>OY728129.1:1762457449-1763064116 GCA_963277665.1 Viscum album
CCATTTATGGGTTATAATGGGCACTGGATCATGGGATGATTGTTTCATGATCTTTATAAAAGAGATTAGTAGGGAACCATAGTTTTCCTTTGAAAATGTGTTGATAACATATGAAAAATAGATCTTAAATTTATGGTTAGTTAATACAAAGGGCAAGAAAATATTTCTCCAAGAATGAATTAAAGTAACAACCCAAGTTATAGATAAAAGTATATACTAAGATTTATCTATAGTATATATCAGACCAATTCATAGTATATATATTAAAAATCTGTTGATAAATAAAATATTTTAAAATTCAAGTGTGAATTGGTGTCTATATCATATAGCATAAGTCTCTCCAATATGATTTGTTAAGACACAAGTGGATATTAAGATACTGAGTAGATATCAATACGATTAAAAAATGAGATCTATCATGTATACAACAATATGTATTGAGATATTATAATTCTTATAAATAATGAATTGTGGGAAAATACAAAATAAATCCATTACAACTACACAATTTAGAAGATAAAACTAGCCAATGGTACTTTAGAATGTATGAGGAATACGTTCCTAGCATATGGTAAATAAGGAACACTAGTTATAAGATGGAGAACCAAACTAGTCTTCCTTCATATCAATTTGATCTAATATCATAGTTTGGATAAAGAAATAAAAAAATAGAGACTTATTTAAGCTAGTGGTATCTGTATCTACAAATATAGAGTATTTTTTTAAAGGTTGGGGTCGAAGCCTTGTTTTTATTATTAAATCCAAGCAAAGACCTACAAATATAGAGTATGTTACAGCTTCTAATGCAGCTAAAGAAACATAATAAATACATAATTATTTATTCCAATTCCTGGAGTTGTACCAATAAATTTAATTATTATCATAATATATATTTTATACTTTTATTATCATCTCACTAACCAATATTTTAAGTTTATGATTATGTAAAAAGGTTATATACTCTGTGATATTATCACTTGTTAGATTTTACTAAAAGAGGTGATGTCACGGTGAGAAGAGTAGTCACATAAGATAATATAGTAGACCTATTAACTAAATTCATGCCTCAGAAAAATAATCAAAATCATATGAGATCTATAAATTTAAGAGGTGTTAGAAATTATCTTTAGTTAATGTTTTATTCTATAGGATTTATTGCCCTATCACCAATTGAATCGATACTTTTTATTACTAGAATATATATATTTATCCTTATTACATAGTGATTATTCTTCTATATGACCTTAATGTATTAAATTACTTATAATATTTTTCACATATAAGAGTCATAGTTAGTTCCTGGATATAATGTTAATGTTGTTCTTAATGTTTTTCATTTCTCTCTTTAGGTTTTCATGACCTGAACTTAACCGGCCTCCTGATAGTGTCTAAGTTGTTAGTACGTCATGATTCCCAAATTAAGTAGTGGTGAGAGTAATTATTTTCATGATAATAAGGGTGTTACCATCTCCCAATCATAGAGAATTTTCCTATCCTGTTGGTGGGATGGGCTAGGTATGAATATTTTTATGATCAGATGCCCAAAGGGGACATTATCATGGAACTTTATAATCATTGGTGGATGGATGAAAGATAGGTACCTAGTTGTAACCACTGTTATTTTTTTGGATTTAGTGTCAATAAAGATCAAGACAAGTTGTATTATGTCAACATGTTTTTTTCATAAATGGATTGTAAAATTTCATGAATTTCTCATGTATATTAATGATAAGTTAGAAGTTTCAAATCCTATTGAGAAGAATTTGGAGTTCCCAAGTAAGAAATAATTATGTGTAAATGGTTATATTAAATATTGGAAGGGATTTAAGCTACCACTACTGATTATGTAGAAAATAAATTAAAATAAGGAAGTATTTCTACTATATACAAGGAGGTTCAATCAGGAGCTGGAAATGATGGTTGGTGATATGAGATACTTCCATTATTTATATGTCCTAGAATGGAGAAGTGGGAGGAAGCTAATAAGAGATTATAGAATGGTTTTTATTATCTTTAAATTACTACTACCATTGGATATATTTTAATATACATTCACATGGATGTTATGGTTTGAATATTTTGTCTCTTAGTGATTGATATTCAGATTTGGTTCCAATATATTTGTTTCAAAGAACGGTTCCAAGGATTAAAAATCAAGCTAGATATAATATCTATGTGGATATGTTGATAAAGTAATAAGTGGGATGATTAATGATTTGTTCTTCATTTAAAAGGAATGTTCTATTGATGATATTATTTTCTACCCCATGTTATTGAGTTTTTTAGTTTCTAGCTAATGGGGATATTGAAGACTTGTTATTCAAGAGGTCATGTACTTAGGAAAAAAAGGGGATTTAGTTGGATATAATTTGAGAGGGGGTGAATTGGGTTATGGAAATTAATCCATGTTTTATCTATTTTCCTTATTCAAGAAATGCCTATGTGGATCTTGATCACGTAATAAAATGGTTTCCTTTCTTTATCATTAGTTTTTGTTGATCCAAACACTTGGATTACCATTTATGTCAACCTAACATATGATTAAAAATTAATTATGTGTATAATATATAGAAGATAAATAATTAGGAAACATTAATTTTAACATGGTTCACCAATATGGGCTAATCAAAGAAGAAAGAAACTAATAGTGTATTAGTGCATCAAAATCACTAAGCTCGTTGTCTGTGGGGATTTATGCTAGGTCACTATTACCTTGGATCAATTCCCCTATAATGGTTAGGGGTAGATGAACTATCTTCATGGGATCAATTCCCTAACTTTTCCCACATTTACTCATTTTACTAAGGGAAATAAAATTAGCACACATTCCAAAGAACAATAACACTTATTTTTTAAGAGTTTTATTGACTGCAGTTTGGTTCCCATTGAATTTACACTGACTTATTATCATTTTTATTGTGAACATCAACCTGAGCATCTATTTACATGAGAGGTCATAGAATCTCAATATCATTTAGAAGTATTTTCAATAGATGACAATAATTGTTCTTATGTTTTCTAAGAATACACCTAGAACTTAAATTTCTAATTCTCTCAACTATAATGACTCAACTTTACTGGTTATATAAAATTAACCCTTACACTATCTTGAATGTAGCAGTGAATGCACTCCTTACTAACTAGAATTAAAACCTCCTTTGGAATTCAGGTTGTATCAAGATATGGAATTGTTGAACTCCTTATTCACTTATTTCCATAGACATCTTAATGTAATCCCTCTCTCTTCTATGGAAAATAATATCATATGGTGTAGATCCTATCCTTTTTTCACAAGATCTTATCATTTTATACTATTGTAATTCATGTGATAGAATATTTTCATATTTAAAAATATAAAACCCCCAAAAAAAGCATAATAAAATCCATAATATCTCTATATGAATAATCATCATATTTGGAAATATGATAGACATATAATATGGAACTATGATTTATATTATATAAATTATGGAATCCTTTGAATCTCAATGTAACATCCTTCATTGAAAGAACCTTATTTCACAAAATTCAAATTCAATCCAATTTGTATCTTTATATATTTCTTATTAATTTTAAAATTTAGTTAATATTTGATCTTTTATTCCCCCAAAAATCATTATCTTTTAATATTTGAGCACATATATTTCAATAGCATCAGGTGTAGATCATTTGACTTGAAAATTCATCTATTTACCCTTGTGTACGCCATATTTTACACTCATGTATATAGCTTGGATTTCATATAACCTTTACAGAAATCTTTCATGTGGTGATATCTCTTAAACAAGTTTCCTAGTTATGAGTTACCTTAACATGACTAGTTTACTTTCAAAGTAACATTTATTTAGAACACTCTTCACATTTATGTAGCTTCCAAATATCTTTACTCATTGATGCCTGAATTTTACCCTTATGTGTGAACTACACTATAGTCAGTGAATCGACTATCACTTCTCTATAGACCATAGATAAAACATGTATTAATGGTTATAGGATCAATCAAGACCTTGTTTATTTGAACTCCTATGTGAAAAATACCCATGTATAAAGAACATATCAATGATATTGGATCATCCTTATTGAGAATATAATGATCCAAAATTATGGATCTCATCAATATCAAGTGCTCAAATTACCTCAGAAGATGTGATGAGGTTCTTCAATGCATGAAAAATAAACATTATGGTAAGGTATAAGATGATCCATGACATTTTCATTTTGATCGGTAGGTCATGCATGTATGAGTTTTTAAATAATGGATGAATAGTATCACTTCTTTAGAATCCCACATCAAAATAGTGGTGAGGATTCCAATTGTTAATAATCCTTGATGAGGTAGTAAACTACCAATATAGTTTTTTTATCATTATTTCTCTCATATATCCCCTCTTGTCACCCTAGACGAGAGAGGCTAAGTACCCTTTACTCATATGCATTGAACTACAATCATACTCACCTTCACACGCATGTGTTCCTCCTCACATGAGTGTACACATGTTCATTAATCTACCTCCCAATCAACTATGGGGTTGCTAAGCTCATCCTCCATCTTGTATGGAGGATGCTCAGGTGCGGCCCTTGAGAGGGTTGGCCCCATTTTTGTGAAATTCTCAAATAAAAATACTGAACTAGAATATCCAAAAAAACCTTCCCCATTATAAAGTTTTATTCTTTAATGGTATAAACCTTACATTAAAGATAATTTTTAACAATCCTCTATGAATCAATATAAAAAATTAAATATTCACATATAGATAATAATTATATAGATCCAACACTCACAAATTATCAAAAAATATAATACAAATCCTTAGGGGTTCCTAAATCTCCCCTTTTTGATTTAGTTGACAATATTCCCTTTAAATCCAACTTAGTTTTCTCTATAAATCAATTTTATCTCCCCTCTTCTACCTTACTTTCAATTAAATACAATAGGTCACCCCAAATATAACTCAACTCCTTGAGAGAACTGTATAAAATCCTTTCTCATTCATGCTTTAATTTCATAAGGTGACCTCTATTTAGTGATTGAAAATTCTACCGCATTTCCAATAATTTATTTTCACCATTACTTGATCCCAATTGTCAAACTTTTAATGTTTGAATTTCCAAATCCTCGATCCTTACCCTATCAAACATTGCAATCATTTTTTCAACAATACATGAATTAATTCTCATAAGTAATTCACTGGGAGGAATCTGCACTTGGTATATAAGGTGTTAACAAATCCACTAAGACCACTGATCCAGGGCTCAGTGTAAAAAATAAGAGTCTTAGCTAACACACACAATTCTATCCATGTTACTCAATAGATCCATTAAATTAATAGAAACCTTTATATTCCATTTTCCCTACACATACGTTGATCCAAACTGATATAAAACTATTATTATATAAATTGTAAATCAGAAAGGGTGTGTGACATACAACTTTTAGCATCAATTGATCCCATTTTTATGTTAAAAAATCGAAAATCCACTTGACTCCCATGTATGATGCTTGATTTGATCGTTGGTTAGGAGAATGGGAGAACATGGCCAGGATTTTCTTGTGATGCTATTTAAAGATTGTTCTTTTTTCCTTTTTATAATTTTGATTAATGTATTGTACTGGATGATTGTATACATATTTTCCTACTTTTTAGATAAATGAAACATCATTTTTATATCATATTACCTTTGGAATTGTCTATTTATTGTATCCTCAGATGTTTTTCTTCCTTATAGTTGATTTATTTCTTCTCTTATTGATCAATATGTTTATTTCACTACATTAAAATCTAACATGAGGCCATAGTCTTTCCAATGAAACACCTTAATCCCTCAGTACTTGTTGATAGCCTCTGGCGTATAGGGAGACACGCATGAAGCCATGTGATCCATTGGCTCAGGGCATCATTTAGTGTCTTTTGGGTCGGGATGTTACAATGAAGTATCAAAGGATTTTATTTTCATACCTTTCTATTTCTCGGAAATATAAAGGATATTAGGATGGTATTAGAATTTGGTAATGAGTTGTTTCTAGGAGTATCTAAGATGCATATAGAAAAATATAAAATTTCCTGGAATGAGAAATTATTATTTTATATTTATTCCCTTATAGTTTGTTTGAATCCACTATTGGGTGACACACTTAATATGTGATGTTATTGTAGATATGATTAAGGATTTTATTTTACCATTTTCCGATGAGATGAGGGTATTCCTTCTCATGCATCATTTTAGTCACCTGTTATAATTCACATGCCATGCAATATGTCATACCATATAGGATGCATTTCTTGAATTCATGACATTATTATGTGTGCCTTTAGTGATATAATTGTTTCTGGATAGATGATTTTTATATGGAATTAAGAAAAATAATTGGTACCTAGCATGCCTACTGTAACCTAAATAGTTTTTTCCAATATAGGATACAATAGACCCACTCTGAAACTAATTATGTCATTTTGACTCATGGACCATTGGTTGTACGGACTGAAACCTGTTCTGTTTTGGATTAAGTGGACATCGCACTTCATTTCATGAGGTTCATGGTCTGTTATGGATCAGAATTGGTGACCCATTTGGTTCAACCATTTAATGGAAATTGTAAGATAAATATTAATTTAAATGAAATTGAAATTATAAAACAATGAACTTAAACAAGTCCCAGCTTTAGAGTGGGTAGTAGGTGTGGTCTTCATATATTTTAATGTTGTTTCTATTACCCAGTCCTAGATTTAGGATTAGGAAGAGGTGTGTATATTTTTTATAGGAAGGATTTGACCTATCCTATGATTTTATATCTATGAATTGATAACTATTCATTTATTTTATATAGAGTGTGCCTGTAATTACAGAGAATTTCACCATGAGGACCTCTAGTCAAGTACCGAGAGGGTGGTGACGACCATCCTCTGGAGTGGGTGGGCAATTAGTTATGAGTAGATCCTCCTATAGTGAATGTTGTGACACTAGTGTTTTTAACCAACATGGGTGTTGATGACCAGTTCTGTGAGGTTTTACAATGCTTCATGAAGAGATTTTAAGGATCCCCATAGACTACCTCATTTATGTAAGAGTTGATGTGTGTGTTCCAGCAGTAGAATCCACCCATGTTTTTAGAGGATGGTAGTCCAAAGACTTATGAGATATAGTTTGAGTCAATATTTTAAATTATTGAGAATCTAGAGAAACATCATGATAGTATAGTTAATCTCATGACATATATGATTCAAGGAGATGCTAAGAACTGGTGGGATTTTGTGAACTAGGTCGGTACACTCAAAGATATTGTTTGGAGGAATTTCCAATCTAGGCACTAGGAATATTTTTTCCTGAGACCCTGAAATATTAAATGGATAGTGAGTTTATAAGTCTAGAGCAGTTCATGATTAAGGCTATGAATTATTTTTCATTCTTTATAGATCATCATTAATTTTCACCGATTTATCTTGATGATGATCCATCAAGGAAGATACACTTCGAGGAAGGTCTTAATAATTCTATTCAATCATAGGTAAATGTTTTTTTATTGACTAATAATATTAAGATAGTTGATCCAGAACATATTAATTAGTGGAACCTGAGAGAAGTTGAGGGAATATAGTAGGGAATTTCAGTATCTTAACCCATTGGTTCAGAAAAAGTTAGCAGGAAGCATCGTTTTGAGGATTCTCATGAGGGGAGTACTAGAAAGGCTGTTAGTGTTGGTAGTTATATCTTTTATCATCAATTTGGTAGATAGAGACATATGAGGAATCAATATGATTGATACCCAATAGAGTGATGATCATACAACAAGATGGTCCACATACAACATTTTTGCAGGACCTTCCCTCTAGTAGTTAGAAGAAGCAGGTCAACTCCGACTCCAGGTTTGGGTGTGGGATTCAGGTATCTACATTAGGATAAGATCTAGAGTGGTACTGGGAATTTAGGATGAATTGGTGTTCATGGATGAGGCATTCAGGTCCTATTTGTACCAAGATAATATAGTGGGCCTACTATGGGTAGTGAGATTGTTTCGAAGGTCCACAATTGTGGCCAGATATATTCTGTATATCCCACACCTGAAGAGTAGAGTGCTGGATCGCCTATGGTGGGAGGTATTATCTTAGTAGTCTCTACACTAGTATCATCCCTTTTTGACTCAGGTGATTCAAATAGATTCATATTTGTACTGGTTGTGGATATCCTTAGGCTTGATGTTCAGTTTTATGGTGTCATCATGAAACTGGATATTCAATTGGGGATATAATGGAGGGTGTACTATAGTGTAGGGAGTGGCCCCTGATATTGGTTAGTGTCACTTCATATGGGATATTTCTTTCCTGAAGATGGAAGGGTTTGACATCATACTCAGGATGGACTGGATAGTTTCTTATTGAGCCAATGTCGATTTTTATTACCAGAGGGCGACCTTTACATCACCAAAGTGTGGAGTTTTTATTCACAAGGATGAATGATATGTCCAAATAGGTGGAGCTAGACCTGAGAATATTGGGTTGGGTGGGATTATGGACTGGATATCTAGATTATATTTGGATGACCATGGATCATGTCAAGCATATTTTCCTCCAGTTGTTGATCATTTTAGGGATGTTTTTTTGAATTACATTTCCAATTTACCTCCAAATAGAGAGAGGTATAGTTCCCTATTGATCTTGTGCCACGATCTATACCAGTATCCATTTATCCTTATAGTATGGATACTAAAGAGATTCCAAAATGGTTTATGATACCCTTATAATTTGCGTGGATTAATGAATACTAAGCCAATTGAAGGTTAAGAACTAGTATCCCTTGATGTGGATAGATGACATTTTCTACCAGCTTTGAGGATCTTCGGTTTTCTAAAAAATTATCATATGGTCAGGTTATCACCGGGTATGTGTTTGACCTAAAACCATACCTCATATAACGTTTCATAGTAGGTATGGTCTATATGAGTATCTTGTTATACCATTCAGTCTCATGAACTCAATTTTTTTTCATAGTGCTAAAAACAAAGTTTTCTATCCTTGTATGGATTTTGTTATGGTGGTATTTATGGAGGATATCTTGGTGTATTTATACAATAATCATGACCATGAGAAACATCTTGAGATTGGCCATTCACCTGGATGAGTGGATGAATCTAGAACAGCACGGTTTCATTAAAGGGCGGTCAATTTAGGGTGCGATTGGGATGGTCCAAGAAATGATTAGTGGCATCAACAATAGGTCTTTCGGGGGCAATTTGGTGGTTAAATTGGACATGAGAAAGGCATATGATAGGATGTAATGGGGTTTTATTCTTAGAGTCCTGGCTTGTATGGGGTTCTCCAACTAGACTATTGACCTTCTTTTCCGCTGCATTAGCTCATCTTGGATTTCCACCTCTTTCATGGGAAAGCACTTTGGTTTTTTCAAGGCATGATGGGGTCTCAGGCAAGGGGATCCTTTACCCCCTACCCTCTTCATTCTTTCTCAAAATCCTTTTAGTAGCTACATCAACAAGGGTCTCAACTCAAGTAAAATCCTTCCTTATCACAATAGGTATGCCACAAGGGTAATTTTCCACTTAATGTTCACAGATGACACCATTATTTTTATCAATGGGTGTAGAAGATCCGTGTGGGGCCTCAATGAGATTTTGAAGGAATATTGCAAGTTGAGTGGGCAGCTAGTGAACAAGGATAAAAGTCTTATCTTTACATCAAGGGGGGTTCCTATGAGGAGGGAGAGGATATTGAGAGCTAGCTTGAGCATGGGAAGGGGATCTTTCCCCTCAGAATACCTCAGATCTCCAATTAGTCCTTCTTCTCTGAAGGTGCATCACTTCAACAATATCATAAGAAAAATTACAGGGAGAATTCTTAACTGGAAGAATAGGATTCTCTCTTTTGGAGGCTGCATCACTATGTTCAACAATGTTCTTGTTTCCATCACCATGCATATTCATTCCACTCTAAAGGTCCCAAAAAGTGTTATTTCCAAGTTGGAAAGGATTATGGTGTCATTCATTAGGGATGGTCAGCTGGAAGGTAGGCACCATTGGGCTTCGGGGAAATGGTTAGAAAGACCTCTATCTGAAGGGGGTATAAACATGAGAAGCGTATCTAGTGCCATGAAAGGGCTCCATGCTAAGTTAGCCTGGGAGGCAATGGAAGGATGATCTTTATGGGGAAGAATCATGCAGGATGGTTATAGTCTAAATGTGAGTATTCAAAGATGGAAATCTTAGAGAATATAGAACCTGACCCTCCCATATCTGAAAATTCTTCAGCATAACTCCCGATGGATTGTGGGTGTGGGGAATATAAATTTTTGGCTGTAGGACTGGGGGGTGGGCAGGTTGTGGTTCCTAGGGTGTCCTACTCCGGACTTAACTTTTAAATAGGTGAGTACTCACCCTCATTTCTTACAGACCATTCTTGATGCCAACAACTTGAATTTTTCAGATCTATTGTTACTAAAGATGAGGATGACCGGCTGGTTTTTTATGGTCTCTTTGTTGGGTTCCTTATCCATTAAGGATTTTGATCATGTGACGAGGAGTGTTGGGCATTCTGATCCATGGGGGGTAGTACTTGTGGTTCAAAGATATCCCCTCAAAATTCAATTTTCTGGTGTGGCATGTGTGGAACAAGGCCCTACCTACCAATGATAACCTGCATAAAATGGGGGTGAACATGGCCTCAAGGTGTTGGAGTTGTAGGGATTTCAGTCAAGAATCAGCAAGTCACCTTTTCTATGATAGTGAATGGGCTAGAGGGATTTGGAAAACCTATGAGGCTTTTTCCGGTTGGAAGGGATATGAAGGATATCCTTTTAACTTTCTCCAGACATGGTTTAGTGGAGCTAGAAACCAAGGGGTGGAGTGAAAGACCAGATCGATCGTCCTAAGTGTTGGGTGTTGGACAATTTTGAAGGCCCATAATGATGGTAGACACAAAAACTCTTCTGTATCCTTGGCCTGCATTCTATTCAAAATGAAAAACAATGTCAGGTATTTTCTTCGGATATCTCCTAATTGTCACTCGGCGCCCGCGGTTCGTGCTCTGGTACCGGATCTACCTACTGAACTTCGGTCGATTGGTGTTGGTTAGGGCCGTTGAATTCGTTGGAGTCCTCCAAAGGAAGGGTTTAAATTAAATTTGGATGGTTCACTATGTGGGGGAAGATGCATGGGGGAGGTGTCGTGAGAGACAAATCTGGGTCTATATTTGTGGCTTTCACTGCATCATTCGGGGAGGGAGACTCTCTGTAGGTGGAGGCCCTGGCTTTGGCCAAGGGCTTGGACATGTGCTATAACAGGTAGATTTGGGTGTCCTCGGTGGAGACGAATTCCCTTCTCCTATATCAGGCGTTGCTGGATATGGGGAGAATTCCTTGGAGTTTTGCCTATGTTGTCAGGAGATGCAAAGCACTAATGGGGTCTCACACAGAGATATCGCATACATGTCGGGAGGGGAATTTAGTAGCGGATTTTCTGGCATCAAGGGATTCACCTAACCATGGTATGGTTTCTTTTTTCAATTTGGGATCATTTCCTAGTGAAGGGATTAAGTTTTTGGTCAATGACTCTTTGGGGTTTCATTACTTTAGACCTCTGTGATGCTTCTTTCTTTGTGTATTGTGATCTTTTTAAAATAAAAATGTTAACTTTAAATCAGTTAATATAGGAATTTAATACAGGACTTATCACACTTATAAGTACCTATTATGATATTGACTAAAAAGGTTGTGATGTTTTTATTCATAGATAAAAATGAGACATCCTTTCAGAAGATAAAAGGGAGACTAAATTCAGTATCGGTCCCGACTCCTCCAAAGCTAGGTAGGATCTATAATTAATATTGTAGCGCATTAGGTATCGGTCTAGGAGTAGTTTTGATGTAGTGAGAATGAGTCATGGAATATGGGTCATGTCAGTTGAGGTCATACGATAGGATCTACTCCACACACAATCTCATGCTAGCCACTGTGGTACATGCCTTATGTTGTTTGAGGAATTACTGAGAGATACTTTTTTGGTGTACAGTGACCCCAAAATCCTCAAGTACATATTTACACTGCATGACCTAAATCTTAGGTAGCGAAAGTGGGTGGAATTTTCTTAGTCCTTTAACACCAGTGACTAGTTAGTATTTTACAGTAGTTAACAACTCCCAAGTAATAATTTGAATATATTGTGATGGATTTCATGACCATGTTTCCAAGGTCACCTTGAGGCAGTGATGTTGTATGGGTTATTATGGATAGGCTCATCAAGTTCATTTATTTTCTACCAATCTAGGATACCTTATCAATATATGATCTTGGGAAAATTTATATCAATGATATTGTTCTCCATTATGGGGTTCTTAAGATAGTGGTATCAAATAGTGATACCTAGATTACATCTTGATTATGGAAGAGTTTGTAGAGGGTATTAGGAACATAGGTTCTTCTGATCACATCATACCACCCTCAGACTAATTTCCAATCCGATCACATGATATAATTTCTATAAAACATCCTTAGATAATTCATCCTTGTTTTTCAAGTTTCTTGGGAGAGGTATATACCCCTGGTTTAATTCTCTTACAGAAATATCTATTAAGAAACTATATAGATAGAACCTTATGAGGTTTTTTATGGTAAACAATGTTGATCTCCCCTGTGTTGGATGGAGGCAAGTGAGGTAGTTTTTCTCAAACCTCATCTCTATCAAGAGACATCAGAGTAGGCCCAGTTGATTCAGAAATGGATGGATACCACACAATATCAAAAAAAATCTTATATCGATTATCATTTATGACCACTAGAGTTAGATGTCAAGGATAGGGTCTTTTGTGTATCTTACTAAGATTGGGGAATAGATAGATCATGATATAGGGAAAACATTCCCCATTATATGTTAGGTTATTTGAGATTATAGAAAAATTTGATCAGATAGACTATAATTTTTAATTACCTCATAGGTACTGAGCTGTGAAATATGTCTTCCATGTTTCTCAGTTATGTCATTATCACTCAGACGTGTCTCATACTCTTTTTCCTGATGAGGTTGAGCTATAGGAAGATGTTTCCTCCAAGGATTGTCCTATTCGTATTGTTCATAGGATCAATAAGGTTCTTTGAGGCCATTCATTTACTCTAGTATGGGTACTATGGAAGAACAATAGTTTATAGGACAATACTTGGGAGAAGGAAGATGATGTACATGCTTTGTGGTTGGAGTTATTCTCAGGTGATTCTTGACCAACCTTGGAAGGTCAATTTGAGGAATAATTACTTTACATGGGGAAGATTGTAAGATCCTGAGTTTTTCTATGAGGTATGTATATTTTTAATTTTAGTTTAACTAATTTTTTTACCTAATGTGAGTTCCTAATGAGAACACAGGAGTGTTGAGGCTATTCGGGGATTTTTCGGAGCCCGGATAATTTCTTTTAGAGAAAAATAGTAGGACCACATTGTTAGTAGAAACCATGCAACCTAGGACACATGTTTTGATGAAACCATATTGGGATAGTCAAAGTATAGAACAAGGTTTCATAGTTTGAGAAAACCATGCCACCAAGGGCACACACCCGTGTAAGTCCTTAGGAATATTTAGTAGATGGGGTTTTCACAATTTGTGCATGGTTATTCTAACCATGTTCATGAAGTGGTGAGGGATATCCATTTAGAAAGTAAAGGGTACATGGTCGACATATGGGTTGACCAATCATGAATCCAAACCATGCGACCTAGTTTTTTTGTTAAGATGAAAAAAATACCATTAAAAATTATTATATCCTAAATTCCTTTTCTTTCTTCCTATAGTGGGCATACCCCTCACGTTGGGAGCTCCTTTGAATCTCAATTAATGAGATTTTATCCCAATTCACCATATGAACTAGGATTATTCTATTGTAGGTCTTGTTTAATCCATGTAGGTAAGTTCTAAATTCATCTTATTACATTATTCATTTGTCTTTGTATCAACAGAGTTCTTTTGGTGCAAGATAATATTACTTATTTCCAATATTTTCACCCATTATTCATTTTTATCTTGATATGGATTGAATCATAGGTCGATACTGGATGATTTTTCTATCAAGTGTATATGATAGGTGTTCTAGACCTTTCCATCAAGGTTTTATGTTTTAGAAGCACTGTTTCCATTATGCTGCATAATAGATATTCTAGAATTGTGCCTAAAATTAATTTAATATCTTGAATAAATTGTGTAAAAGATCTTTAGGTTTCACACTAGTACCTTAATGGTCATTGGATGTTGATAAACCCAACTTGGGCCACCCATGGGGTATTCCCTTGTATCTAACCTTTGTTATACCATGCTTTGGGTGTGTCTAAGATCGCCAATTTTAGGGGGATCCTTGTTTATAATTTAATGGATTTTTTAGGTTTTTCAGGACCTTATTTTACCAGTTCATTTGTAAATGATAATAATGAATTGGATTGAATTGAGAGGAGAAGGTTGTTGTCTCCTTTGAATGTGATTTCTCATGACTAAATTGGATTAATGGTTTATATAGAAATTGTTCAATGGGTTGGAAAGACTCATTAGTTTTGAATGATAATGAGATGAAAAAAAATTAATGTTAGTGGATACCTTGGATAAGCTCCTTAGATTCTGATTCCATAGGATACCATAGACATTTCTACTCCATGGGTCATGATTATGATAGAAGATTCCTTATACGTGATCCTTATATCCTGATTCCATTGGATTATAATGACTTTTCCACTACTTGGATGCATCTTTCTTGGACTCATATTGGACATGCTCTGTTAAAATGCTCCTTGGACTCCACCTAAGTCATTACTGAGTTTCCATCAAGATGATCCTAGGTCTCAATGAGGATGCCTTGGTCTTCTATACCTTGGATCCATCCCTTCTTGGTCAAACACTTTATCACATAGAAAGGTCATTGAGGATGTTTATGATTTACAAATAGCCCTGATATGGGTATCCAATTTCAGTTGATAAAGTAGGTTGTATCAAAACTATTTATTTATGATTTAAAACATCCCTTATTATGGTAGCTTGAATTTTGTTTACATGGAGCCTTGGTATGCCATACAGTATCAATTGACAGGGGTCACTTTACTTTTAGTACTGTTATACATGTGATTTACTTCACACTACTTCTGTTTATATTACATAGACTGGATTTGTTGTAGACACCATTGGTGGGGGCTTACTGAGTGTTATCTCAAAAAACGTTTGGTCCATCGTTGGATACCAAAACAGACTATATGGATGTGGGAAGGGACTGGGGAAAGAACCCATTGTATGATGGTTTATTTTATCATGGTTTAAGAGTAGGGGATAATAGGATAGATCTTCACTCATGATGTTATTTAGAGAATTTTTTTCCCTTTTGGTACTTTTGATTCATATATTATAATGGATTCTTGTATACCTATTTTCCTACTTTGTAGAGACATGAAAATATATTTTTTATATGATATTTTCTTTATCATTGTTTATTTATTTCATTATTGAATTTTTTTTCTTCTTTCGGATTGAATTACTACTTTGTTTATTGATCAATATGTTTATACAATTACATTACACTCTAACATGAGGGAATAGTCTCCCCACAGACACATCTTAGACCATTTCTGGTAGTTAGTAGCCTCTATCATAATGGGAGGTGCACTTGAGGCCATGTGACCCCCCAGTTTGGGGCACAATTTAGTGGTTTTTAGGTAGGGATATTACAATACCATCTCTACAACCACCAAATTTAAGGGGATTCTCACCGATAAGCTTCTACATACTTCTTCATTAATGATGGAAACATCATTAATATTACTTAACCATACACTGAATTGGTATCCTCATCATGTTCCTTATTGTGTGGATACTTCCTTCATCACCCAACCTCACCAAGGCATACATATTAACATTCTCAATGACTCTAATTGAAAAAAATACAAAAAACCAAACTTTTTGCACTTCACATTGGATCATAAACCATTAGTATTGATCCTAAATTTTGATAATGGAGGATTTCATTAAACCCAATGTCATATACCCCTATTAATCATGCTGTTATAATAAACCATGCGATTACCATGAAAGACCTATAATGAAGATTAAAATTTTCACCTCTATACAAGTAGATCCATGTAACTAATCACTGAGAGTAGTTTAATTATTATTCTATGTAAACTAAGAAAAAAAACATATACCCAAAGTCATTTAAAATTTCCTAAATGAACTAAAAAACTTCAAAAATATTATTGTGTGAGTTTATACAATGTTTGAATTAAAATTATCCTCATTGAACCATACAATTAAAAAGGGATCAAATGAGCCATAGTTACAGGAGATATGTAACCATTCCAAAAAAACAATATCTGGATCTAGCCTAATCTCCATATAATAAAATATATTCCTCTAACTCACTATAAATATTTATAAAAGTAGTGTAAATGAAAAGAAATATGTACTACATTGTTCTGGATATCATAAGAAGTAGAAATCGATTCTTTATGTTCATTCCACACTAAGAAGATAAACTTGAAAGGTACGTATTTATTAAAAATGTGTTTGGACCATTTTACATTGTCCCATTAAGAATTAATGTGTATAATATTATGATAACCCATCAGTTTGAATCGAATTGACTGGGCCTAGGTAATAACACACCAATTAGACTATTCATTTAAGAGGATCTCTTTAAATAAATCATTCAGTTCATTACTAAGGTTGGAATTAGTAAGCATGGAGTGTTCCTTGGAATCTATAAATGTCATCTATAAAGATTGGTATTAAGGCAAATATAATGATTTTACTAACTAATTATACTTATATCAATCAAACAAGTCAAAAATCTCTAAGGTATCTCAAAATTTCTATATGGGTCAAGACTCAAGATGACCTCTATTAATTAGAAGCATATCCTAATCAAAGGAGGATAAGGTCACTTATTCAAGGTCCTCCTGGACACAACATAGACAATGAAACCACTATGGGTTCCCACTTTAATTTACTAACTCACTTAGTATAGATACACGACCATAAAGTGCCATGGAATTGGGATTCACAATCCAAATAGGATTACTCATGGTCCAAGGAATCCTTTCAAACTCTCAATAAAAAAAGGAAATAATTTAAATTAATATAGGGTTAAGAATGATGGTTATATAGCATATATTATTAGTTAACTGGTGTCATAGTTTTGTTTTTTCTTCAATATAAATGGATAAGTCCAAAGCACCAGAAATAACACCACAGAATCTCATAAATAGGATCATGTATTTTTAATTTATAATTAATTTAAATATAGAATTTTCTTATACACATTATTCTTCTTGATAAAATTTCCAACCCCAATCTTGATGTGTTTTATTTGTGATGAATAATCCAACCAAGGAATAATCTAGAAGAATCCACACATGATATATAAATATTTGATCAACATTCTTAATATCCTGAGTGCTATTGTAGATGAATCAAATTATTTAAACTATTCATAATTGATCAAACTAAAATTCTCTTATTCTCACACAATATTATCAAGAGAGAGGGGGAAGAATTTATCTATCAGGATTGGAATAATTATATATAATGTATCCATTGTTTCAACACATCCATCTATGAAAAATCATATATTTAGTAATATGTAGTTAGGGTTAAATAATGATAATTTAATAATAACTCTTAACCTGTTATTTATTATAAGTTATTACCAATACAAAAAAAATATATATATTATTATTATATCTCATGGAATGTATTAATTCTAATATAATTTAATAAATTAATTAATTAATATTTATTTTAAGGATATTAAATGAAATATATCACTTCTATCATATCATTAAACATAATTCATATCCTTCTGCAAAATGCTATATTCACAAAATTTTTGACTAAATAATTATTTTTAGTATTAATGTAACTTGACTAAATATTTATTTTATTCCTTTCACTAAACCCATGAATAAATAAATTTTATTTTTATTACTTTTTAAATAATAAGTAAAGAGGTAAAATTCAAATCACATATTCTAATCATGAATATCTTATTGTTGAATTTTTATGGTCAACTTTTACATAAATAAATATTATTCCAAAAATTAGGTAATAGATTCATTATTAAATTTAAATTCAAGAAACATTAAATATATTCTGGATAAAATTTGTGTGTGACCCTCTAGACTCTTTTATCAATGGAAATAGGTGAAACTTACATAAATTCCAAGACTAGTGTATCAAAACACAACAAGGAACCAATAGAGAATGGAGTAAGTTTAACAGCTACAGAAATATTCCAATGAATGATAATGTGTAATATAATCCATCTATCAACTATTATCTCATCATATTTATTTAATAATATTTTCATATTATTTCTAGGTTCTCTATTAAGATGAAATAGGTATTTTTCTAACACTAGGGGAGGGGTGAATTTTTATTGGTCCTTTTTACCCCATTTAAAACCTTTATCCCTTTTTACCTATACACTTGTTCAATGAATGTATATCTCTATCTCTCTATATATTTCATGATAAATTATATTCAATTGGTATGAATATATTAAAAGAAGGAAAACACACAAAAACTATACTATAATATTTAAATGAAGTTCGCCTTCTTTATATGATGACTATGTCCATGATGACACTTGGTTGTTATCCCACAAACAAAACTTACTTCATATTATCAAATTAAGTATTAGAATGTGTATTAAATTTGATCAATTATTTTATTACCAATTGTTTAGAGAGTAATAACCAACTTTCTATTTCTTTTATTACAAGTGAATAGGATTTCACTTCCTTGATGTAAGATCACCTTTGGGGTCTCGAGCCCCTCTTAGACTATGTGGATTGATATTCATACTCAATTTTGGTAATATAGTTGGATTCCTAAATCATATTCATAATTCTATAGTATAAAATGTATATATGATCGATCACTCATATTATTGGATTGGAATATAATCTACAAGAGTGTGTCAAAAATCACTTTTCTTCATACTTCTATAATATTTTGTTGTAGACCGAATCTCTCAATTCCGTATCCTATATATGATCAGTAGGTAAGTTTAGGATATAATATTCTATCTTTTTTCTTCTTTTAATCTTTAATGGGTGTTTTAGCATTGTAAATTCATCCTCCTTTAACTTTATAGGATGATCAAGGGCATGTTCAGTCAAATATTTCCCACTTATTGATTTAAAGTATTACTTTATAAAATTACAGAATCGATGATATCACTTGTTTAGTTTTTTTATTTTTCATATCCTTCTCCTTTCTATAAACCCGTGACATATTTTTATTATAATATTAATGTATACTATTTCAGTAAATAATTATGGTAATTTATTAATCTTTAATAGTAAATTATCCTTCATGATCTTCATTTAATTCGTCCTTAAGAATTTGGTTGATCACACTCACACAAAAGTTTCATATCCCAATATTATGGTTTACACAAAATCTATATATTTAAATTTATTTTAATTTTATCCATATATTTATTGAACAATATATTTTAATCTATGTCCACAGAAATCATCTATAACTCCAATTATCTCATTGGCTGGTCCTCCCCTATGACCTCAGCTTGAATCATGATGTTACATATGTGAAGATCACTATATGAGTATCATCTGAATTTATTTTACCCTTTTTAAAAATCATTCTCTAGGTTCACATCTTCTCAGGATTTTATAAAAGTAAAACATCACAAGAAGAATAATTTCATACAGATATCTCAAATATGTTATGAGATTCATTTATTATATAAGAACAAAAACATCTTATAAGAATATTAGAAATATTATGATATATGAAAATGTATTATAAAAATCACACATATCTTAAGAACTGTCACGACTCGTCCTCGAGGCCCGTGCCATAAATACCCCAAGCCCGCCTTCCATAGGCCATGGGCTGGCGACTAGCACCAAGGCGTAAATCCCGGTAAAGGGAAGGCATTGCCTTTATAAAGTAAACAAGAACCACAGAGTAAGCAAGCAGAAAAAGGTAAAAACTAAGTAAAAACTGGAACAAACTGTGCTGAAAGTAAAAGGGGCCGGAAATACAGGCCCAACTGTAAAGTACAACTAAAAGGGGAAAACAGCAACTGAAAAGAAAAGCCACAGCGTCGAGCCGTCCTCTGGAAGTCCAACCTGAAGGGTGAGCCTAGATAGCCTCCACATCTCCTCGGTCCAGTCGTCGGCTCCGAGTACACCCCGCCCAGTGGTCCACCTCCAGGTACCGTCCTGCTCCTCAAACCTCGACCACGATCAGCGCTTTCCGTCGTCTGCAACCAACACAACGTAGTGCGGGCATAGCCCGTGCAGGGGTGAGTATAAGCTACTCAGTAGGGACCCCGAGACCCCCTAAGGTCTCCCGAAATCCACAAAGGGTAAACCACAAAGGAAAGATACAATCAGGAAGTAACATCTGAAACTGCTTAGGTATATGCCCATACATATACCTAAGTCATCAATTCCCGCTCGGCTCCAACATCCGAGCTCAAGTACAACCCAGTCCACATAGGAAAGAAAAACATAAATCCACACAGGATAACACAACACAACCCACAAAGGAGAGAAAACATAATCCACACGGGATATCACAACACAATCCACAAAGGAGAGTAAAACAAGATTCAGCTCACACAGGTATACTTCTTCGAATGACGATAGAGATGATCAATGATCCATCTAAGTCATCAGACCCACAAAGGATCAATAGGTACTAACCCCAGAAAAGACCCACATAGGATCGGGCCCACATAGGACCTGTAGGCGCCGGCCCACACAGGACCACTGAGCGCTGACCCACACAGGATTGGACCCACACAGGATCGGTAGCACTGACCCAAAAAGGATCGTTGAGTGCTATAGTTGTCATCGTCGAATCCACTGAGGATCTCTACACAGTCGTCGTCGAATCCACTGAGGATCTCTGTACTGTCGTCGTCGTCGTCGCAGTCGCAGTCGCAGCCAGCTCTAGGGTTCCTGCACACAGCAAGCTCGTTCGGGAGGGTCCGCTCCACGAGCCGAGAGGCAGATGCGTCAACTGAAACCTATTCTAGAGTTGATTTATCCAAAAGTTCTGTATCGTCAATGGTAACTCAACGCAATAGACGGCGCGTCAATCGGACGCCCGGTCTGAGAGATATTGACTTTTTCGTCCCAGGGGCCCCGTTGGTTTTTAAGGAAAAACCAACCCGACCGTACTGCACATGCATCCAAACCTCAGGCAGTGTAAGCCAAAAGATCTATCTCACTTAGAGGAATCCATCAAAGTTGACGGCATGTCAATCGGATGTTTGGAGTTCAAGTTATGAGTGTTTCTGCTCCGAGGGCCCGGTTGGTTTCGTGGACGAACCAACCCGGCCGAACCCAAAGTATTCTGAAACCCTGAGTGTAGTATACCGAAACGACCGTCTCGATCCAAGGATCATTTTTCCACTGACGGCGTGTCGTTTGGAGGCCCATAGTTCATGTTATGAGCAAAATACCAAAAAGGTCCGGAAACGGGGGTCCGGGCCTGGGTCAACCCCCCCCCCCCCCCCCCTTGGGTCGACCCGAACCGGGTCGACCCGACCCGGGTCCGGGTCCAACCCGGTAGGGAGCGACCCGGTCCGGCCAGGGCGGCCCGGCCCGGCCTGGGTGCGACCCGGCCGGCGGGTCGGCTCGGCCCGGATCGGCTCGGCCGAGCGGTCGAGCGATGGAAAACCGGGGCGGGGGCGCGCTTCCCCCGCGTGTCAACACCGCGGCCCATGCGGGGCCGCCCTCGGTCAGCAGACGCGGCATTGTCGCGTCCCATGTGCGCCGGACCCGCACGGTCGCGGGTCCGCTGGCGCCACCTCTGATGGGTTCCGTGGGCCACCAGAGGTGCTCCGGTGGTTCCAATTCCACTTCCGTCTGCGACGTAGCTCCTCTCGGGTCTTTTTCTTCACTGTGGAATCAACAAATCGTCTCTGCAACCCGTTTTGTCGTCATCCGCCGTTCCTCACATCAACGAAGAACTGTGGAGGGTTGTCGGGCCGTGTTTTTTTGGCCCGCACCCTCCGCGTTAGGTGATAACAATCGAAAAAAAAAGGATCAACACATGAGAACATAACAAGAAACAATTTTAAAATTTAAAATTGCACTTTGATCCTAGGCTCTTTGTTTTATAAGGAAAAAACTACGGGAATAAAAATATTATTTAAAATAAAATTCATACCTCGCCGTCGTCGTCGGATGCAAGTTCGTCGCAGAAAAGACCGTCGCGGTAGGAGGTGATCGTCGCGTCGCGGAGGGGTGTCGCGTCGTCGCGGAAGGGCGTCGCGTCGACGATCTCCGAGGGTTAAAGAAACACACGGATTTAATTATAAAAATTAAATCCATGTTGAGGATAAAAACCACAAAAGAATTAAAAGGTCCGCAATCTCTCACCTCAACGGATGATCGAAGATTTGTCGCGGAAGGAGGAACATCGCAGAAGAACGTCGCGGAAGAAGAATCGTCAGCGTCGCGGTACTTGGCGCCGCATCGTCGATCTCCGAGGGCTCGGCGTTCTTCACATTCTTCGTGTTCTTCGCGTTATTCGCAAAGGAGGATGAAGATCTCAAGACTTGAAGTTTTCTCCAAATCCTCTCAACAAGTAATCCTCAAGAAGACAGAAAAATGTTGGTCTTATTTTATTACATGCCAACAAAAGAAAAACAAACTAAGTAATGACCCATTAATTCGTCGAATTAATTTCACGAATAAACCGCCCAATAAATAGGAGTGTTTAATTGTTTAAGAAAACACCCCAGTTGACTTTCATTTAATAGGGGTTTTCGCGGGTGCGTTACTTAGTGGAAAAGAAACGGTGGGCTCGTGCGGGCCCCACCTCACAAATATCCTACCAAGAGGGTAGGATATTTTGGATTGCACCCAATCCATTTTAACTGAGCTTAAGCAGCTTAAAGTGGTTTTTATGTGACTGTAAGTGAAATAAAATAATGTTCGTCGTACCACATTATTTTATTTCTTAACTTAAAGCCCAAAAATTAAAAACCACACCCGAGCAAACGCAACTCCGGAAGAGGTGTTTCTAAGAAAATACCGGCGTTTCGATTCCATCGGTGCCCTCAGAATTCAATTTCGGGCACCGGTTCAAAAGTTAGAAAAACCCGCTCATCCGTTCACTAAATGTACCCGAGTCAAACTTCGGAAAATGATTCCGGGCACAGCGGGCCTCAGAATCAGGTGCCGTCAGAAACTGCGTTCTTGTAAAATTCCAAATAAAATTAAGAAAAAAAAATTCCTTGAAATTTATGGGTCTTTACATCACTCCCACCCCAGGGATTTACGTCCCCGTAAAGATACATCATAAACTAGGGAAACAAAAGTGGGTACTGATCACGCATCTGAGCCTCTCGCTCCCAAGTTCTCTTCTGGAGGTTCCCGTGCTGCCATCTGATGCGCACTAGAGGAATCGATCGTCCGTGTAGGACCCACTCCTGTCGATCCTCGATCTCCACCGGGACCTCCGCAAAAGTTGCCCCATCATCAAGGTCCAGCTCCCCATAGTCAATCATATGTGTCGGTTCACGCACGTATCTCCTCAGCTGAGATACGTGGAAGAAGTCATGCACCCGGTGCAACTGAGGTGGTAGAGCCAGGTGATAAGCCACCTCGCTGATCCTACTGAGGACCTTGAATGGTCCGATGAAGCGTGGAGACAACTTTCCACCTCGGCCAAATCTCCGTAATCCACTTCGAGGTGAGACACGCAAGAAGACGTGGTCTCCATCCTCGAACTCTAGTGGGCTCCGCCTCCTATCAGCATAAGACTTCTGTCGGCTCTGAGCTGTCCTCATCTGCTCCTGGATGACCTGGACCTTCTCTGTTGTGGCCCGGACCGTCTCTGGTCCCACGAGTGCTGACTCCCCAGGGTCTGTCCAGCAGAAAGGAGATCTGCAAGGTCTTTCGTACAACGCCTCGTATGGTGACATCCCGATGGTGGAGTGATAGCTGTTGTTGTACGCAAACTCCACCAATGGTAGGTGGTCCTCCCAGCTTCGACCAAAGTCGATAACACATGCGCGGAGCATGTCCTCGAGAGTCTGGATGGTCCTCTCCGTCTGACCATCCGTCTGAGGGTGAAAGGCGGTGCTCAGACATAGCTGCCTCCCAAACACCTCCTGCAACCCCTTCCAAAGCCGGGAACTAAAGCGAGCATCCCAATCGGAGATGATAGATGATGGCACACCATGAAGCCATACAATCTTCTGAACGTAGAGATGCCCCAAGCTCTCCACTGAGCCCTGCTCTCTGATGGGTAAGAAGTGTGCCGACATGGTGAGTTGGTCGACAATCACCCAAATGGAGTCGTGACCTCTGGAAGTGCATGGAAGTCCAGTCAAAAATTCCATAGATATCCCATCTCACTTCCACTCTGGGACCTCCAAGGGATGTACCAAGCCTGCTGGTACCTGATGCTCTGCCTTCACCTGCTAGCAGGTGAGGCATCGAGAAACGAACTCCACCATAGCCTTCTTCATGACCGGCCACCAGTGCTGTCGTCTGAGGTCCTGGTACATCTTCGCCACTCCAGGATGTACCGCCAACGGAGAAGTGTGAAACTGTCTCAGCACCTTCTCTCGTAAAGATACTGGTACTAAGTTAGGTCCTCTGATACCAATTTTTCACGACCCATCCTTGGGGCCCGTGTCGTGACTACCCCAAGGTAGAAACTATCAGGTTCCTGAACTGAGGATATCTGTGCACGTCGCGTCTCACAGTTAGCATCCCCACGCTGTGCCTCTATGACCTGTTTTAGTAGTGGAGGAGAGACTGTGAGAGACTGAAGGAAGGCTTCTCAATCTCTATCCACAAAGGATATCTGCAAAGCGGCTAGCTACTCTGTCGCCTCCTCGAGTAGCTGAATGCCCGACCTCATGCTGAGAGAATCGGCTACTATGTTCCACTTCCTAGGAGTATAGACTATCTCAAAGTCATAGTCCTGGAGGAACTCGAGCCATCTCCACTGTCTCAGGTTCATATCCTTCTGTGAGAAGATGTACCTGAGACTCTGGTGGTCAGAAAAGACTGTAAAGCGCTCGCCCATCAGATAGTGTTGCCATGTCTTCAGAGCGAAGACCACTGCTGCTAACTCCAGGTCATGGGTAGCGTAGTTCTGCTCATGCGGCCTCAACTGACATGATCCATAAGCGATCACGGCCCGCTCCTACATCAGGACACATCTGAGTCCGGTCCCTGATGCATCACAGTAGACTACGTATCCTACTCCCTCCCCAGCAACCTCAAGATAGGTGCGCTAGTCAATCTCTGTCTCAGCTCCTAGAAGCTCTGCTGACATCTTTCTAACCACACAAAGGGTTTCCCCTTCTTCCTTAAATCTGCGAGTGTCACCGCAACTCTAGAGAAGTCCAGCACAAATCTCTGATAGTATCCAGCTAGTCCCAAGAAACTCCGCACCTCCGTCACGCTCTTGGGTGGCTCCCAAACTTTCACTGCCTCGATCTTCGCAGGATCCACTGCAACTCCCACCTCAGAGATGACGTGTCCCACGAAGTGGACCTCACGTATCCAGAACCAACACTTCGAGAGCTTTCCATAAAGCTGGTGCTCTCGGAGTGTGTCTAGTACAACCCGTAAGTGGTAGGCGTGCTCCTCCTCAGTCGTCGAGTAAATCAAAATGTCGTCGATGAAGACCATGACAAATCGATCGAGGTATGGCTGAAAGATCCTGTTTATGAGGCCCATGAACACTGCTGGAGCATTGGTTACACCGAAAGGCATAACCAAGAACTCATAGTGGCCATACCAACACCTGAAGGCCATCTTCTGCATGTCCTCATCTCGAACTCGGAGCTGATGATAGCCTGACCTGAGGTCTATCTTCGAGAACCACCGTGCTCCCTTGAGCTGATCGAAGAGTTCATCAATCCTCAGTAGCGGATACTTGTTCCTCACTGTCACCTATTTCAGGTGACGATAGTCGACACAAAGTCGCAAGCTCTCGTCCGCCTTCTTGGCGAACAATATCGGGGAAGCCCAGGGTGAAACACTGGGTCGGATGAATCCCTTGCCCTGCAAGTCCTCCAACTGTACCCGTAGCTCTCGAAGCTCAGCGGGGTCCATCCGATATGCTGGAGTCGATATCAGGGTTGTCTCGGGGTACAGATCAATATAAAATTCTACCTCTCTGTGAGGAGGTAGTCCTGGAACGTCGTCGGGAAAGACGTCCGCGTACTAATCCACCACTGCAGGAAAAATAGTACTCCGCACGTCAACTGCTCCTAGGATGAGGCTAGCCAACTGATGAGTGATGGGATGTCCTCTCCTCTGCAGAATTCCATCCTGTGCTGCGAAGGCTCCCTTCTCGCCGGTGAAGGTGAACCTGCTCCTGTTGGTGCATACACATCGCACCTTGCGCCTAATACAGTAAATCTGTGCAAGGACTGTAGATAACCAATCCATGCCCAAGATGACGTCGTAAGGCCTCGATGCCTCTACAAGAAGATCTCAGCCGAAGATCTCACCTCTTAGAGTAATCTCACACTGCTAGCACCAGTGTGTAATCATCGAGTCTGCTCCCGTAGGAGTCTCTAGCCGTAAGGATAGAGCCAACGGCTCTGTCGGAATCTCCGAGCTCTGAACAAGGGTAGCGGCTATGAAAGAGTGACTCTCTCCTGTGTCTATAAGAACTGCAGGAAGGGTGGAATAGACATATATCGTACCTCGAATCATCTCGGGCGCACTGTGGTCGTAGGCTTCCGCTGCCTGGACCTGTGCTTGTCTCTGCCCGCTAGCTCCCTGTGGTCGAGGTGGACCTCCTAGTGGTGGTGGTGGTAAGGCCTGAAAGCGTCTCCCACCACCCGCTGCTCAGCCAGCTCCTCTGCCTCGTCCACCTCCTCCATGCGGACAGCCATGGTTGACCCTCTTCCTCTGCCTGGGTGGCCCCTCAACTGTCCGCTGCTCCTCGGCACGGCGGGTCGGGCAGTCACGAGCCATGTGGCCCTGCCCGCCGCATGTGTAGCACTGCCTGCCTCTCGAAAGACTGGCTCCCTGCAGTGTGCCCCGCACAGCTGAGCCAGTGTCCTGAGGTCGTCTGCCGGAGGGTCTGGTCTGCCGGGACCCCTGAGTAATCCGTCGATTGCCTGCTGCAGAAGACTCTGCTACGTGCCGCCCTGCGGTAGGTCTCGCCGCTGGAGAAGTCTCAGCAAGAAAGCTCTCGATCAAAAGGGCTCTCTCCAGTACTTCTGCCTCAGTCGGAATGCTAAGGGAGATCAATGAAGCCCTGATCTCATGTCTCAATCCCTGCTCAAAGGTCCGGGCCTGGAAGAAAGGGTCTCGTACCATGTTGGTCGAGTATCGAGAAAGATCGGTAAATCTCACCGAGTACTGGGCGACCGTCAAGCTGCCCTGCCGCAGCTGAAGAAGCTCCTGGATGCGCACCGCACGGAGGGTGGTTGGGACGAACTCCGAGCGGAAGAGGATATCAAAGTCCGACCAAAGGAGAGATGTCTCATCGTGCACCTGGAGCATCAAGCTCCACCATCGGCCCGCTACTGCATGCAGTAGGCTCGCTGCGAGGATCACCATGAGGTCTGCTGGTGTCCTCACTAGCCTGAAAACTCGAACAACTGCCTCCAGCCAGTCCTCGGATGCCTGGGGGTCTATCTCCCCACGGAACCTGTGTGGTCGCTGGCGCTGGGACTCGTGCAGAGCTCCAAGGCGACGTGCATCATCAGCGCTTGGGGCTGGAAGTATCGGTGGCTCGGCGGGTAGAGGTATCGTCGGTGCCTCTGCTGTCAAAGGGCCCTGTACCGAGGCCTCGTCGCTCGGCGGGATGTCGTCACGCTCAACTCTCAGAACCCTAGCTGGCTGTTGTCGTGGGGCCATCCTGAAAAGGAAACAAGTGCACCACTGTCAGAACAGTATACCTAGTGATCTGACACAAAGTAATCACAAAGAAAACTTGAAACACGCATGCAATCAATGTTTTCGTGCATTAAGTCGGAAATCAGAAGTCAGGGTCCTGGTGTACGGATACGTTGGCCGCCGCACCAACACTGGGCTCCCTGGACTGATAACCACACTTAATACGCTTAACATTATTGCTTCACATAGAATAAAGATCAGAGTCTGCGGTAGAACCGAACTCCTCTAATACCAATTTGTCACGAACCGTCCTCGGGGCCCGTGTCGTGACTACCCCAAGCATGCCTTCCATAGGCCAGGGGCTGGCGACTAGCACCAAGGCGTAAATCCCAGTAAAGGGAAGGCATTTCCTTTGTAAAGTAAACAAACACCACAGAGTAAGAAAGTGGGAAAAGGTAAACACTAAGTAAAAACTGGAACAAACTGTGCTGAAAGTAAAACGGGTCAGAAATACAATCCCAACTGTAAAGTACAACTGAAAGGGGAAAACAGCAACTAAAAAGAAAAGCCACAGCGTCGAGCCGTCCTCTGGAAGTCCCACCTGAAGGGTGAGCCTAGATAGCCTCCACAGCTCCTCGGTCTAGCCGTCCGCTCCGAGTACACCCCGCCCAGTGGTCCACCTCCAGGTACTGTCCTGCTCCGCAAACCTCGACCACGATCAGCGTTGTCCGTCGTCTGCATCCAACACAACGTAGTGCGGGTATAGCCCGTGCAGGGGTGAGTATAAGCTACTCAGTATGGACCCCGAGACCCCTGAAGGTCTCCCGAAATCCAAAAACGGTAAACCACAAAGGAAAGATACAATCACGAAGTAACATCCGACACTGCTTAGGTATATGCCCATACATATACCTAAGTCATCAATTCCCGCTCGGCTCTAACATCCGAGCTCAAGTACAACCCAGTCCACATAGGAAAGAAAAACATAAATCCACACATGATAGCATAACACAACCCACAAAGGAGGGAAAACATAATCCACACAGGATATCACAACACAATCCACAAAGGAGAGTAAAACAAGATTCAGCTCACACAGGTATACTTCTTCGAATGGCGATAGAGATGATCACTGATCCATCTAAGCCGTCGGACCCACAAAGGATCGATAGGTACTAACCCCCGCAAAGACCCACACAGGATCGGGCCCACGCAAGACCTGTAGGCGCTGGCCCACACAGGACCGCTGAGCGCTGACCCACACAGGATCGGACCCACACAGGATCGGTAGCACAGACCCACAAAGGATCGCTGAGTGTTGTAGTCATCACCGTCGAATCCACTGAGGATCTCTGCACAGTCATCGTCGAATCCACTGAGGATCTATGTACTGTTGTCATCGTCGCAGTCGCAGTCGCAGCCAGCTCTAGGGTTCCCGCACACAGCAAGCTCGTTCGGGAGGGTCCGCTCCACGAGCCAAGAGGCTGATGCATCAACTGACACCTAGTCCAGAGTTGATGTATCCAAAAGTTCCGTATCGTCAATAGGAACTCAACGCAACAGACGGCGCGTCAATCAGACGCCCGGTCTGAGAGATATTGACTTTTTCATCCCAGGGGCCCGGTTGGTTTTAAGGAAAAACCAACCCCACCATACTCCACCTGCATCCAAACCTCGGGCGGAGTAAGCCAAAAGATCCGTATCACTTAGAGGAATCCATCAAAGTCGACGGCACGTCAATCGGACGTCCGGAGTTCAAGTTATGAGCGTTTCCGCTCCGAGGGCCTGGTTGGTTTCGTGGACGAACCAACCCGGCCGAACCCAAAGTATTCCGAAACCTTGAGTGTAGTATACCGAAACGACCGTCTTGATCCAAGTATCGTGTTTCCGTTGACGGCATGTTGTTTGGAGGCTCGTAGCTCATGCTATGAGCAAAATTCCGAAAAGGTCCGGAAACGGGGGGTCTAGGCCCGGGTCGACCCGGCCCAACCCCCCCTGGGTCGGCACGAACCGGGTCGACCCGACCCAGGTCCAGGTCCGAACCGGTTGGGCGTGACCCGGCCCGGCAAGGGCAGCCCGGCCCGGCCTGGGCGCGACCCGGCCGGCGGGTCGGCTCGGCCGAGCGGCTGAGCGAGGGAAAACAGGGGCAGGGGCGCGCTGCCCCCGTGTGTCAACACCGCGGCCCCCGCGGGGGCTGCCCTCAGTCAGCGGATGCGGCTTTCCCACGTCCCGTGTGCGCCGGACCCACGCGGCCGCGGGTCCGATGGCGCCGCCGCGCCGGCGACCCACGCCGCCGGTGGGTTCTGCGGGCCACCGGAGGTGCTCCGGTGGTCCGATTCCACTTCTGCCTGCGCCGTAGCTCCTCTCGGGTCCCGTTCTTCACTGCGGAATCAACAAATCGTCTCTGCGACCCGTTTTGTCATCGTCCACCGTTCCTCACATCAACTAAGAACTTCGGAGGGTTGTCGGGCCGTGTTTGTTTGGCCCGCACCCTCCGCGTTAGGTGATAACAATCGGGAAAAAAAGGATCAACACATGAGAACATAATAAGAAACAATTTTAAAATTTAATATTTCACTTTGATCCCGGGATCTTTTTTTAGAAGGAAACAACTACGGGAATAAAAATATTATTTCAAATAAAATCCCTACCTTGCCGTCTCCGTCGGATGAGAGTTCGTCACGGAAAAGACCGTCGCGGTAGGAGGTGATCGTCGCATCGTGGAAGGGCGTTGCGTCGTCACGGAAGGCATCGCGTCGACGATCTCTGAGGGTTAAATAAACACACGGATTTAATTATAAAAATTAAATCTATGTTGAGGATAGAAACCACAAAGGAATTCAAAGGTTTGCAATCTCTCACCTCAACGGATGATCTAAGATTTTTCGCGGAAGGAGGAACGTCGCAGTAGAACGTCGCGGAAGAAGAATCTTCGGCGTCGCGGTACTTGGCGTCGCGTCGTCAATCTCTGAGGGCTCGGTGTTCTTCACGTTCTTCGTGTTCTTCGTGTTCTTCGTGAAGGAGGATTAAGATCTCAAGACTTGAATTTTTCTCCAAATCCTCTCAATGAGTAATCCTCAAGAAGAAGAAAAAATGTTGGTCTTATTTTATTACATGCCAACAAATGAAAAACAAACTAAGTAATGGCCCATTAATTCATAGAATTAATTTCACGAATAAACCGCCCAATTAATAAGAGCGTTTAATTGTTTAAGAAAATTCCCCAGTTGACTTTCGGTTAATAGGGTTTTTTGTGGGTGCGTTACTTAGTGGAAAAGAAACGGTGGGCTCGTGCGGGCCCCACCTCACAAATATCCTACCAAGAGGGTAGGATATTTTGGATTGCACCCAAGCCGTTTCAACTGAGCTTAAGCAGCTTAAAGTGGTCTTTATGTGACTTTATGTGAAATAAAATAATGTTTTTCGTATAACATTATTTTATTTCTTAACTTAAAGCCCAAAAATTAAAAACCACACCCGAGCAAACGCAACTCCGGAAGAGGCATTTCTAAGAAAATACTAGTGATGTGATTCCATCAGTGCTCTCATAATTCAATTCTGGGCACCGGTTCAAAAGTTAGAAAAACCTGCTCGTCCGTTCACTGAACGTACCCGAGCCAAACTTCGGAAAATGATTCCAGGCACACCGAGCCTCGGAATCAGGTGCAGTCAGAAACTGCACTCTTGTAAAATTCCAAAGAAAATTAAGAAAAAAAATTCCTTGAAATTTATGGGTCTTTACAAGAACTTCTAAAAAATCATACACATTTCTAAAAATATCATATGTTCTAAAAAATTATCTTATGCCCGACCTACTTCTAAAGTCATATTCTTAGGACTTAGCCATAGTTCTATCTCAGGCCTAGATTTCATATCTATATAAAATGACTCCATCTCCACTCAAATCATATTAATGACTTACTTAGATTATTAAATAAACCTTGAACATCATCTAAAGTTATTTCATTACTTGATAAAATAGATTCCATATACATCATTAATTTGATAGTTTATTAAAATTAACTGCTAGCTTGACCTCTTAATTAAGTTGTCTTCAATATTCCCTTTAGTTGGAAACTTCAAAACTCAATAACAGTTTGTAGAAATTACTCTCATAATCAACACATTCCTTTTACTTGAATAATAATTCATTAATTATCACAATTAATTAATTTTTCAGCATCTTCTTAGAGATAATATTTCTAGTATTATTTTTACTCTATGGAACTATTCTTTGCTACAATGGTTTTAGAAAAAAAAATTATATCAATCACCAAGCATCAATATCTTCAAACCATAATTTACAAGTAAATGGATCTTTATACATATCCAATGTAAAAAAATATTTAATATCATTAAATATATTACAATCATATCTTAATAGATTCCTCAGAATTCATCATTCATGGACATATAAATAATTGTAGAATCTCACATCAATAATCATTATTACGATTATGTGATTGAAACTCCTTGTATATAATAAAATAATTACTTCTTCGTTTCATTTATTTATAACATAGACTATTATTTCATCTTACATCACTTCTATGATTTGAGATAATAATTTACACATAATGATGTATTTCTTAGGAACTCCAAATTCTTCTCAACTAGCTTGGGAACTTCCAACACCTCTTAAATATACTTGTGAATTTCATTAAATATTTCAAGATATTAAAAATCAAAATCATATTGAAATAATGTTACATTCCTTGATCCTTATTGAAAATAAATAAAACACCAATAAAAATTTGGTTCAACAATCCCACTTTTCATTTATTTTCAATACTTCCTAGAATAAATGATATGTCAATATGTGATCTAACTTTTCTTATAACCCCTTTTTATTGAATTATTTTATTTTCATCTCACCCCATTATTGCTAAATGATACAAAGTACATGAAATAGGGTGGTATAACTTCATTCTTAAACTATGTTCCATCAATCATCCCACTAAAAGTTTATTTTATCCATGCTCGGTGTAGAAAACATGAGGGTATTATTTAGAAAAAAATTATGTCTATTAAAACTAGAAAGTTATAATATCTGATAAAAACTCAAAAAATTATTTATTATTTATCACTAAAAGGTTATTTTACAATATTCAGTATTAAACCAATAGATAACAACTGTTAAATCTATTTTTCATTTTAAATAAAATTGTAATTCCTATGATCTCTTTGACACATAGTTTAAATGATTTCATTTATATGGAGTTGTTTTTAGAAAACATCACTGATATCTTCTCAAACTTCCTCAATTTCTTGTTTTTTATTAAATTAATTTTTTCGCCTTAATATTAGAATTGATTCTTGAGAAAAAAAGGATAAGAGAGTATGCATGCATTTCTATTCTATAATTTTATTTGGGCTTTCCATAAATTATAGATTTGTGGGGAATAAAAAAGTTTATTAGCTTCTCAATATAAACTCCCCTTCAATGGGTGATATGCATTTTGACTTCATAGAGTATGATCTTTTTGAAAGATATTCTTTAGAATTCATAATGATAAATCATATCTAGATGGTAACTTCTTCATATGTTTAATTGTTATACCAGATTACTTCTATTCATAATTTCTCATTTTTAGAACCAGTTTCACCTTCGATTACTTGCATGTTTGTAAATTGTATACAACATATATGATAAGAAATTATGTGGAACCTTGTTTTGTATTTATTAATAGAGACTAGGATGGGAGATTATTTTCAACCATGAAACTCTTTCCTTTTCAAATCCTAAATCAAGAAAAAATTTCATGCTACCATTTAATGATTTTGTGACAGTTTTCGTTAGTGTGGATGAATTTTCCCTTTATGTGTAATCTTATTTTTAACATTATCCATCAAGGAACATATAAAAACTAATGCATTTTTTTAGTTTTTTATGATATTATCTTAGGCTGATGTGATTGTAAAATAATCCTTTGAATCGTTATTAGATTTCTTTCACCTCCCACACAACACCTATGAGTCTTGTTGGTCATTATTTGTTGATAACCATTCCTGAAATTCATATTATTCTTCATGTGGAATCCTTTGTTTCCCTTTTTTACTTGAATTTGATTGTGTTTCATCCAATATTCTTGTTTTATCTAGTTATTCTAGAAAAATTATTAATCATTCTTTGGGTGTGTGAACAAAAATCTTTGTTTTTCAAAATACCTTCTTAAGAGATTTATTTAAAAATTTAATCCTTTTATTTTCATTTGGGACTGATTTTCCATTCTGTTATGGATTTATTCCTCTAATACATTTACCTGTGGCTTGTTTGTATGTGTCCATGGAATGTCCTCTTTTTCATTAAAGATGTATTTGAATCTATATTTTCTATCATTACTATTTAACCTCATGGTATTGGTTTTAGAATAATTTATCTTTCGTCTATAGACCAAGGATAACTCACATATCTCCTTTTATTTCTTCTTGGTAATTTTCTTCTCATCCTTTCTTAACTAACATTTTCCCAAATTCAATTTGTTTTATTTAAATAGGAATTCCTCATCTCTATAACCACTTTGAAATACACACATAGATATTCTTGTATTTCATGTATATTTGAAACATACATAATTTTATCCTACTAATATGAATCTTTCAATAACTTAGACATTATCCCCCTCAAGATATGATTCTATATTATTTGATAGGTTAAAAAATTATTCCATAATTTCAATTAATTTTTCCCAAACCTATTATAATACAACACCTTTCCCACAAATCTTGATATTTTCCTTTTTTATAGTAGTATTTTAATATTATAGTGCTTTCTATTGTTATGTTATTTAATTCCCTAAATGAGATTCTTTAAGGGAAAATCATCATAAACGTTCTTTCAATGACCTAGGATGTAGTGGCAAACTTCTATATATTTTTATTTCTCTATTTTTATACATGTTTTGAATGTAAATTTCTCATTTAAATGTAACTAATATATAAGAAACTTTTGTAAGGGTTATCATTGCATGAAAGATTTGTGTAATGGTTATCTGAAATCTATACTATAAATTTAAGGGTGAATTTAGATTTACATAAAGGTAAAAAAGATGATGTTTAGATTCATGTGATCTACAATTGATTCTATCAAACTAGATGTGCTTGAATCTTTAAAGATAATGATTTTTAGGGGAATATAATATCGATTGTTGACTACATTTAAAAGATAATGAAGTAAGATATGAGGATAGAAACTAGTTTTAATTCAAAGGTTTAAAATATGGATCTTTTAAAAAAGGATATTATAGAATGATTCAGAGGTTTCCATAATTCATATTATGTGAAGCACAGTTCTATATTATTATGAATTTATATTTCCAAATATAAAGATTTTTTATATAGAGATATTGAGGATTGGTTATGTTGGCTCATCAAGGTTTTAATTTTTTTCAAATATGAAAATATTATATCTCATTTAATATAGTATTATAAAAGGAGAAGATACCAAAAAATAAAAGAGAGGATCTGCACTATAAAAAATGATTTGTAGAAGAAGAGAGAGGGCTAAAATCAAAATATATGTGTATAAAAGTGAAGAAGGAGTTAAACCATGCCATATCTTGATACAACTTTCATTTCAAAGTATTTTTTTCTTCTTGGTAGTAAGGAGTTTATTAATGGATAAATTTGAAATAGTGAAAGGTTAAAATTTATGTATCCCAAAAAATAGAGTCATTCTAGTTACAAGCACTGGAAAGTGATGTTCCATAAGTATTCCTAAAAATTAAAAGAATAGTACTTGGAATCTCATGAAGATATTTTTGAAGGAGATGAATTTTCCATTACTTATCATTTAAATATATGATGAGTTGATCTTCCCAATAAAATTGTGAAGCGGAAAGTGGAGATTTAAAGGGAACCAAACTAAACTCAGTGAAAATCTCAATAATAGGTGATATTATTCTTTATGTTGCTTTAAATTTTTATTTCCATATAGAATGGTGAGTAAAGTAAGGAATCATGAGGGAAGTAATCCTAGGGATATAGTGCATCTACCCCAAACCATTGTAATGGTAATGTTCCTGGGTAGAAGTTACCTACCCTAAATTCCCATAAGCACTGAGCTTAGTGATTTGGGTGCACCAAAAAATGATTTTTTGTATTCTCCTTGTATTATCTTATATTGGTTAACCAAGTAAAAATATACACGTCATTTTTCTTTCTTTGATTTACCTTCTTCAGATCACTATTTGTTAATTAGAATTCATGTTGACATAAAAGACAAGTCATGTGATTGGATCAACACAAAATAATGAGAAATTATAGCAACCTGTTTATTTAAGAGGTAACAATCCACTTGTGAATTGTGAGAATAATAAAGATATATAAAATTTTGGATTAAGTTTTATACCATAATTCACTACCCTAATCTATTTATACCTCATATAAGCCCCTTTTGAGCCTAATAATTTGTATCAGAGCATAGGTTTCTTTAATTGGATTTTTTTCTTTGAATTGGTCCATTTTATTATTTAATTTCGATGTTATATATTCACTTATATTTCAATGTACCATTTAAAATAGTAGAACTTCAAATAAAAAAGCCAAATACTTTTATAATTCTTCAATTTGGAAGTGTCTATGAAGATATTGAGATTAAGTTGGATGAGACCAAAAAACTTACAAAATAATTGTATGAATGAATCAAATTGTGAGACAATTTACTCATTCAATTTTTCTTTAGGAATGATTGAAGAACTTGATATTCTAAGTAAATTATAATCCATTGATGAGGAACTAATTCTTAAGTGGTAAAAAGTTGAAGTAATCCACTAATCTAAGGAAGTTGAATATAAGTTTAAATTGGATAACGTAATTATAAAGTAGGAGAAGAAGTATAATATTTCTATATTCAAGTTTTGGTAATTGAGTTTGATAAATTAAAACTCCAAAAAAATTATTATGTAATTTTATAATAAAATATGTGAGAAAAATGACTCATGTGATGAAAATTTGGGGAATATGTCCACAAGGGTGGAAAAATAGAAATCTTGTTTCATTGAAAATAATTTTAATCAAAAGCAGTTCAAAATTTGAAAGATAATAAGGATGAACTCATTGATCATATAATATAAGTGGTTGAATAAATTAATGATCTATAATAATAAAAGGCTTGCCTCAAATATACGGTTTCTCAAATGAATTCTAACATCAAATAGAAAAGAGATATACTAAAAAAATACTATTAATCAGTATAATATGAGATTTATAGTTAGAAGAATTTAAAAAAAGAAATCAATTCTAAACTTGAATCTAAGGGAAATATTATTAAATATTTAGAAGAAGTATTTAACTTATACAAAACGTAGTTGGATGAAAAGGGTAAGCATAAACATAAAGATTATTTAAATATACTATTTGATCACAATTTAATAGTTGATGATGAAATAAAAGAGTAGTTTTCCATATCTAATGAAAATCATGGAAAACATTATATGTCCAAAATTCCACTATCTTTAGGAAAGTTACGAATTTTTCATAATGTAACACCTTCAAGGATCAAAAAGAAAAAGGTCATGGAAATTCTAAAGAAGTGGGAAAACATTATAGGTACTAGAAATAAATATAAAAATAATATTACAAGGGGTTATAAAAATCCAATGAACACTCAAAGAATGTATTTAAACATGTGATACTTCCTTGGGATGAATGGTTACATTTTTAGTTTTTTGATTCTTTGGAATATATTTTATACTGTGAAGCTATAAAAATTATAGAACAGGGAAGTTAACCACAACATAAAAGGTATGGTTATCAATAAAATTACTTTTACCAAACTAACCATTCCTTAAGTAGAAATTTTAGAATATTTTCAATAGAAATTGAAAGGGGAAATCAGTACAAACAAAATGATAAATTATATTGATTGAATATTTTTATAAAATTTACATATAAAACTTATATAATAAAATTGGTAATAATAGATTCTTTCAAACTATTTCTAAACCTCATACCTCTGTGAGAGATAATAAAAAATCTTATAAGTATGAGAATAATTTATATGTAGATAAAAATTTAAGGGATAATGTGGAAGAGGCATCCCAAAGAAAGGTTAGTGTTGAGGAATCTAATAATTATTCTAGGGAAATAGTATGTATAAATAATTTTTAGATAAAGAAAGACTTTCCATTTTTAAAATGAGATATACGTAGTGGTAATACCACCCAATTAATAAAAATTTGTTACTTGGTTTGTGTAGAAGAGAAAAATACAAAAGAAGTATAGAATTAATTTAATTACATTTAAACAATTTCATACCTGAAAGTAGACTTCAAACTAAAAGTAAAAGGGAAAAAGGTAATCATGAGTGACTCACCATAGTCCTCAAATTGAGAAATATAGAAGGTACCCCTCCCATTTTATTTTCTAAATGTTCTAAATTTTTTAATGAAATAAAGGACTCAATGATAGATCCAATACATAGTGTAAGTGTTCTCAAAATCATATAAAATTAATTTGGAAGAATATCTAGTTTGAGTGTGAAAATTACATGTAGCAAGTGATGTTTAGGATATTTCAGTTACAGTATGAAATTTGACCTAGATATTCTTACAAGGTTGATGAAATATGTTGCATGTTGAAAAATATATATTAATATATTATTTTATTTCAAATTTTCGAAATAATAAGGGTTCATAGGCTTTGTGGTTAGTGGAATTAATTAACCAAAAGATAAAAATATCTTATAATTGTGGTAATGTTATATCCTAAGTATACTTATCTATATTATAACATATTATATCAATTGGTTCATCATTTTTAGATTATTAAATTATACTAATGTAGAAACCTCAACCCCAGTATCCTAGAGCTGGTTTCTACTTTATTACATTGACATAAGATATAAATAAACATATCTCAAAGGACTAAATAGTTTAATAGTCTTGGTAAACTAGATAACGATTTGAAATAATTCTTAAAATTTAAAACATAAAATATATAAATTATTTTCTTTTAGAATATAATTATTCCCCTTATCATATCCCTACATATCAATCGCAAAACCCTTCCTAGTATTTTAGGGAAAATAAAACATAAGAAGTAGGTGCAATAAGATGCTCAGTAAGGGTAAGCATATAGCGAAACTATGAATAAATAAGGAGTAATCTATATTTAAAGGTAAATAAATGAAATAAATTCAATTTAATCAGTAACTTGATCATAATGTGACACGAATAAATGATGATCAAATAATTCCATATAAATAATCACATGAGAAAGAAACATAACAATGTGTATTATAACTAATCAATTATTCACATAGAATATCAAAAATTAAATTCATAATGATATGAAGCATAATTATAGTAAATATAAAACATATTATCATGGCCTTTTGAAAATATATATAATACCATTAAGTCCTTATTTTAAGAAAAAAAATATAAATGGGTAAGGCCTCAGCGAAAACTCAATCTAGTTTGTCTCACGATACCTACCGATGCATCAAGGTGGTATAGTGGGCCATGCCCATCACTTACTCAGTCCAATTCATTCTTTATATGAAATGGGTGATACATAATCAATATAAACATTCTTATTGTAAAACTGACATATTAAATGTTAATAAATACCCTAATCAATTAACATAATCATAAACCATCCAGAGTAAAATGGTGAATGGTAATAAAACTGTACATCCTTAGTTAAGCTTATCATAATCCATCCATAGAAAGAATATTTATTATTCCATTAAAATATTCCCTAGTTTATTATAAGTTAAATAAAAAATTTTATGTCATTAATCAATATAAATAACATAGAAATTTCATTAAAATGTTTTTTTGAGGAAAATAACCTTTTCAGTTTGAAAATATTTTTAAAACTAAAAGTTCAAAAAATATTTTAAAAATAATTTTATTTGAAAATGACCTTTGAAACATATAAAGTATGATTTAAAACATTTATTGGAAATTATTATAGAAAATTTCGTACATTCCAAGTAAATTAAAACAAATATTCCTTTCAAAATTTTAGTAAAATCCAAATAGGTATTGTTTTAAAAATGAAATGAGGATTCATTTGAAGACATTACTTTAAAAAGTAAAGAAGGTTTAAAAAGTATTTAAAAAATAATTTTAAAAAAGGTTAATAACATTTTTTAAAACATTTTTAGAAAACATATATTTTTATGAAAAAATATTTTTGAGCAAAGAGTGAAATAAAATTAGATTTTATTAAAAACATTTTCTCAATCATTTGAAGTAAAAATTAGTGTAAAATGGTACTATTAAGTGAAAAGGTTCATGATTAACAATATTAGAAGAAAATATATTTATTTTAATATATGAATATCAAATAATTCTCCCAAAGTATGCTTAAATAAAAACAATCTCGAATAATGATGAGATTATGAAATAAACCCTTACCATTTGGTAACTTTTTCATCATAAGACCCATGAAATAATTAAATTTTAAAAAAACATTAAATACCATGAAGATAAATTAATTTATGATATTACATACATAAATAGTATAATATAAACAACATAAAATAAATAAGTTTTGAATATGTCATGTGTCTTATGGAAGTAAAAGTGAGATGAGAAACCCTTACCCTAGGTTTGATCTCCTTCATATATGTCTATAAATCTTGAATAATGGTTTTATGATTGTTATTAATTTTTAAATTAAACTTAAAAATATTTATAATATCATATATGATATAATTACAATATTTTACCACATGTTTGTCAATAACATTTCATTATTTTCATTGTTTCTAGTGTAAATTTTCTTGTTTTATAATGTGTGTTTTTTCATGAAAGTTATTGTTCTTATGAATAGGATATATATATATATATATAATATACAGAATTATAATAATTTTATAAATATCATATTTAACCAATAGATACATTTTTATAACCATTTTTGAATCTTGTACATGAAAAATCAATCACATCTCTTCATGGAGACGACAAGTTATACATACACACTAGTGAAAATATAATTCCCTTAATGGGTGAAAGGGTAAGAAATTTGGTGATATATTGATTTATAATAATCAATATAATATCATTTTTATCAAATATATTCCTTAATTTTATCTTTATTACAATACATGTAAATTGAAAGTGAAAATGAATAACATCATTTCATGAGATGATAGTCCACTGTACACACAAGTGACGTTATCGTATTTCAAATGGAATGGAAAATAAAAAGGAATATGTGATATTAGAATTAAATATGTATAATAATATCATAAATATAATATAAATGTGGTAAATCCATCATTATATCTATCCATTAAATTTGGTGATGAAAAAAAAACTACATTGGTTCATGAGGCAGTACTCCACTATACAGACGATCAATGATTTCGTTTTCAATTTGATAAATTATGGCTACCGTCTCCCCTGGTACCCCCCCCCCCCCCTCCTTGATCTCAATCTCGTATCCTCTAGGTTTTCCTCTTGAAACTCTCTTCTCAGGGTCGACAATGCTCTGTGTGTTCTCCCCTTATTTCTTCTCCTTCCCCCTTCTTGAATTTTTCTTCTTCACCTTCTATCCTTCCTTTTCCTTTTCCCACTCTGCAATCTGGTTCATTCATGAATAGATTCCTTCTCATTATATTGGTCATATTTTTTTAGCTCTCATGGTGGTTTTGTTGCTTACGTCAGTGGTCTCCTCTGTCGAAGCCCCCGGAAACTTCTACCCTGCTCTGACCTCTCGTTCCATCGTGCTTCTCCAGGTCGGACCTGTAGTGATGGATTCTTTGTGGTTTTGGGATATGTTGTATACTGTTCGATGGTATTTTAGGCAATACCATATTTTCATGTTATCGTTTCCATATGATAGTTTCAGTATCTTGTTTTTTCTGTCGTTCGGAGGCCTATGCAGTTTTAATCACTGCCCTTACCTCAAGACTATCAGCTCCCCTCTAAGTTGGACCTAGAGTGGTGCTTCTTAAAAGGTTTTGGGAGGTGGGATTTGGCTGTCAATTGTTCTCCATGCTTAGAATGGTTTGATTCTTCTTTTTTTTGGTTTTCTAACTCAAGTTTTCGTTTTACATTCGGTTATGTTCTTACATGTCACGACTGATCCGTTCTGGTTTATACTTCATTTTGGTTGTTCTTCGATGTTGTTTGACTCTGAGTTTAGCCATCTGAGGCTGATGATGTTGGTTCAAATTTGAATATGGGTAAAATGTGCTATCGATGGAGATGGAAGACGCAGGTTAAATCTCACTGGCATTTAGGTCTTTTGCGGAGGTGTTTGAGGCTTTGTTCACTATGATGGGTGATTATGGAATGGCGCCATTTTCTCCAGGGTTCGGTGGTCATGGCGGTGCCCACATCTCGCTGTTGTGACTTTTTTTTATTTGGAACTCATCTCTGGCTCCTCGTTTCCCCCAATATTCCCCAATTCAGATTTGAACGGTGGTACTCAAGGTGTTTTGGGATGTGAGTTTCGAGCAGTCGACGCATTTCAAGAGGTGTTTCCCCCATGGCGACTTTTACTCTTTCCTTATAGGGATTGATGTTTGTGATGGATTGTGGTGTGGCTTCCCCTTTTTGCGGCTTAGATGGTTTGTAATGGTGGTCTTCAACAGTGTTGTGTCTGTCAATGATTTCTTCATAACAGTGATTCTCTCGATCCTGGTGGGTCTCACCAGTGAGATTGGTGTGATGTCGACCCACTACTACCATTGAGGATATTTATGGTTCGAGATGATGATTTTATTTTGATGATATGGTGATGGTTATGGTATTGAGACAATTAGGTGGGCGGCTCGGAGCCCGGTGGAAGACTTTGTCGTCTATATGATGCGTGATTTCAGGGTGTATAGCACGAAGTGGTTTGTTGGTAGTAATGTGAGGTGCCACATGCTCTAAGGTCAGTGTTGAATTTGTTTAAAATTTGAATGTTTATACGGCTTAAGAAGGGGATTTTCTTTTGAAATTTGAATTCCTATGTTCGGTTACCACTAACCCTTAATGCGGATTTTTGAAAATGATAAAAAAAATTGATTGGTAGTTTCCAATTTGATGTAAGGGGAGATGAATAAATATAATAACATCATCATAATAACATATGAGTATAGGGGGGATACTATTGTTATTGTATTGTATGTTTTAATACTTAATTGAAGTTATAAAAAGAAGAAATAAAATGAATGAGCATTGTAAAGATAATTACCTCCTCTAAGAAAAACCTCCTTTGGATCTCCTCTTAAGGACCCTAGAGATGGTATATTAGGAAGAAACAAATCTATAGAATATGAATAAGAATATTTTTAAGATATATGGTAAGGGTTTTGGAGAGAAAAAGGCCTTTATGTGGGTGAATAAGTTAGGGAAGGTTGTGCTCTTTTATAAGTAGGGAAAGGGAACCCTCTTGGAAGTTACTTGGAAATTTCCCAAAACAATCCAAAGTTATAAGTATTTACCTAGAAAAATGATTCCAAATGAACTTATATTTAAATTTGGGATCTATAAGGTCGAAATAGGTTCATTAAATAAGTATTTTACATGTTTTTAGGTCAATTTTAACCCTAATATTCATCATTTAACCCCCACGATAAACCCATTTTTACCTTAACCATCGTAATAATTTTTTCATGTTTTTACTATTCATTTTGGTCAAAAACTATTTTAAAAATATTATATAATATAAATTATTTTGATTAAAAATATTTAATCCTTTTTTTAAAATTAAATTTATATAAGTAGAAAATTTTAATTTAAAATTAATCCTACAAACATGATGAGAAAGTGAGTTTTTTAAGAGAAATTGTTCAATAGTTGATAAAGTTTTTATATCAAAAATAAATATAAAAATGATTAAAATGAACTAACGTGATTTAATATATATATATATATAATTTAAATAAATTTACTTTAAAACCAATTTAAAATATTATTTATCTTTAGAGATATTTGAAACTCAAAGACATCATTCAATTAAAATTTAGTATTTTTCACTATTCATATAAAATAAAACATTTCAAAACAATCCCAAAATATACCCTAATATAATTTTGAATTTTATATTTAAAAAATTAATTTGATTTTTTAAAATAAATTTACAAAAAAGTGGTAAAAAATAATTATAAATTATATACACAAAGAATGATTAAAATAACTTTTAAGAAAATACAGTTTTTTCAAAAAAAATGTTTCCTTTTATTTAAAATGGTTTTAATTTTATATCTAATAAATAGATATCCATTTTATTTATTTACACATTTTAAAAATGTATAATTTTTTTAATTTATTTATTAATATTCATAACCTCTAATTTAATGTCTAGGTTATAATTTTAATCATAGAGTATCGTGTTTCATTCAAGCTTGATGTTGTGTAAATTGAAAGCTATCAAAGATATTGAATTTATTTGAAGATAAATATATAATAAAGTATCAGGATGTTATATTCCCTTATAATCTTTTTGTTTCATGTCATACATGCGATTAAATATCATTTTAATATTTTAAAATATTTGGGTATTAGATTCTACACACTTAAATAAATTATGACTTCACAGTTTAATCTTGATCTTGGTAATCAAGTGTTTTTCATTTGAAGATAACCTTCTTGAAATCCCAAATCATTTGAAGGGTTAACAGAACATCATATTTATAAGATATAAGTATAATAATAAGGTTATATGGAATAATAGATAACTAGGTTTCAATATAGGTGAACATTGGTGGCAAGTGAAGATATGAACATGGAAGAAAAGAAAAAATAATTATAGGGAGTGATATAGTTCATTGATCATAAAAATGTTATGATCAATGGATAGTTAAAGACCTCAAAACCATAAATTTTTGATGATTTAAAATACTATCAGTTCAATATGAAGCATCTCTGAATTGTCACATACCAAACATGAGAATACCTTTATTATGTATTCTCTTCAAGAATGGTAATAACATAAATGACCAAAACCCATATTGAAAACATTCCTACTTCCTTATTAATTACATAAAACACATATTATTGAATATATTCCTTAAATAAAAAAAATGTTGTTACCTTCATCAGTGATATCATAAATCACATTGTAAATAAATCATTAATCAATTCCAAGTAAGTCAATAATATCAAGTTTAATTTATCTATATCAATCATCTCTTTATCCCAACATCATTATCTCAGAATAAGGAATATATTAATGGTTATCTTTCCTTCAACCAACTATTTTCCAAGAAGTTCAAATTCCCATTACATCATCTTTCTTGGTCATTAGAACCGTTCAACATACACTTTCAAATCCTTAATGAAAATATACTTCGGTAAAATCCTTGTACATTTTATAATTCTTATAACCTGGATATCATTGATAAAATATCAAAATTACATAATTATTGAATAAAATTAAATCACATTAATCATATCACTTTATCTATAGTAATAGTTTATGATTTACCTTGATACCTTAGCTTATTTTGAGGTATATTTCCTTGATTCTTGTGATATTCATTTGCGTAGTTCCCCATATCATTAACGTGGAATCATTTAACATTGGTATATATTTTATTTCCCTTGAGATCATGAGCATGGTGGAATTTTTATCCACATGTGAAGAAAACTCCTTTAATTTTAAGTATATTCCAAGGTGTTTCCTTAAAAAATAATTATATGTTGGAAAATTCTTCTTCCCCTTATTCCCTTTATATATTTTTTCCCTATCATCCTCTTCTTCCCTTTCTTCCCTTTAAAGTAACAATAATTTTAAAATTATTTATATATCCTGATATCACATGATACTATGCCCTCACGTGATGATAATGTTTCAGAGACTAGTTCCCTTTGAAGGATTTGTTTAAGCCCATCAAAAAGATGATAAATATTTCTCTTTGGATTAAATATATAGTCTAGATCATTCCTTGATAACCATGTAATGTTGGCTTCATACTTACCAACATTTTCATATTTTTTCCATTTTATACTCAAGAAATGTCTTTCCATATCCGCTCATTACTCATAAAAAAAATATTTTCCCAAGAAGAGTTCCTTGAAATTATTCCATTCCAAGTTTTCTATTTTTTATTTATCCTTAGTTTTTTTAATCAATGACCACCATTTATCTATATCCCCTAAGAGATTATAAACTACCACAAAAACATTCTCCCTTTTACTACTTCCTACATAAAGAAATGTATTCTATAAGGAACTTATCCATTGCTTATCTACAAATATATTTTTAGTCCCATTGAATTATAGAGGTTTTGGATGCATAAAGTAATCTAACATTTTTACACCTCATAGTGTATTAGTAGGATTCTCCATACATGAAAGGTTATTACTTGTAACTTGTGTCTGGAACCCGAATATGGTTATAACTTGTTTAGTTATAGCAGAAGATATAAATCTAGAATCTATATATTTCCTAGGAGGGAATTACCTATATGGATTTAATTCATTTATAAAGTTCCCATTATTTCCATTAGGTGTTATTTCTAAACAGGGGCATAAAATAGATTAGATCATAACATTATAAAACATATTGTATAATCTAAAAACTAATGAAATACTTAACATAAATAGAAAACTTTATGAATATATAATACCATAATAATAAAAATAGTTTCCTTGGGGTATCTTTATTTTCAAATCCTTTATAATGGTTTATAAAAAAATGTGATTTACCATAAGAATATACCCTAGGAGTGTCAACAAAGGTGCACAGTAAGGCTCTTTTTCATGAACCAGGTGATGATCAGGTCAATCCCAATGCACCCTCTTCTGATTTTTTACCCCATGGTACATCTATTATAGAACCACATCCACTTATAGTATCCAAAAAGTGATGTAATTTATATAAAAGACCACATAATAAATTCCTTATTAAAACATTAGGATGTTATTCTATACTTATCCTCAAATAATATCATAGGTTTATGTTTTATATTCTATTTTTTCTTAAATATAGTTTACAATGTTTCTATTAAAATTAATTTGATACCAACTATAGAAAACTAGACCCCAAAATCTCAGAGAAAGGATCTACTTTATTAAATTTGAAAAAGTTAAAAGGAATCACATTCAGAAGGACTGAATAGTTTAGTAGTCTTGGTAAACTAGATACATACTTGAAATTGTCATTACAATAGAAAATATAAAATAACATAAGTATTTTATTTGATAATACCATTATTCCCTTTTTCATATCCCCACATATAAATCAAAAAACACTTTTCAGTATCCTAGGGAAAATAAAACATAAGAAATGGGTGAGATTAGATGCTCAATAAGGGTAAGAATACAACTGAAGTTGTGAATAAATAAGGCATAATCAATATGTAAAGTTAAATAACTAAAACAGATCCTATTTAATCAATAACATGATCATAATATGTCATAAATAAATGTTGATAAAATAATTCCATATAAATAACCCATCTTCCTAGGTTGTGCAATAGCCTCATACATTTAGAATGAGATTCTGGAAGCATTTAGGTTGGATTGTCTTTAATTTTCGGGACTACAAGCTCTTCTCCATTGTTTCTCGGTCAACCATAATTCCCCTCATGTGTGTGTCTTACTCTTTGGGGTAATATCTGAGGGTTTTCATGACATTTGGTGGCACTATAATGTTTTTCTTCACATAGAGAAGGGTTTTGTTTTTAATATGGTTACACATCATATTTTTTCTGCTACAAGAGATATGTGCACTGCTAGTATGGGGGAGTGTGATAATAGTATACACGATTTTATGGTTCTGAAAAAATTGTGTGTACATGGTAATTTCAGACCTATTTTGGTTACTCTTGAAGTTTTTTGGATTCCTCATTTACCTCATTGGATCATGGTGAACACTGATGGTGCTTCTAAATGAAACCTAAGGCCCTCAGGGTGTGGGCGGTCTACAGGGATCATGATGATTCTGTTAAGGGATATTTCTATTAAACTTGTGTCATGGCTATTTCCCTTGAGAAGTAGATTTTTGGGATCATTAATTCTCTCCTATTTTCTAAAATGGAAGGTTGGATTAATATCTAGTTGGAATGTGACTCTACTACCCTTAATCTAGACATCAGAAATGGTGAATCCCATATATCTTGGAGGCTTGAACCAAAGTGGATGGAATGCATGAAGACTCTGAGGAACCTCATCTTCATCATCACACATGTTTATTTAGAGGTGACCATGGTTGTGGATGTTCTTTAAACATGGTATTTGGTGTACTTCTTACTAGGTCAAATACTCTCCCAGTGGATTTTCTTCCTCTTTATGAGGTTGATTAAAATAAGATCCCACATTTTCACCTCTTATAACTTTCTTTCCCTTTATGAATAAATACCTTTCTCTTTTGGTCGAGGGACCATTTCAAAAAAATATATAATATCAATAAATAAATTCATTACTATGGAATGTATAATGATGGATATCTAAAATATACCATCAAGACCTTATTCTAAGAAATATAATACCATCAAGGCATTGTGCCAAGATATCTATATCAATGGGTAAATCATCAGATAAAAACAAATTTAGTTTGCCTCGTGAGACCTATCGATGCCTTGAGGGGATATAGTGGGCCCCACCCATAACTTAATAAGTCCAACTCACTACTCATATGAATTAGTTGAAACATAATTAGTATAAACATTCATATTGAAAAAATAACATACAAAATGTTAATATATACACCAATCAACAAAAATAATCATAAACCATCCTGAGTAAAATGGTGAATGGTATTAAAATTGAACATTTCCATTCAAAATGATCATAAAAAATCCATAGAAATAATAAGGATGATTCCAATACAACATATATTTAGTGGATCATAAGTACAATAAAATTATTGACGCCATTGATGAATATAAATACTATAAAGATGTCATTAAAATATTTTATGAGGAAAATAACTTTTACACATTGAAAATAGTTTTAAAACTAAAATATTAAAAAATATTTTGAAAATAATTTTACTTCAAAATAACCATTGAAACATATAAATTAATCTATAAAACATTTATTGTTAATGATGGTATGAAATTTAATATATACAGAGTATGTTAAAATAATGATTTCATTCACATTTCGATAAAAACCTAATTGGAATTATTTTGAAAATGACCTAAATATTGCTTTAAACCCCATTTTAAAAAGAAAAAATTGTTAAAATTTTATTTAATAAATCATCTTGAAAAATTTTAATATCATTTTTTATAACATTTTTATAAAACATGGATTTTGATGAAAATTAATTTTCGACCAAAGAGGGAACTAAAGTTTGATTTTCTTAAAAACATTTTCTCAATCATTTTAAGTACAAATGAGTGGGAAAATTGAACTATTACTTGAAAAAGTTGATGAATAACCATATTATATTAAAATAGATTTATTTTAAGATATAAATATAAAATAATTCCTTGAAGGGATACTTAAATATAAACAATACTAAATAATGCTGTGATTGTGAAATAAACCCTTACCACTTTACCAATTTTTTTATCATAAGCCCCATGAAAGAAATAACATTAAATGAAACATTAAATACCAGAAATAGGAATGAATTAATTATATAACAAAAAATAAGGAAATTATAAATATCACACAAAAGAAATAAATTGTGAATATGGTGTATGTATCATGAAAGTAAAAGTGAGATGAAAACCCTTAAACCATGTTTGATTTCCTTAATACATGTATGTAACTAATGTATAAGGGTTTAATCATTTTATTAATTTTTAAAATAACCATAATCATTTTTATAATATCATATTGGATCTTATTATTACATTTTACCTCCTATGTTTTAATAATATTTCATTATTTTCATTGTTTTGGGTGTTAATTTCCATGTTTTCTCATGCACAATTTTTCATGAAAGTTCTGGTTCGTTTGAATAGGATATATATATATATATATTATCTCCATAATTATAATAATGTTATAAATACCATATTTATGCAATATATACATTTTTTAACCATTTATGAAAGTTGGACATGGAAAATGAATCACATCGCTTCATGGAGATGGTAGGTCATACGTACGCAATAGAAATGATATCATTACCTTAACAGATGAAAGGGTAAGGAAGTGAGTGATTTAATAATTTCATAGAATCAATATCATAATATATATATCACATATATTCGTTAATTTTATCCGGATTACATTCCATGTATTGTATAAGGGAATAATGAATCACATTGCTTCGTGAGGTGGTAGTTCGTCGTACCCATGAGCTACGTTATCATATTTAAAAAAGAATAGAATGTAAAAAGGTATATGTGATAATAAAATTCATTAGTATAATAGTATCATAAATATTCTAAACATGTGGTATATCGGTCAATATATCCATCCATGAAAGGTGGTGATGGAAAATAAACTATATCAGTTCGCGAGGTGGTAGTCTATCATACAAATGATCAACGATTTCGTTTCTCATTTAATGGAAGTGGAGTGTGATAAATACTATTACATTAAAATAATAAAATTATATTATATTTTTTAAAATGGTGTTATTATATTGGATGTTTTAATACATAATTTAAGGTGGAAAACAAGAAATAAAATTAAAGATCTTTGTTTAGATTATTAGCTTCTCTAAAATAAACCTCCTTTGGACCTCCTCTTAAGGGCCCTAGGGATGGTATTTTGGGTGGAAAACAAGATCTATGAAATGAATAAGGATTTTTTGGATAGATTTATATACTTTTTGGTCGATTAAAATGTATTTCAGGGTGTGAATATGTAAGCGGAGGGAATTCCCTTTTATAAGTGGGGAAAGGGAACTCTCTTCGAAATTTCACAAAAGAATCCAAACTGATAAAGTAATCCTCAAGTAAAATTCTTCCAAATGATGTTATATTCAAATTTAATATGTTTAAGGTCAAATTATATCCATCCAATAATATGTTTACATGTTTATAGGTCATTTTTAACACTTATCATCTTAGTTTAACCCCACAATACACCCATTTTTACCTTAACCGCGATAATTAATTTTTACTATTTTCACTATTCACATTTTTTAAAAAATTAATTTTCACTTATTATATAATAAAAATTATTATGATTCAAAATTTTGAATCTATTTTTGTAAATTAAATTTACATAAATTTAAATTTTTAATTTAAAATTAATCACATAAACGTGATGATAAAGATGGTTTTTAAAGAGAGAATGCTCAACAGTTTAAATATTTTTTATATAAAAATTCAATATAAAAATGATTCTAAGTACCTAAATTAGATTAATAGATATATAATTGAAATATTTTTTCTTTAAACCCAATTTTGAATATAATTTAACTTTATAAATAATTAATACAAAAAGAAATCATTCAATTATAATTAAGTATTTTTAACTATTCATCAAAAAATAAAAAATTTCATAAAAATAAAAAACAACCTAATATAATTTTGAAATTTATATTTAAAAATAATTTAATTTTTTCAAATAATTTTATAAAGTGGTGAACATTAATTATAAATTATGTTCACATAGCGTCACTAAACTACCCTTTATAAAAATACAGTTTTCAGAAAACATTTCTTTTTCATTCAAATGGTTATAATTTTATTTATAATAAATAGATATATATTTTATTTATATTATATGTGTTTAAACCATTTAATTTTCATAATTTTTTACTACTATTCACACCCAAAAATTTAATAACTAGGTTATAATGGTAATGATTGAGTATCACATTTTGTTGAAATCTGATGTTTCCTACATTGCAAGATATTGCAGAGATTGAATTTATTTAAAAAAAATATATCATAAATTATCATGATGTAATATCACCTTATATGTTTTTTTTTTCATACATATAATTTAATATTATGTTTATATTTTAAAATCATGGGGTGTTACATTCTACCCCATAAATAAATTACATCCTCACAATTTAATCCTGGTCTCAGTAATAAAGGGTACGTCATTTAAAAATTACCTTATTAAAATCCCACATCAGGAGAAGGGTTAATAAAAAATCATATTGATAAGAGATATATTAAATAAAAGGGCTATATGGAATGACCAAAAATAAGGTTTCTAAATAGGATAACATTGGTGTACTGTAAATATATGGATTTAGAAGTAAAGTGTAAATAATTATAGAGAGTGATAGAGGTTATTAATCAAAAGAAAGTGAATGATCAATAGAAATTGAAGTACCTCAAAACCATAAATATATGATGATTTAAAAGACTATTTATTCAAAATAAATGAAGGTATTCTGATAGAATTTTTTTTCAATGCCCTTTTCTTAGAGATGAGGAATTATTTTACTATATAATAATATATGAAAATTTATTTACTTGATATGTTTCAATTTAATAATCAAAATTTAATCCTTTAGTTGTGCTTCAATAAATTTAAAATTCATCTCTTACTAAAAAAATGAATATTAAAAAATTATTTTTCAAGCCCAATGCACTAAAATTTTCTTTTAACATATTGTAAGATCCATAATATAATGATAATCCATTCCTTGAATCTCTAGTTATTATTATATGAAAATAGTTTGTATAGGTTATCCAAGATGCATAAATTTTCATATGGTGAACTAAAACATTAATCTCTAAAACTTTATCGAAAGTTCATCTTAAACCATTTCATTAATGGTTAACCTTATGAAACTTCAAAAGTATTAAGATTCAAAACATTAGAAAGAAGGTTACTAAATTACCAAAATGATTTCATCATTAATCCTCAAAACAATATGAATAAGCTCTTAATTTTCACATACCCAACATGTGAATATCTTTATCATGAATTATATTGAAACATAGTAATAACCTGAATTACCATAAAACCTTATTGAAAACATACATTCTTTCTTATTCATTAAATAAAATACAGATTATTAGAAATATTCCTTAAATATTAAAATGTTCTTAACTCCTTCAATGATAGCATAAAACACTTTGTAAATAAATCATTAATCAGTTCTAGGTTAGTCAATACTATCTAATCTACTTTATCCATATCTATCATCTCTTTATCCCAACATCATTATCTCAACATTAGGAATATATTAAGGGTTATCTTTCCTTTAGTCATGATTCTTCCAAGAAGTTAAACTTTCCACTTAATCATTTTTATTGGTCATCAGTACCATTCAACATACACTTTAAATTACATAATAAAAAATTACTACAATAAAATCCTTATATATTTCAAAATTCATATAACTAGAATATCATTGATAAAATACTAAAATAACATAATTATTGAATCAAAACACAAGAACTTTAATCATTCCACTTCATTTTTCGTAATAACATAATTTATCTTCAACTTAATCCCTTAGATTATTTTGAGATGTATTTTCTTAATGTTTGGGTAATTTATTTGTGTGGTTCCCCATCTTCTTATAGTAAAATTATTGTACATTAATATATTATTTATTGTCCATAAAATCACAAGCATGTTGTCCTATTTGTCCACAATTAAAGAAGAATAATTTTCCTTTTAAATATGTGCCAACATGTTTCCTTCCACAATCATGACAAGTTGGAAAATTTTCTTTCCCTTATTCCCTTTATATATTTTTTTCTCTACCATCCTCTTCTTCTCTCTCTTACCTTTGAAAACACGAGACTTTGATAATTATTTCTATATATAGATATCACATGATAATATGTACTCATATTATGAGAATTTTTGGTAGAGTAGTTCCCTTTTAAGGATTGGCTTAATCCCATCAAATAAATAGTCAATATTTCTATTAGGATTATGTACATAGGCTATAGAATCCCTTGATAATCTTTTAAATTTGGTTTTATACATGGAAACATTTTCATATTATTTTTTTCTATGACTAAAGAACTATTTTTCTATATCTACTTATTTCTCATGATAATAAATAATTTTCCAAGAAGAGTACCTTGAAATCCTTCCATTACATGTTTTATTTTTATTCTTCATCCTAAGTGTTTTGAATCAATGAACATCACTAACTCACATCCCCTGAGAAGTGATAAACTATTCAGAAAAATTTCTCTCTTTCACTAATTTCTAGATTGAGAGAATCTTCTCTAAGGAACTTATCCATTGATCAACTAAAAATAGATTTTTATTACCATTTAATAATGGAGGTTACTAATGCTTGAAGTAGTATAGCATTACAACATTTCATAGTGGATTAGTAGGATATTTTATATAGGAAAGGTTATTACTCATAACCTAAGTCAACTACCCTTATATGATTATAATTTGACCAGTTCCAACTACAGCTCCAACTCCAGCATCATTATCTTTCCCAGGATGGAAATAATTACATGGAGTATGTGCATTGATATAATTCACACTCCTTCTAATACACTCCATTTCTAAACAATGGAATAAACTAGATAAGATCATAATATTATGATGAATAATTTATAATACCAAAACTAGTGAAATACTTAACATAATTTGGAAAATTATTCGTATCTAATCTCAAGATCATAAACATAGTTTGTTTGGGTATATCTTTATTTTCAAATACTTTTTAATGGTTTGAAAAGAAAATATTAATTATCCCAGTCATATCCCCCAAGAGTGTCAAACAAGGGGAATAATAAGGTATGTTGTCATGCACCAATTAATGATTGGGTCAACCCAATGTGACCTTCTAAAATTTCTCACTCTTATTTACATCTATGCTAGAACTACATCAACTTTTAGTAACTAGGCTGGGATGTATTTTTTTTGAAAAACCACATAATCACTTCCTTATAAAAACATTAGGATATCCTTATATACTAATCCTCATACTCTATAATATGGTTATTTTCCCTAATCTATGTTTTCTAAAATCTAGTTCTCAGGGATTCTATTAAAATTATACTAATACAAACTATATAAACCCTGACCCTAGTAGACCTGGGCCGATGTCTACTTTATTACACAAGCATAAGATACAAGGAACCACTTCTTGAATGATCTAATAGTTTATTAGTCTTGGTAAACTATATACATATATGAAATTATTATTTCTATTTAAAACATAAAATATAAAAATTATTTTATTTCAAAACACCATTATTCCCCTAAGAGAATCCTTTCATATCAATCAAAAAACACTTCTTAGTATCCTGGGAATAATACAACTGAAGAAAGGGGTGAGCTGAGATTCCCAAAAAGTGTAAGTGTACAATGGAAGTTATAAATAAATAAGTTATAGTCAATATATAAAGTTAACTAATTTTAAAAACCATTTAATCAATAACTTGAGTATAATATGGAGGGAATAAATTAGTATCAAATAATTCCATATAAATAATTTCATGAGCTTCAAACTTAACAATGGACATTCCAACTATTCAAATAATCACATGGAATATCAATGACTAAATTTATAATTATGGAATTCATAATTATAGACATCAAAAACATATTATCAAGGCCTTATTCTAATATATTTAATATTATGGAGGACATGTTTCAATACATTTATATAAATGGGTAGGACCTTGACGAAAACCCATTATAGTTTGTCTTATGAGATCTACTAATGCATCGTGGGGATATAGAAGGCCCTTAATATTACTTAAAAATCCAATTCATTCTTCATTTGTAAGGGGTGAAACAAAATCAATATAAACATCTCTATTGAAACACTAACACCAGAAATGTTAATATATACCATAATTAATAAACATAACTATAAACCATTCGTAGTAAAATGGTGAATGATAATAAAATTATATATCCCTAGTCAAAATGATCATAGACCATCCATATAAATAATAATTATGATTACAATACAACATATCCCAAGGGGGTCATAAGTAAAATAAAATGGTCGATGTCATTAATGAATATAAATACCATAAAGATTTTATTAAATTTTCTTTGAGAAAAATAACATTTTCACTGTGAAAATATTTTTTAAAAAAAATTTACAATATATATTGAAAATAATTTTTTGATGTTGACCTTTGAAACTAATAATGTAATATTTAAAACATTGAGTGTTCAGGATGGAAAGAAACTTTGTATATTCCTAGTGTATTAAAAAATATATTCCTTTCACATTTTTAGTAAAATCCAAATGGGAATTATTTTGAAAATGATATGAAGACTCTTTTCAAAACAATTTTTAAAAAATAAAAATGGGTAAAAATTTATTTAATACATTAATTCAAAAAAATTTAAAACATTTTTTTATAAAATTTTCAGAAAATAATGGTTTTAATAAAAAACTATTTTTGACCGAAGAGAGAAATAATGTCCAATTTTTATAAAAACAATTTCTCAAAAATTTTAATTAGAAATGAGTGTAAAAAATGGTTCTATTACATAAAAAATTTAATGAATAACTATATTAGAAGAAAATATATTTATTTTAAGATATAAATATCAAATAATTCCCCAAAGGTATAATTAAAAAAATAAAATCTCGAATAATGATGAGATTGTGAAATAAACCATTACCAGTTTAGTAACTTTTGTATCAAAAGACCGGTGAAAGAAAATAAATTAACTGAAACATTAAATAACATTAATATAAATTAATTCATGATAAAATATAAAAAAATGTAATTATACACCCCACATAAATGAAATAAGTAGTGAATATGGCGTATATCTCACAGAGGTAAAAGTGAGATGATAAACCCTTACCTCATATCAGATTCCATTAATACTTGTCCATACCTCATGTATAATGGTTTTAATAATGTTATTAATTTATAATAGAACCATTCTCATATTTATAATATCATATATTATCCAATAATAACATTTTACCACCTATTTGTTAAGAATATTTCATTATTTTCATTGTTTCCCATGTTAATTTCCCTATTTTCTCATGTGTGTTTTATCATGAAAGTTTTGGTTCTTATGCATAGAATATATATATCATCTCCAAAATTATGATAATTTTATAAATATAATATTTAATCATTATATACATTTTTTTAACCATTTACTAAATTATGACATGAAAAATGAATCACATCTCTTTGTGGAGATCATAGGTTGGTCGCACGCACGAGCAATTATATCATTCACTAAATGGGTAAAATGGTAAGTAAGTGGGTGATATATTAATTTTAAAGAATCAATATGACATATATTCATTTATTTTATCCTTATTTCATTCCATGAAAAGTGTAAGTGAAAAACGAATCACATCTCTTCGCAAGGCGGTAGTCCATCTTACACATGAGTAATGTTGTCGTTTTAAAACAAAATTGAATAGAAAAAAGTATATGTGATATTAAAATTAAATAATTATATTAATATCATAAATATAATATAAATTTTTAAAACACATAATTATATCCATCCTTTAAATGGGGTGATGGAAAATTTACTACATCAGTTCGCGAGGCGATAGTCGGCCGTACACACGATCAAGGATTTGGTTTCCCATATGATGGAATTAAAGATGAATAATTATTATTCCATAAACATAATAACATATTAGTATATGTGAGATACATGTTTTGTTATATTTTAAGTGTCAATACATATTTAATGTTGGTAAAAGAATAAATAAAATAGAAGATCTTTGTTAAGATAATTACCTTCTCTAAGAGAAATCTCCTTTAGATCTCCTCTTAAGGACCCTACTATGGTCTTTTGGGAGGACACAAAGATCAAAAATATGTATAAGAATGTTAGTGTAGGTTTTAGCTGAGAAACAATGATTTATGGTTGTGAATAGGTGGAGGGAGTTCTCTTTTATAAGTGGGGAAAGGGAACCCTCTTGGAAATTATAAGGAAATTTCTGAAAAGAATCCAAAATGAAAGTCATTCCTAAGAAAAATGATTCCAATGAACTTTTGTTATAATTTGGTATATATAAGGAAAAAAGAAGTCTATAAAATACGGTTATTAAATTTTGTTATGTCATTTTTAACCCTTATATTTTTATTTTAACCCCATGGTAAACTTATTTTTAACTTAACTACAGTAATTAATTTTTTCATTTTTCACTATTCACTTTGGTCAAACATTAAGTTAACCTTATTAGATAATATAAATAATGATGATTAAAAAAATTAAATCCATTTTTCAAAATTAAATTCATATAAGTGTCAAACTTTAATTTCAAATTAATCTCATAGACTTGATGATAAAGTGGGTTTTCAAAGAGAAAATGTTCAAAGGTTTACAAAGTTTTTATATCAAAATAAAATAGCAAAATGATTATAATGGCCTAAATTGGATAAATAGTTATATAATTGAACTAATGTTTCGTTAATATCAATTTAAAATAGAATTTTAGTTCATAAAAAATTTAAACAAAAAGATATTTTTCAATTAAAATTCAGCATTTTTTCACTATTCATCAAAAAAAGAAAATTTTCAGAATGATCCCAAAAATTCACCCTAAGATAATTTTGACATGAAAAAATAAAAAATTTAGTTTATTTTTTAAAATTAACTTTATAAAAGTGGTAAAAATTAGTTAATAATTATTTGAGAGGTGAGTGACTAAACCACCTTTTAGAGAAATACAGTTTTTTGGAAAACATTTCTTCTCCTTTCAAATGGTTATAATATTATATTTCTTCAAAAGATATAAGTTTTATTTATTTTATAAATTTTTAAACCATATATGTTTCATAATTTAGTTTTTAATATTCATACCCACAAATTTTACATCTATGTTATAATGATAATAATAGAGTATCGCATTTCGTTCAGACTTGATGTTGTGTTCATTGCAATCTATCAAAAAGATTGAATTTATTTAAAAATAAATATATAATAAAGTCTTGGGATGTTATATTCCATTATAAACTTGGTGTTTCATATCATACACATTATTTAATTTTATTTTCATATTTTAAATTCTTTGGGTGTTAAAACTAATCAAAGGAATATAGTTCTCAACCAATGGTGTCCCTAAAAATGAAAAACACTTCTCACGCATAAAACATGAAGATGAAAGTTACAAAGTCCCTTCAACCTCATTCTTTATTCAATTAATCTAAACTACATAAACATAGGAATTTAGAGATGTTTTTTAAAAACATTGTTAATTTTAAAATTAGTTATGTTCTGTTAGGGAACATCACTAATTTAGCATTTTTTTCTGAAAACATCAGAAATTTAGATATGTTTCCTAAAAAAATCCCTAAATTAGTGACATTTCCCAAAAAATATGTCTTAATTAGCATTATTTAATCGAAAATGTCACTAAATTAGCATCTTTTGCTCCCAAACATCAACAATTTAGCCATATTTCTTAAAAACATTGCTAATTTGGTGATGTTTCCCCAAAATGTCACTAATTTTGCAAATTTTCGCAAAAAGAGTCCCTAATTTAGCAATGTTTTCCAAAAACTATCACTCATTTAGCAATGTTTCCCTAAAACGTCACTTGTGACAATTCTGAAAAAAGCTGCAAATTTAGTGATCTTTCTTAAAAATAGAACTAATTTAGAGACGTTTCCCAGAAAACATATCTAATTAGTGACATTTCCCTAAAAAAAGTCACTAATTTAGCAACAATTCCTCAAAAACATCGCTAAAAATGTATATATTTATATAGTCCATTTCATCAAATCAATATAAATATATATTTCAATATATATGTATATATACATTAATATTTATATAAGAAGATACACACATATATAAATATATTTATTTATTTATTTATATATATCTAAACACACACACATATATATCTGAAAATATATATATATAAACCCATTTATTTTAAATTTATTCATATTTTCCAGAAAATGTGTCTATTTTAGTGACATTGTTACCATGGTTTTATAACATTGCAAGTTATATATATATATATATATATATTTAAAATTATAATTATATACATATACACATAAAAATATATATTTATTCACACACACATACATATATATTAACATATATATAATATAAACATATAAATAAACATAAAATATAAACATATATATATAATATAAACATAAAATATAAACACATATATATACATAAAAACATAAAATATAAACATATATATATAATAAACACAAAAATATATATATAATATAAAATATAAACATACGTGTAAAATATAAACATATATATATAATATTAGGTGCTTGGGGGTGCAATTACATTCAAACACACACACACACACACTACACTCATTGGATGGAAAGGTAGACCATAACCCCCCAAGGGGATAAATCACTCGTCAGGTGAGCATGAATCCCATAATTATAATTAAATATATACACATATATATACATACACATATATATTTATATAAATAAATGTGTGCACATATATAAACATATATATATATATATTAATAAAAACATATTATATATATATAATATATAGATATATATAAAAACACGCACACACATATATAATATAAACACATACACACTGACATATAATATAAACCTATATATATATGCATATAAATAAGCATAAAACATAAACACATACACACACACACATATATATATAATATATAAAATATAAACATATATGTAAACTATAAACATATATATATATAATAATATAATATCAACATATATATGTATATATTGACATAAATTGTAAAATATAAAATACAAAATTAAAATATAAAATATAAAATATAAAATATAAAAATAAAATATAAAATATAAACATAAATATATTAATATATATATAATATTAATTTCTTAAATATTGAAATGTATATATAAGATAATATATTTATTTTTTAACATTCAAAATAGATTGGTTGGTTGTGTTCTTCGATAGGAAGCATGAGGTCCATGGATCCAGTCATATGAAGGTTGTATTTCGTCTTTTATTATTCCAAAAAAACAATAACCACATCCCCAAAATAAGTATGATTATTTTTTACCAACATACACTCAAGTGTGGAAAGATCCCTGATACATCTGGTATGACTCTACAATATAGTAATGGTCCCCTTTTCAACAAAATTTTCTGTATCCTCTACCGTACCAGTATGGTTTTCAAAAATCCCAATGAAAATTTGAATCCCAAGAAAAAAATTCATTAAAAACAAGGTATTTCTAACCAAAGGTATATTCTAATATTGATTACATTTTAAAAAAATTGATCTTAATCCATATAATAAGCTGAAGAGTCAAGGTTCAAAGTTGATGGAGTTGAAAACAGAAATGATCTCAATTGCCACAACCCTCCATAAACTAATAAGTAAGAACTTCAAAAACCATCCTTCCCAAACTACTCCAAATACCAAAGGTAATGTTAGTTCCATTACATTGAGGAGTGTAAAGAAAATGACTGATACATCTACACCTATCATTCAACTATGATTCACCACAACTTTAAATAATCCTCATTCAAGACTAAATAATGAGAAACAAAAGGAGAAGGAAAATATTAAGAAAACGATTGATGATGTTTATCCTAAAACCCTTCTATTTATGAAAATACTTATACAAAACAATAATATGAATGAATAGGTGATTCAAAAATAGTTTTTGATACATTCAAGCATGGTGTGATCAACAACCCTCTACCTGAAGTAATTAATAAAATTATAAGGCATAGTAAGTTTTTAAAATAAATCTGTATAAATAGAAGAGGGATAAAGGGAAATGAGCATATCAAACTTATGAGTAATTTCTCTACACACATCACACTAACCATGGTTATTCCTACAAAGTTTAATGACCCTATTATATTCACCATCACATATACCATAACGGATGTTTATTTCTAGGATGATTTATGTTATTTGTGTGCCTCTATTAATGTCATTCCTCAATCAATTTTCTATTATTTATAGATTGGTGAGTTGAATTTGAAAAGAGTAATGTTGTAGTTAGAAAATAGATCTATGACATATTTGACAAGATTCCTTGAAGATGTACTTTTTTGGGTAAGGGAGATGATATTTCCTTTGAATTTATATACGCTAAATATAGAGGATGATCAGGTAAGTTGTCATTATCCCATAAATATTCGAATTACATTCCTTAAACCTATTAATAAAATCATAAATATCAATTAAGGAACACTTTCTATGTATTTTGGAGATGAGATCATAAGATTTAACATTTTAGACTCTCTGAAGTGCCCCTTAGAATACTATTTTGATCTCTTCATCTTCCATTCCAACCCATCTTATGATGATTCTATAAATATTGATTTTCAATATTTTTCAAATGGTGTCATTCAATTATTAAGGATATTTTTGAGTATTGGGGTTTTATTGTTCTCTTATAATATTTACACACCTGTTTTCATGAGACATCCTCTCCTAGTACTATTTTTGATGTGGATTAATTTTCTGATTTTGAGCATTCACTTTTTCATTAGGACAAGACTATTGATTTTTCATATAGATTTGATAAATTATTCACTAGTATTTATGATGAATATTCAAATCCCTAGACTCATTATGCACATATTTATGTTCCCATATCATTTACATCAATACATAACCCACCCAAACTGGAAATCAAACCATTTCCAACAAACATAAAATATTCATACCTAATGAATAATGAGAAATTTATTGTAATAATTGCTAATAATCTCCTTCCTGAATAAGAAAAAATATTTTAAATATTTTAAAGTATAATATTATTAAAATTGGGTGGACCTTAGCAGACATACTACTTATTATCACCTCTATTTTTATATATACGATTTTTTTTAGGATAGGGATAAAATGGTTAGACATCCAAAAGGATACTTAACCCCACATTATTAGAAGTTTTAAAGAAATATGTGGAAAAATTTCTTATGGGGGGTATCATTTAACCCCTTTTTGAATCTCAGTGGTTTATCCCTATCTAGGTTATACCAACGAAAACTGATTTCACTGTTATAAAAAATAAAAATGATGAGTTAGTTCCAATGTGAGTGAAAAATATTGTGCAGATGTGCATAGATTATAGGAAACTGTATCTATCCACTTCTAATGATCATTTTAACCTTACATTCATTGACCAAATTCTTGAGATACTTATAGGGATGATATAATATTGTTTCTTAGATGGTTTCTCTAGATATTTGTAGGTTCCAATTGCAAAAGTGGACCAGGAAAAGATGATATTCACATTCACAATCAGTAAATTTTCTTACCGTAGGATGCCATTTGGAATTTGTAACACCCCAAGTACATTCCAAATATGCATGGTTAGTGTCTTCTCTAATTTTCTTGGTACTTTAATTGAGGTATTTATGGATTATTTAATTATGTATGGTTCCTAATTTCATTATTTCCCCTAGATTTTGGATAATGTGTTTCATCGTTGCATCTGGAAAAATATTTTTTAGACTTTGATAAATTTAATTTCATTGTATAGAAGGTAATTTTCCTAGGTCGTGTAGTTCCACAACAATTCATTAGCGTTGATAAATCTAAGGTAGATATTATTTCATCATTTATATATCCTACATGTTTATATGATGTTCAATTGTTCTTGGACATGTTGGATTTTATCAATTCCTCATCGGAGAATTTAATATGATTTATATACCCATATATCAATTACATCAAAAATATAATGATTTATTTTTTGATGATTCATGTAGGGTGTTATTTGATGAACTAAATAAGTTTCTAACCACTCTACCATCATAAAACCCCCATGGTGGGAGCTTCCATGAAATCTTATGTGTGTTGATTCCAATTTTACAGTTAGAGTAGTCTTATCACAAAGGGTGAAGGGACATTCACATGTGATTTCCAATTCTTCTAGGACATTGGTTTTACAAAAATAAAACTACACAACCATGGAAAACGAGTTTCTTACTGTTATAATTTCATTAGATAAATTCTATTTTTATTTATTAGGCTCTAAAGTAGTTTTTTTCAAACTATGTAGCTTTGAGGAACCTCTTGAAAAATCCCAGACTTATTTATTAGATTATCATTGTACAAGAGTTTAATATTGAGATAAATGAAAAGAAGGGTTCAGAGAACATAGTGGCAGACCACATGAGTAGGATCACTCACGCACTAAAGGATGAAACATTGGACCAGGTACCACTTCAAGAAACATTTCCCAATGATAATATTTATACACTCTTAGGTACACATAATTGGTATTCAAATTTAGTTACCTTCCTTGTATCCTCTAAAATTACTACAAATTAAAGGAAGAATCAATTCCAAAAATTAATGAGTTATTCTAGATTTTATGTCTGGGATGATCTCTACCTCTAGAAAATGTGTAGTGACAAAGTTATTGAGAGGTGTGTTCCTGATCATGTGTTTGAGTATGCTCTAAATATTTGTCATACACTTTCATTAAGTGGACACTTTGGACCCCATAGAATACCTAGTAAAGTCTTAGAATCTATATTCTATTTTCCTAGATTGTTTTATGATGCTCATGTTTTTTGTAACTCATGCTCACATTGCCAATATACTATAAGTATTTATAGAATACATGAGATTCCTCAATAACTCATATTATTCTATGAGATATTTTATGTATAGTGAAATGATTTTTATGGGGTCATTTCACAAGTTATTTTATTTATGGTATATCATTGTTGTTATTGATTATGTTAGCAAATGGGTGGAGTCTAAGGCTACCCAGACTGATTATTCTAATGTTATTTTGAATTTTTTCATGTTATAGATTCATTGTAAGTTTGGAATACTAATGGTTGTCATCAATAACCAAGGGTCAGACTTTTTCCATTTAAATTTTGATTCCCTCCTTCAAAATTATGGGGTGACACAAAAAACTTCTACTATATACTACTCCCATAAAATGGATAGGATGAAGTTTCAAACTAAGATATGAAATATATTTGGAGAAAACCATGTATCAGAATAAAAAATATTGTATAAATCTCTTGGATGGTGCTTCCTGATATTATAATAAAACATAAAAACCTCCTATTAGTATGTCCCTAATCTGAATTATTTTTTTGTAAAACCTATCATCTCCCTATGGATGTAGAGCATCGACAATTTTGGGTTCTAAAGAAGTGAAACATGGATTTAACACAGGAAGGAGAAAAATTGAAGCTATAACTTCAAGAGCTTGAGAAGATCTTATTATAAACATATAAGAACTCATGGAGTTATACAGAGCTATCAAAATTAACTCTTGACAAGATGATCCAAAAAGAGGAATTTCATGAGGGTGAAAAAGTTCTTCTTTATAGTTGATAACTGATATCGATTCCTAGTGATTTTCATTCCATATGGTTATGTACATATATTGAAACCAATTTTTTACCTATGGTGTAGTATAGATCATACAATAGGCTATTGGAATGATCTTTATAGTCAATTGATAGCAGTTAAATCTTTACTGTGAGGCCTTCTCCATACATGAAATTGATGTAATTACGCTACATGATCCCATTATCACTTGAAAACATTAGGTTATCTCTTACCCTATCAATTTTATATTAGTTTTTCTAATTTTAATTCTGTATTTCATGTGAATATTATCATATTATAGAGTCACATTGAGGATAATGTAACATTTTATGTATGGGGGTGGGGATTATATTTTAGGTAGATTATTTAGAATTTTTTATTTTTTGTGTTTCTTATTCCAATTGTTACTATTTAAAAAAACAAAAATAAATAAATAAATCATTTCACATGAACTTTAATTCTAATGAACCTTTTTAGTTTTGGAATTTCAATTTTTAGTTTTTCAATTTTTTTCAATTCTTGTGTGTTTTTTAAACTTGTGATCTCAAATAATTACCTTTTCCATTTTTGAAACCCATGTTAATGAGTGAACCAAATTAACCTATGAAACCAAATATAAATTAATAATAAAAATTAATTTGTTTTAAGTTTAATACATTGATAATTTCATTAAAAGGCCTCTGTTTTTTGAATTTCATGCCACATCTCACTTTTTATATCTTTGAAATTACCTTCTTTGGAGGCTTTTGAACCCTTTCTGAAATATTTTTTTTATTTACATCATTTCTTGGGAAAAATAATCCAGGCTTACTTTAACCATATTTTTATTTCTTTCTATCAAAACTTGAGGTTTTTTTGTACTTCTGTTTTAAATGATTGAGACATTTATATGGTTTTAAAATCCCACTTTTCAATAAAATCCTTTTTATTTTAGCATTCTATTTACAATTATTCCTTATATCCCTTAGTATCCATGAACAACCTATTAGGTTGGCCACATTACAAACCAAATTTCCTTATACAACCAAATATGAAAGTGAAAATGCATGATCTATATGAACTTAGGTGTTTGGGGAAACTATCTTATGGTGTAAAAAATATTTTATATAATTAAAGTGGAAAATAAAATGTTTATGAGATGTGTCCTCTGTTGAAAAAGTTATTCTGCTAAAAGTTGGGCCTTTCTAAAGAATTTGAGTAGAATTTTAAAAATTAAAGAGCTAATGTTTCTAGAAAAAATCAATGCAAAATCAAGTTTGTGAAGATAAAAATATGTAGTTTCATTCATTGTAAGGGATAGGTAGTCCCACTTGCTGCTTAAAATTCAAATGACCCTTACTTCCATAAAAAATTTACCTATTAAAAATTTGAAAATTATATAAAAAAATTAACTTTGGTGAAGGAAGTAATTTTAATATCAATTTAATACTAAAATACTAAATGAAATTAACTATAACTAAAATTTTAATGAATATTAGAGCTGATTTTCTTCTAATGTGAGTGAGTAAGAGATCGTACTTGAGTGAAAATTATAATCATGTAATTATGATTCAAAAGATCCAAAGCCTCGTTATTCTATCTCATAATATTTGACATCTAAAACTTGCCAAATAAAATTCACTGATTCGTTGACTCAAATCAGGTGGAGATGTAGTAATTTATCAAGTCTATGTTGACTCTTTCATGAGTTTGGATGATAAAATCCTTGTTGAAAATTAACATTTATGTGAAAAGAGAAAATTCAAGAGAGTTTATTGTTTTGTTGGAATTTGGGAGAAATAAAGTAGAAATGGATTGAATGAGACAAATGGAGAAATAGAAATAATGGTTTTTGATTAGGCATTATATCTTTTGTTTCTTATTATTAAATTTGTGGGTTCAAAGGGTATGTATTTTAAATTAGTTTGGATTTGATTTTGATGCTTACTTGTATAGGAGTACAAGTGCTAAGTGTGGAATATTTTATAATAAATGTTTTTATTGAATATTTTATTAATAATAAATAATATAATTTGATCATATTGTGTTAAATATGTTTATTTATTGAATATTTGGGATTAGATTATTCTTTTTAAAATTTGATGAAAATTTCAGTTTTGACCCTTTAATGGTAACTATAGTATTTTAGTCATAAATATTTTCTTGAATTATATGAACTTAAATTTTCACAGAAAAAATATTCACATAAAGGGATACAATTTTCATTTTGATCAATTGAGCTGGATCTTTCATTTGATTAGAGTAAATGGGACAGAAATTAAAATTTGGACTAAACTCATTATATTGGAAACCAATTAACCATTTTATCCATATATTTTACATCCAAGATTATATTGGGATCAAATTTATACAATAGAGATAAGACCAATTTTCAAAAAAATTATCCTTCTGGAAGGACAGCTGATTTCTCTGTTTGGGAGGCCAACAAGTCAGTTCAACTTGGATTATAATATTTTACCAAATTTACCATTAACACATGTAAATTCTTGAAACCCTAGACTCTCATCCACTCTATAAATTATTATGAGTGGGTTCCCTAGACCCATATCCTTTATTTACTTTAATTACCATTACATGTATATAGTTTGATATATACATCTAATTATTCTTATCATAATAGTGTTGATACTTATACATCCACTATTTATATGGTAATATACATGGAATATTTTTTATATTAGAAGACTATAATAGTTATCATCTCTAATGAGAAACTTGAGATACTGTGATCTTAATATTAAATATATATATATATATATCCTATAGTCTAGATACGTCATACTTTCTGAGCACAAATAATTTCTAACTATCAGGTGTTGGAGGCTATTGGGAAAAATCCCTCAAGGTGTCCTCTCAGAATGTTTTGGATGTGATTTTATTTTTTGACAAAGCTAGATGATCACGAATGAGAACAGATGGTGTTTTCCAAAGACAGGTTTTTAATGTGGGGCAGTTTCCCAATGTTTTCCAAATTTTTGGGCCTCAAAATTAGGAGTTTGGTGTTGGAAAAAGAAGGATTTATTCATAGGAGTTAACTGTGTGAAGAACATTTAAAAATCCAAAAATGGTGAAAACTTCGTGCCATAATTCAGGGGCCGCATGCCATGTTCCAGGAATGGTACATGGAGCGGCGGAAACGATACGTGGGTACGATTCATGAAACCAAAAATGGTTCGCGGCGGAAGGCAGTGTGGTACGTGGATAGATTGACATTGGAAGAGGAGATCGACCGTGTTGGAGCTAAGGAGGTATGTGGGCATCATGGGAAAATGGTTTGTGGATGGCTTGTGGTTCTCAGTGGATGAAGGATTGGTATGTAGCGAAGGGTAAATCAGAGATTTGATAAATCTTGGTTTAGTGTTTTTTTCATATATCTTTGTCTATATAAGAATCGTTATTCCTAATAATTACTGTGGAGATTGAACATCATTAGAGAACATATTTTTCTCTAGGAATTCGGAAAAGTATGAAAGTGGTTCATGTTGAAGGTGTTTGTGGGGATTCTCAAACCACAAAGGAAGTCTGGTATGCGGAGAAGGAAGTCTGGTATACGGAAGGATTTGTCTTGGTACACGGAGGAGGAATATCTGGTTCCCAAGAGGGAGAATTATGAAAGTGATACATAGAGGGAGAGCTCTGGTACACATAAGCAAAGACAGTCTACAAACAGAGAATAGTTCGTGGAGAGGAGGGGTTTCACAAAAGAGTTTTACAGAATCGGTATGCACTACCAGTACACGATAGTGAAGGCAGAGGCAGTCTGCGAATAGAGGAGGTTCGTGGAAGTGGAAGTTGTACGCAGAGCAGGTGGTCCATGTACCAAACCTAGTACTCAGAATTTGGGAGAGAGAGGTGGTTCTCGATTTACACAAGGAACCTTGAAAAGGCTTCAAATTAGTTTGCAGAAGGAATTTTCAGGACCTAGAAGCCCCCGGGAAGGTGGAATTCATCTACGGGTGAAAAAGGAACTTCAACAGAACAACTACCTATATTCAAAGATGTATGAATTCATGAAAATGAAGGGACCTACATGTCTATAGATTTTTTTTGACGTATAAGTCGATAAATTATGAGTGGATTCCGTTCCAAGATTTGTGAGTGAATGAAGAGGAAGGCAGTGACCCTTTCCACCGGCAGTGAGGCAAAGAAAGAGGCATAGAGAGTGTCCTTTGGGAATGCAGTGAGTAGATCCTAAATCTTGTAAAGGAAGTGAGCCTAGGCATATAAGATCTTGCCTAAACATTTTACTCATTATTGGCAGTGAGCCATAGTGAATTTTGTAGATCGGCACATTGTCATTGTATTCTCCTTGGACATTTCCCAGTGAGGGTGAACCAAGTAAAAATCATTGTGTCCTATGAATGATTTTATATTTGATCATATATTACTATGGGAGGAAGAGATAATTGAGTATTTTTTAACAATGAAACCATATCCAAAATCAAAAGGTTTCAATCTTTCATACCCTGATTCACCTCCCCCCCCCCCCCCTCAGGGTATTCAACCTAGTGGACCTAACAATTGGAATCAGAGTGAAAGGTTGAAAGTTAGTGGTTCTCTCTCAAGAAGAAGAAATGGATGGGGGAAATCATAAAGTATGTCTGATCTTTGATGGAAATAATTTTCAAGTAGGGAAGAATCGAATGCATAACTACTTCGGATCAGTGGGGATGGATGTCATCACATCATCTATTCATGGAATATCAGCTGACATTAATAGTGGTGCTTTATCCGAAGCTAAAAGAAGAGAATTGGATGATGATTTTAAATGGATCAATACTTTAGGGGGATCCCAATCAAATGAAATTTATAAAAAGGTGATGTCATGTAAAACATCACATGAAATCTGTGAAAATTGTTGAATGTTTATGAGGTGACTCAAAAGTCCAAGAAGCAAAGATGCAGGTTCTATTGAAAAAGTATGAGGATATCAGAATGAATCCCAATGAGGCTGTTGATTCATTCTTCGATAGGATAAATACTATTTTGGAAGACATATGGGGTCTTGGAGAAGTCATTGAAGAAATAAATATTGTGAAGCGTATCTTGAATAAAACTTCCACCACAGTTCAATATGAATGTTTCAGTATTGAAAGAAAAAGACCTGAAAGAGATGACACTAGATAACCTACAAAGTACCCTTATAGCATATTAAATGAGAAATGATGATAACGATGTTGTGGAAAAGGGGAAGTCTAATGAAGTGGAACTCAAGGTCATGAGGAATCTCTTTGTTCAAGATAGTCCTGAGGAAGACAATATGGATGATGTCGTGTCATTTATCTCCTCTAATCAGAAAAAGGTGAAAAGGTAAGTTCAAAGGTAAACTTCTATTTTCTTGCTTTTGATGTGGAAAGATTGGGTATTTTTCAGCAAAGTGTCCTAAGAAGTCTGATGATGAAAATGAAGAAAATGATGAAATTCCCCAAAAGAAGTATTCATCAAATGAGAAAGGAAGGAGAAGTACTAGGAGAAAGTTCTTTAAAAAGAAGAATATTATTTCAATAGAGGATGAAAGTTCAGATGAATCTGAGTCAGAAGATCTTGAGGATAGCAACGATCATAAAATAGATGCTTTGGTGGAAGATGTCATAAATTCATTAACAAGAGAAGAATGTGATAATGAAAAGGTAGAAATTGAAGGAAGGGTTGATCTTTAGGCTAAATTAGAAGCTTTTTTGAATAGGTAGATATTTTGAGATCCAAAACAAAGAAATCTAAAAAAAAATCGTGATGCCAAAATCTTTATGCAGCAGCAGGAAGAATACAATTCTAAGTTGAATGAAGAAATTGAAAAGTTATGGTTTAAAAATCTAGAATGGTCCGAAAAGGTGGTTGAGTACAAACTCAAAATTGAAGAACAGAAAAAATAAATTGATAGTTTGACTAAAACTAGAAAATAAAAAAATAAAATGTATCAAATAACTAGAAGATTAAGTTTTCAGTCTATGATAAACAATTGAATATTGGGAGAAACTTCTGGGAAATAAGATCATACAATCAGTAGAGAAGATAATATTTGAGCAGAGTGGTCCATCAAAACTAAAGAATCAACCAATTCTAAATGATAAGGTAGGTATGGGGCTTGATCTAAAATAGAAAGAAGTTATGGTTCAAGATATATCAAAATCCCCCACTCTAAGATTGAATATTGATTTGGGTATGAAGTATAATCATAAGATTCAGAGAACCAAATGCACAACTAGTAGTGCATCATTGTCACATAAGAATGTACCTCATATAAGATGCTATTTTTGTGGTAAGATTGGACATTCTCAAAATGTATGTTCCATAGAAAAGAGGTACCAAAGGAAAAATGACAAATAGAGGTGTTGGTACAGAGCTCAAAATTATGGGTCATCATTTGATGTTCATTGTTTTAGGTGTAAATAACTCAAAAATATGGAAAGATATTACCCATGAACAATGCGGAGGAATGTGCCGAGGTAGTCAGAATTATTCCATAAGAAGCAAAAAAATGTATCATAAAGAGAGTTAAAGATAGAAAATCAATTTTAAGCCTTGAAGGTTGAATATGGATCATCATTTACTCAGAAAGATCAATATTATCATTCAATGATGGATATTAAGAAAAATTCTTGGGTCAAGAAGAAAAGGGAAGATCATGCAGTGGTTACAAAAAATTGAATTCAAGGCATCAGATCGCATTGGGATATGGATCATTGACAGTGGATATACTTTCCATGTGATGGGAAATAAGGATCTAGTGATCGGAATTAGGTATGATAAATAAGTAATTGAAATATTTGGTAATGATGAGGGATTAAAAATTATTTTTTTAGGAAAATCTATGTTTGGAGGAAAAGACATTAGACGAGAAGATGTTTTGGTTATTAAGGGGATTGCTCACAACATACTTAGTTTCAGTCAATTTTGTGACTCAGGTTATGCCATAAGTTTTTCTAAGAAATTATGTATCATTAAATAAAAGGATGGTGTTTTTGTGTTGTAAGGAAAACATACAAAGGGGAATCTATACCTTGTGAGTGGAGAAGAATATATGTGCTTCCTGACCGAGGATGAAGAAACAAAGTTATGGCGTAAGAGTCTTAGCCATATAAGCCAAGGTTCCTTAGAATATATGGTAAAATATGATGTAGGTCGAAATATACCTTTATTATTCTTTGATCGTACTCATATGTGTGATGCCTACCAACAGGGGAAGATCATTCTAAAGACATATAATCAAAAGGAGAAAAAGTCAACAAGATTGCTTGAGCTAGTACATATTGATGTGTGTGGGACAATTTCCCTAAAGTTTGTTGATGGGATGAGATATTATGTTCTATTCATTAATAACTGTAGCATAATGGCATGGGTTTCAATAATCACCCACAAATCTAAAGTGTTCAGTTGCATTACAAGATATCAACCGGAATGTAAAAAAAATTTTGGTCATAAAATACGAACGATTCAAACAGATAATGGAATAGAGTTTACAAATAGCTAGGTGGAAATCTATATCAAAAAATTGGGATAAGGCTTCAAGTTTCAGCAGTATTAACTCCACAGTAGAATGGAGTAGTTGAGAGAAGAAAATGGATTGTCAATAGCATGGACAGAACAATGCTCATTGAGAAAGACCTTCCAGAGAAATTTTGGAAAGAAGTGGTGTTGACAGTAGTATACACTTTAAATAGAGATTAACATTGTCCAAAATATGATAAGACTCCATATGAGTTATGGTATGGAAAGAATCCATTATTAAAGTAATTTTGAATATTCAGAAGTAAATGTTTCATTCTCAATGAGGAGAAATATAGGAAATTTGAATCCCTTAGGGATGAAGGGATATTTCTTAGCTACTTAAAGAAAAGAAAATTTTATAAATGCTTCAATAAGTAGTTGGGGAATATAGTTGAAATTCATGATGGTCTATAGGAGAAAATGAAAAGAATATTCAGAAAATAAATGATCAGACTCAAGAGGATAGCGGTGAAGAGATGAGCAGATCAGGAGACACTCCATCTCCGAAGATGGATTTATAAAAAGAATCAGATGATGTGAATAAATTAGTGTCTTCCTAGAGACCATCAAGAAGAGATTTAATTGATAGGTAGAACATAATTGGTGATCTGGCAGCACCATTTCATACAATAAGGATGAAATCTTGACAGCAAGCATCATACTTATCACAAGTGGAGCCCAAATTCTTTGATAAATATGCTGGATATGAGAATTGGGTTTAGCAAATGAATGAATATCATGACCAAATTGATAAGAATCAAACATGGAAAATTGTTTTGATACCAGAAGAAAAGAATGTAATAGGGACAAAAATGGGTATTTTTCAACAAAATTAATGGAGATGGTGTTCTGATTCTAAACAAAGCATGAATTTTGCACAAAGGGTACTATCAGATAGAGGGCATTGATGTTGATGATACATTTTCACTTATTTCAAGGCTGGATACAATTAGATTATTCTTTTCCATAGTAGTGAAAAAAAAATTAAGGCTTTCTATATGGATGGAAAGTCGTCATTTCTTAATGTATTTCTGGAAGAAGAAGTCTACATTAAGAAACCAAATTTTATTCTCATTCATGAAGATGAGAACAAAGTTTGTGGGTTGAAGAAATATTTATATGGATTGAATCAAGCACCCAGAGAATGGTATTCACGACTTTATTAGTTTCTAAAGAAGCTCAGTTTTCGTTGTGGTGGAGTTGATTACAATCTATATTTTAACAAAGTAAATAGTCAAAGGATGATGGTGTTGGTTTATATAGATGATTTAATCTTTGGTAGATCATATGAAGCACAATGCATATAGTTTTCTAAATTCATGAAAAGTGAGTTCAAAATGTCGATGATTGGTGAGTTTCCATTTTTCCTTGGCTTATAGGTGATGTAAAGAAGAATTGGAACTTTTATTTCCCAATATAAATAGGCCAAGGAGATTTTGAGAAGGTTTGGAATGGAAAATTCTAAAGAGATAAAGGCTCCAGTTGCTACCCAGCTAAAACTATCATGGGATGATAAAGGAAATGTAGTTAATATCATGGAATATAGGAAAATCATTTGAAGTCTATTGTACCTGACAACGACAATTCCAAATATTGTATTTTCCACATGTCAAGAAGCGAGGTATCAAAGCAGTCCAAAGGATAGCCACATGATTTCAGTAAAAAAATATTCAGTATGTCATGGTAACTATGGATTTGGACTAATGTATAATGAAAAATCTTATCCAGAGTTATTGGGATATAAAAATGCGGATTGGGATGGTTCAGTAGATGATAGGAAATCAACATCAGGAGGTGCCTTTTATCTTGGAAGGTTGTGTATTTCATGGTTAAGACAGAAACAAGATTGCATCTCATTGAGCACCGTAGAAGTTGAATACATCACGGCTACTCAAGAATGCACGTAGCTTTTCTGGATGAAACAGTAACATAAAGATATGGGAATTGAAGTGAAATCTCTAATCAGAATTCATTGTGATAATTCAAGTGCTATAAATCTGAGAAACAATCCATCCCATCACTCAAGGAAAAATCACATCAAAATCAAATATTTTTTTATCAAGGAGAAGGTGGAGTAACTAATTGTGAAGTTGAATTATGTGCCTAAAAAACAACAGGTTTCAGATATCCTTACGAAGGCCTTACCCAAAGAATAGTTTGAAAGAAATTGACTATCTCTAGGAGTCCATTTAAATCCCCACACTTGAAAAGGTGTGGATGTGGGTCTCCCTCTCTCTGAGGTATGATATATTTTTTCCTAATGTACTTATATGTGTTCTTTACCCTATTGCATACAACCTTGATGTGCCCTTCGGATTCGTTGACAAAGAGGGAGAAAGAGTGACTATTCCAGGGGGAGAAAAGACACAGGGAGAAACTATTAAGTGGAGCAGTGAGATCAGGGAGTTGAAGTTGAGATGAAGCTATTTGGAAGATCTATAAGATAGGGGAGCATTAAATCTAACGATACTAGAAGTGATCAATCAATGATTAGATATCATGATAGCTGAGGTTTATCATGAAAGAAATTCATTGGTATCAGTATGGTATTAGAAATTTATGATTAGCAATGAAGTCATTCATTGATGATCTTTATATTATACTCTTGTTTCTCACACCGAGCATGGCTCATGTGGGCTTAGAGTATGCGTTGAGTAAATCCTTGATCACTATCTTAATCTCATTAAGTGAATGATGGTTTAATATGGAAGGATATTTAACGATATATCAAAATGAAAATAATATTTTTGGGAAGAGTTTTCAACAAACCCAAAGGGGGATATTGTTGGGAAAAAATCCCTCAAGATGTCCTCTCAGAATGTTTTGGATATGATTGTGTTTGTTGAAAAATCTAGATGATCGCAAATGAGGATGGATGGTGTTTTCCAAATACATGTTTTTAAGGTGGCACAGTTTCTCAGTGTTTGCCAAATTTTTGGGCCTCAAAATCAAGAGTTTGATGTTGGAAAAGGAAGGATTTATTCATAGGAGTGAATGGTATGAAGAAAGATGAAGAAAATCAAAAAAGGGTGAGAACCATGTACCATAATTCATGGGCCACATACCATGTTCCTAGAACGGTACGTGGAGCGACCGAAATGGTATGCGAGTACGTTTCACAAAATAGAAAATGGTTCATGGAGGAAGGTGGTGCGGTATGCAGATAGTTTGACATCGGTATAGGAGATCGATGGCATTAAATCCAAGGTGGTATGTGGTCGGTGTAGAAAAATTGTTCACAGATGTCTTGTGGTTCGCAACGGCTAAAGGATTGGTATATAGTGAAACAAAATTAGAGATTTTATAAATGCTGGATTACCGATTTCTGCAGATATCTTTATCTATATAAGAATTGATAATCCCACTAATTACTATGGAGATTGAACATTATTAGAGAACATATTTTTCTTCGAGAATTTGTAAAATTCCAAAAGTGGTTCACGTTGAAGGATTTTTTGGGGATTCTCAACCTGCAAAGGATGTCTGGTACGCAGAGAAGGAAGTCTAATATGCGGAAGGATTTGTCTCGGTATGTGAAGGAGGAATCTCTGGTACATGAGAGGGAGAATTCTACAGGTGGTACATGGAGGGAGAGCTCTGGTACATGAAATTGAATATAGTCCTTGAAAAAATAATAGTTTTCGAATAGGAGGGGTTTCGCAGAAGAGATTCTCAAAATCGGTACATAGTAGCAGTACGCGATAGTAAAGGCGGAGGCAGTTTGTGAATAGAGGATGTTCGCGGAAGAGGTAGATGTTCGTAGAGCAGGAGGAATTCATACCAAACCTGGTACTTCATAAGTGGGAGAGAATGGTGGTTTGTGATTTACATAAGAATGCTTGAAAAATCTTCAAATCAGTTTGCAAAAGGAATTTTCGGGACCTAGCAGTACCCGGAAAGGTGGAATTCATCTACGGGTGAAAAAAGGAACTTCAACAGAGCATCTAATTATAGTCGAGGTTGTTAGAATTCATGAAAATGAAGGGACCTACATTTCCATAAACTATGATTGACCTACAAGTCGATAAACTGTGATTGGATTCCTTTCCAAGAGTAGTGAGTGAAGGAAGAGGAAGATGATGACCCTTTCCACTAGTAATGAGCCAGATAAAGAGGCATAGGGAGTGACCCTTGGGAATGCAATGATCAGACCCTAAATCTTGTAATGGAAGTGTGCATGGTTATAGAATATATGTCTTGAACATTGTACTCAATATTGGTAGTTAGATTTAGTGATTTTAGTACATTGGAACATTGTCATTGTATGCTCCTTAGACGTAGCCCAGTGAGGGTGAACCAAATAAAAATTAATGTGTCTTGTGCATGATTTCAAATCTGTTTATATATTTATTTGAGAGGAAGAAAGAATTGTGTTTTGTTTAACAATGAAAAAGATCCAAAATGAAAAGGTTTAAATCTATCATACCATGATACACCCACCCCCCCCCCCTCTCAGTGTATTCGACCAAGTTGACCTAACAGAGTCTCATAATTATTGAGCCTTATTCTCATGAAGTTCACACTTGATAATCTTGAGTAGATGAGATCCTAAGGAATGACCTGCCAATAAGAACAACACATGATTTGGGTGTCCTTGTTTATTCATATATACAAACATGTTTATTGGTCTCCAAACATGATATTGTTATTAATGTGTACCATTTTATCATTCACTTTGATGCAAGGAAAAAACCATAGCATTGAAGTCATGGTGAGGTAGTTTGTTTTGGGTGTGTTATTAGTGGTATGACATTTCTTGAATGAATTAAATAGAATTTTTTTCTTTTGAGTTAAGGAAAAGATATCTCAAGAGACCATGTTGACCAGGATTATAGTACCTTCATTAAATCCATGTCCATGGTACTAGAATTTAAGTCCATATAGTAAGGTAATTAAAGATATAATGTAACATAAGGATGATATCACAAGTGTTCATCTTGATTTATGAGATATCCTGAGACGAAGAGATTATATTACAGATAACATGTTTGTATAAGGTAGTCATAGCTAGGAAATTCTTTATATCCTTAGGGGCTATGATGGGTTTCTATAATATTCTTTTGGTATGTGGTTTGGACTCACTACTATCAATATAAGGATCTATAGGGTCACATAGTAAGTGTATCCACAAGTTCCACATATTACGATGAATATGAATTTAGGACAAAGTGGGTCTCAGGTATGGGGGTGGGTGAACATCTGAGTATGATTAATCATAAGTAAAAATAATTCATATATATTACTCAATTTTAGAATAATGATGATTGAATTTATTTCTCAAGGTATTCAAAAAAATATTATAAAATTTAATATGGTAAAATATATTTTTTCAAATGAACATTGGATGTTTCATTTTTTTTAAAATTATTTAGGGAGCTTAAAAGATGATTTAATGGTTTGTATTTTATCACATAACAAGTTAAAGTGTTACAAGTGAGTAATAAAATATTTTTGATGTTTATGAAAAGTTTATTAAGTCATAAGTATGCAAAAAGTTTTAAAATGAAATTTATTACTTTCTAGGTACCAAATTGAAGTTTTGGAAAGTATAACCTTGGTTTAAAATATTATTTTAGACTTTGAAATAAATATATCGACCATTTAGAAAAAACTAGAGAGTGATAATCTCTTCTATACTCTTCTCTCAAATTCATATAGAGGGATTCTGAAGAAATAACAAGGTAAGATTGATCCCATCTCCTCAATTGAGTCCTCATTTTCCAAACAATTGAAGGGAAATCATAAAGCTCTTTGATTTCCCATACTAGTAACCTAGAAATTTAGATCAATGATCTAAGATCTATGGGGCATGTGTTAAATATTTATAGGATACTTAGATTCATGCCTTTGTTCCATGACACGTCGATAGTGATAGAATCAAATCGATGATTTCAAATGGCCAAGGTACCATTTACACTTTTGTTCAATTTAGTTTTCATGATTAAATTGAATTACACATGATCCTTTAAAAAATTTGGGAATGTTTTTTTAATCAATTTTTTTAACATGAATCCAAAACAAAAATTTTAAATTACGTGTTTTCACCCTTTTGTTGAGCCCCGGGTTCCTTGAATTGATATTATAGGGAATATGTGATTATTTAAGAAGACAAATTTTTAATTTAAACTTAATTTCCTATAAATCAGAAAGTGGGTTATGATATTATCCCAATGAAACTGACAATGTGTTGATTCAAGTTTTTATCACCATCATATGACCGATCAAAGATTGATGAGTTTTTCCATAAAATATTGTGATGAAAATTAATTTTTTGTTTTTTATTTCACTTTAATAGCTATTGATGTGACAGTTATTTAGTCAGAGCATGATGTGAGTATAATGTGTGTTAGTTAGATATACCAACAACTAGTTGGGGTATTCCATTGGTAGTTTAATCTTTCTTTGGAATCTTGATTTAGTTTCCAAAAATAAAAAGGGGAGAAAGACTTCCTTGGAAGCTTGTTTAATTAAAAGGAAAAACATTACCTTGAAATATTGTTTAAAAAATAAAAACTCTTCTTTTGAAAGATTTTTATCCTTTTATATTATATTACATATATATATATATATATATATCCTTTAAACAAATTTTTATCTAAAATTGGGCCAGACTAGTATATTATGGGTTCAACTAGCCTGATCTATCATTAGCCCTAAATTAATTTTCAAGGATCTTATTTAGGTCCAAATGGACTCAAAAAAATTGGGAAAAATTTTATAAATTAAATTTAATTATCTGGGTGCTATGTGATGTATCGATAATTAAATAAAAATATCTTAATTCAAGTTAATGCATTAAAAATATCCTGGAGTTGAATTTTTGAAAATTTAATCTTTTTGATGTAATATAATTTCTTGGTGACTTATCTTGAGTCGATAACAACACATGCATGTCTGGTTTATTATTTATTTAATTTAATTATTGAATCTACTTTTTTAAATGTAAAAATTATTTTATTTTAATGATCTGCACATTGTCCCTCCATCTTTAATTGGTATAAGGGATCATCTGTCCACATTTAAGTGAAAAAATATAATTTAACACCCTAAGATCTCATTACCTTCATGTGAGTATACATTGTAAATATTGGAGGAGTTTATAGAAAAGTGGTTTGAGTTGAGAGCCGACATTTACTAAACAGGTGCAATACACGGGAGTTGCGGGTAGTTATGTAGTGTCATGTGTTTTTTGGTACAAATAAAATTTCCAAAGGAACTTGAATTTTAAATTTAGAGGATAGAATAAATTGTAAAATAATAATCATTGCATAATTATGATAGTTATAACACTCAAATGTTTTGTTTTTAGACTTGTTTAACGGCCTAAGAGCTACCTCATGTGTTCTATTGAGTATCAAGAGCATTGGGATTTGAAACCTCAAAATCAGGAGAAGCTTGAAGGGGTGTAAGGTTTTTTTAAAACTATATATCCATCTAGAAGAAACCATGCAGCTGATATAGTGGAGCTGGAGGTCTCATAAATATTTTAATGACTGTGAGATATGAGCCACTTATCTCTCTAGGGGCTACAGACATCTTTATAGAGGTATTTTTCATGGGAATACATGGTTATCCATTCCAAGAAGCCAGCTGGTGTGATTGGGTTCCTTAGGAAGTGTTGAGAGCATTTTGGTGCATGGTTTTTTCAACAGTGTGACGAAACCATGTGGCCAAACTGGGAAACTCATTAAATGGGGTAAAATTCCCATTTTCCCTATTTATTTTAAATATCATATTCCCCTCTTTTCTTTAATCCACCTGTGTGTAGTATCATTGTGTGAGAGATCTCATCCCCCTCTTCCTAGGTATGGAGGTATCTCCATCATCTAGTGATTGTTTCAATATCTATTTATCTCATTGGTTATCCCTCATTAAGTACTGTTTCGGTGCGGATGTGCGTCGGGTTACGCTGTTCCGCCAGGACGCGTTCGCGCGTTCACCCGTCAACCCGAGGGGATGGGCGCGCGGCTTGTGGTCCCGCAGTCCTGCTTTCCAAGGGCGGGCGGCATTCGTCCCTTATTCAGGGGCGTCTGCTCCTTGATCGAAACCGGGATGATGGGATGTCGGCTCCTCCTTCCTTGGACGTCTCCTCGGAACTCGTCGCCTAATCCGGGTCTCCCTCATAGACTTAAGAATGTTCGTGAATCTCGTTCCCGGCGCCATATCTTCATGGACACCGGTTAATTACGCTGCTTCCGCCCGGACGTTCCAAGGAGTCCGGTCGGGGCAGCAACCTGCGGTGAGAAGGCCGGGTGGCTCTGGGTGCTGGGGGCGTGTCGTAACACTACGGCTTTGCACGTCTGTCTTCCGTCCCTGATAGGGCTTCTCGAAGGCATGATGGCCTGAGGCATCCCGCACTGGGTGCGGGGAACTGTTTCACCTGAGGTTTTCCTCAGCTTCCCATGTTTAACACGGGGTATGCCGCGAGTTTAACGTCCAGCGGGGACGGCATCGGACCGATCAACACGAAAAGTGGATCAGATGACAGAACCCCTTGCGGGGAACCTCCGACGCTGGGGCCAGCACATGGGCGGCTTCCCAAGTAACGTGGAGTGGAGTGAAGTGGCATGACCCCACCGGGATGTGGCGGCCCGGGTAAGGATCAGGATGGATGATGGAGTGAAGAGCTTGGACCCCGGAGGGGCTTCCTACGTACCGCGCGTTAGCACGGATCAAAGTCAACGTAGTTCGGGTATACAGTTTAACGTCATGCTGGACGTCGGCAAGCCGACTCACGAAGAGGTCGAGGCCACCGGGCGGAGGATTGAACCGAACCACCTCGCACAGAGGGGGATGGAACGGCCGGGTGGATCACAGTTTCACGTCATGCTGGACAATAAAAGGAGAAATGGAAAAGGGGGGCTGTGGGGAGGCACCGTGGAGATACACACAGGCAGTCTCCCACAGGGGCGGATTCATAGGTGAATCGACGCAAGCGTGAACCCTGGAGGGGTCCACTGATGGACGAACCGGCGTAAATACGACCGGGACGACCAGGTGGCGGGCTTGAACCTCAGGGAGGCTTCCTACGTACCCTGTATAGAAGACAGGGATCAAAGTCCACGTAGTTCATTCTGTCAGGACTTACGCACTTGAGACAGCCCGGATGCGGCAAGACTCAGTTGGAAGGGACTTGGACCGAAAGCAGAAGACACCTCGATCCCAGTCAGACCCTCTACTGGCTTCGGCCGCGGGGAGGCACAATGGAGATACACATGTGCAGCCTCCCACGAGAAACTAGGGGTTTGTAATACCATGCCCCCGTAGGGAAAAGCCGCTCCCATTAAATCGTCCCAAAAGGGGGACAATCCCGACATCCCTGCAGAGACGAGCGGGTGGGGGCCACATCCAAACCGGGGGAGACCCTGCGTGCGAGGCACGGGATCGAATGATGCGGACGGTTTAGCGTCTTGCCAGACGAAGTACAGTTTAACGTCGTGTGTTGAGGACGAGGCGGACGGTTTAACGTCTTGCCGGACGAAGTACAGTTTAACGTCGTGTGTTGAGGACGAAACACTTGGCAGTTTAACGTCTTGCAGCGCGGACGATGGGGGCTAGGCAGTTTAGCGTCGTGCAGCTTGGACGTATGCTGAACAGTTTAACGTCTTGTAGCTCGGACGATGTACAGTTTAACGTCGTGCAGGACGTATATGCAGTTTAACGTCATGCTGGACGAATATGCAGTTTAACGTCATGCTGGACATACGTGCGTGTCACTTCGCGCAAGCCTGGAGGGCCGCACGGGAAGACAACGCACGGTGCGGGCACCCAGGATGAGGATCATCGGGCGCCACGCAGGCGGGTACCCTCGGGGGGTCAAGGGAGGCGACCCTGGCGGATTGCGCGCAAAAGAGGAGCTTTGCGCGCAAAACCGCGGGTCGGCGCGCAAAATGGCGGGCTGGCGCGCAATTGGGCCAGCGCTTCGCGCGCGGATGGTTGGGATTGCGCGCACCGGGCTTCGGATAGCGCGCGGGGGCAACGGCTCATTCTCTAACGAATGGCCACTTTGAAAATGGGGGGTGCGCGCAATCGGGGCGGATTGCGCGCACCCGGGGGCAATTGCGCGCAAGAGGCTTCTTTTGCGCGCAAAGGCCTTCGGGTTGAAATTTATTCAAAGGAAAGGAGCCAAGGGGATTGCGCGCGAAGGCGGACCCCAAGGCTCTATTGCGTGAAAGAAAGGAGGTTACCTGAAGATCGGCATTGCGCGCGGAAGGGGTTGGATTGCGCGAACGAGCGACGCTTCGGATTCTGGCAACCTTCAAAACGTCGGGGGTCGCCTTATATTTATAGGCAACCCCGGGCGCGGAATCCGGTCTCGGGCGCGCAATTCTGTTCGCGGGCGCGGAATCAGGACCCGGCGCGCAAAGGGCGCCGCGCAGGCCGCGGGCGCGCAAAATAGCGCGCCGGCCCAGCGCATTGCGCGCATCCCGGGAGGATTGCGCGCCGCGACTCAACTTTGCGCGCGGGCCTCTGAAATTTCGCGCAAGTCCTCCGGGCCCTCCGGAACGTGCCTCTGACTCCAAATATCACTTCGCTTTCCGCATCCGGAGCTTCGTTTGGGAACAACGGACTTTTCCGGCGTCTACAAAAGCCCCCCCTCGGAATCTGATCGGCGAGAGGTCGCAACGACCGGGTTCCGAGGGAGACGTCGGAATGCCGAAATCCTGGGCTGCGCGGGACTTAGGCGCGCAAAAAGGGGCGCCGGGCGCGAAATTCGCCGCTGCGGTCGCGCAAAGCGCTTTCCGCGCAGCGCGGACCCGGCCTCGCCTATAAATAGGGGCGCTGGGTCCCGCGTTCCGTACTCTGGCCTTTCGCGCGATAAGCTCCAAAGCTCTCGTGCGCGAAATTGCCTCTTCCGGTCGTGAAATTCGCCCGATCGGCGCGCAAAACCATCCGGATTTCGCCTGTTTTTGCGCGAAAACCCAGAACTTTGCGCGACAGTCTTCCCAATTGCGCGCCGTCCACTTGGATTGCGCGCCAGCCTTCAAACTTCTCTACCAGCCTCGTCCGATCCCGCACGCTTCATCCCTTAACCCGCACGACTCCCGAAACTTCTGAGATGGCCGCGCACAGAGGAAATGAGGGGGATGCCGCCACTCGCAGGGCTGAGATGGCGACGAACGAGGAGGTTTACGGAGCCAAGGAGATTGTTTCCAACAATCAATCCTTGTTCGACTTACTGACGCCGGCCCAGAAGACATATCCCCTGTCAGACAACCTGCCGCTCTGGAACTTCGGCATCCTAGATGAGGTTCTGGTGCCAGGGTTCGAGATTGATGCGCCGCGGACCTGGGTGACCCGGGAGGACGAGCTTCTCCGCTATAACATCACCAACAATGGGCATCCTTCCAGGGAGACCAGACACTTGGATGTCTATGTCCTGAACCCGAGGACGCGAACCATTGATGGGGGTGAGCCTGCTGCGGAGAATTCTCCAGCCCTCTACTCGAGCATATATCGCCAGAGCGTCACGGACGACACCAAGGGCTGGCTGAAGGACTGGGACTTGCGGTCTGGGGGCAACTTCACCAGTGAGTGGGCCTGGGCGTTCTGGGTATGCCACACTTGCGATCACTTCGCAGAGGAGCTGCGGTACATCGGCCTGTTCGAGGCGGTGTGGACGTCGCAGTTCCACTTCTACCAGCAGTCCGAGCTCGGGCCGGAGCTGTTCACCCGATGGTCTCCGGATACCAACACCTTCCATCTTCACCATGGGGAGGTCGGCATCGGTCTCTGGGACATCCACTGCATCGGAGGTATCCCGCTGGAGGGCTACCAATACGATGAGTTCCTGCCACCGAAGAACACCTGGGAGGACAGGTCACGGACTCCCATCCTGACCTGGCATCTGCTTGACCTGGCTACGCAGCGGCTCGGGATCAAAGACTTCCAGAAGGACATAGCCTACAAGGAGTGGTTCGGCTAGTTCTTGGAGCATGACCCGGCGGTCAAGATGCCAGGCAGGGGGAAGCGGTGCCCGACCGCAGCTCAGAGGAGCCGGAACGGGTCGTACTGGCGGGTCCTGGAGACGGGTGACTACCGCTCATGGGGGTACCCCGTCATCGAGGCCCGGGACCCAAATGTCCGGTACGCGGCGTTCCTGGCCGCCTTTCTGAGTGGGTGGCTCCTGCCAGTGCGGGACGCGAGAATGGGCGTTCGCCCGGCGACACTGGCGATGGCAGGCGCTATGGCCGCCAACAAGAGATACAACCTCGGGGTCCCAGTGCTGGCGAGGCTGTATGTCATCCTGGGACGCATCTCACGAGGGGGGTCGCCACGAAGGATCTGTGGGCCCTTTCAGTTCTTCCACGGCTGGGTGGCTGCTCACCTCGGTGGGTACACGTTTCCGAACGCCATCATTCCTCCGGGCAACGACCTGCGACCCTCCCTGCTGAACATCGCGGGGGTCGCTCCGATGACCCTAAGTGAGGAGGGCGTGCGGATCCGGATTGGAAATCATGCCAATTTCAACTTCAGCCCGTTCCCCACTCCCGTCGGCCAGATGATCGACAATGGGCAGGGTCCGCTGGAGCAGCATGAATACTTCCTGAACATGCGGGGCGGGGTGCTCGTGGCTCGGATCGACGGGAAGGTGATCTGCGAGCCTTACGTGCCGACCCGGTTCGTCAGGCAGTTCGGGTGCCTTCAACGGATGCCGAAGAGGGTATTCACTGCTGTCCGGGAGGAGACGAACCCTGGCGTCCTTCGCCAGATGTGGCTGATGTTTGCCGCTTTCGGCTCTGGCGACGTCATCACTCTCCCTCCTACCGGAGTTGACGCAGGCTTGGCAACCGAGTACGCCGAACACTGGGCCATCGCGTACCCCGAGGGGCTTTTGCGGAAGCTAGTTCGGCGGCTCGAGGTTACCCGTGCGGAGACCGGGCGTCAAGGAAGGAGGCAAGGCGCCGCCACACGGGGGAGAACGGAGGCGCGCCAAGCAGCGGAGCCGGCGCGGGCAGGGACTTCGGCGGCGGGCACATCGCGAGCTGCCGCCACGACCTCAGCGCCCAGAGAGGGGGCACGTACGGTGGTCGACGAGCGGCCTGGGAAGTAGGTGAGACGTCTGCTCGAACCCTCCCATGATGCGGTCTTCCCGGCGCTGTGGTCGGCCTGGATGACTCTGCGGCAGTCACTGGGGACCGACGCCATCTGGCGAAAGATACTCAGAGAAGGAATCTATCTGCCAGAGGTCGGGCGCCTCCAGATTGCCGACAGAGTGGACTTCAACCGGCAGTATGCGTATCTGACGGCCATGGACGAGTACGCGCGCCAACGTGGTCAGCGCGCGGAGCCATCCCTTCTGGTGAAGGTGATGCTCGGCCTCGAGCCCGCTCCGGAACAGATGCCACCGGAAGAAGATGACAGTAACGACTCCGAGGAGGAGGAGGAGACGGGGGAGGATGAAGGCTCCGAGGGAAGGTCCCATCGGGGGAGCCCACGGGAGAGCGGCGAGGTGGCCGGCTCTGACAACGTTGATGTCACTGAGCTCCTCGAGGTCTGCTTCTATCCCTACTCAACTTGCTTCATCCATTCTCTTATGCAGCTTCTAACCCGTTTCTCCATCCTTCTCAGGAGCACACGGATGTCGGTCAGGCGTCCTCAACAAGAGTAGGAGAGGCGCCAGCAGGACAAGGCGGGGGCCAGGCACCCATTATCGAACTGACAAGCGCTAAGGGGTCCCCTGCTGCAACTGTTCCTGCGGCGACCGGGATATCGGAAGATGACGCTCCGAACTCCCGTAAGTCTCCCTACTTTACTGCTGGTGCTTGCCGTTGACGATCCGTGACTTACCATGGCATGCCCTGCGCAGTGATCTCAACACTGGAGGCTCATCGGGTTGCCGAACCCGGGCCATCTACGAGTGGACCAGTGGTGGACATGCCGCCTGCTCCGGAACAGGCTTCCCAAACCGAGCCGGCCCCACCAACTGCTGATCAAGGGGCTGCGGACGTCGGCGGTGCTGCCACCGGAGAGAGGTTGGGGGCTGACGAGGGTGTCAGCGCCGCTGGGGAGAGAGAAGAAGGTCGCCCGGATGTTGGGGAACCTATCCCTCGTGAGGACCTCCCAGGGGCGGACCCTGCAGCAGACCTGCTGGCTGCCTTCCCTGCCTACCGGCCTGCCGATCCCGAGGAGATGGATGACTCGGACACGGAGGCGGTCGAGGAGAGCCGGATAACGCGCCGTAGGGGGTGGAAGTGCATCCAGCGCTTCCTCAAGCGAGACTCGTCGGAGTGGCTGGGGCGCATGGGATCACTTCAAACCTGGCTGCGCTTTCTGTGCGCCGGGGGAGCTGATGCTCAACGCCTCCATCTAACGGTCCGTGATTTCATGGCCGAAAAGATGCGCGAGAGCTGCCGGCGTGCCGACGTCACACAAAGTCGGGACATGTCGGAGAGCACGCGGGCGCTCCTCGCGGCGGAGCAGGAAGTCCGGCGCCTCGAAGGGCAGGCGGCAGAGAAGGAGGCCTTCGTCGCAACGTGTACCGAGCTTGTGGAGCAACTAGCAGCCCAGCTGGTTGACGCTCAGGTACAGCTGACGGAGGCGGGCCAACAGATGGTCACAATTCAGGTCGAGCGGGAGCGTGCACAAGCCAGAATCGACGAACTGCGCGCTGCGACCGCCGACGAAGAGAGGGCACGCAGAGAGCGAGAAGCAGCTCTGGAGGCCACCAGCCAAAGGGTAGCGGCATTAGAAAGACTCATTCAGCACGCTAATCCCTAAGGGCTTTGTTTTTCCATTCCCAAAACTTTTGCTTCCGCTACTTTGATCCATCTGTATGAATCAATATATTTACCTGCATCTTTTGGTTTAGCATGCTCAACCACAATTCGTTGTCTTGCAGGAGTGTTAACCAAGCATCAGGCATCCATAATTGGGCCTGGATTGCTGGAGAAAAGAGGGAGGTCATTCCTAGGAAAGGAGACCTCAGACCTAATCAATGTATCATCCCCCCAACTTGTTCCAACACACGAGCGGGACAACGCTAGGGGCGTTGAGATTTTATCCGAACATAGGGAAATGAGAAAGGGTGAATCGCGTGTCCCGAATCCAGACATCCACAACGGTCGGCCTTCCAGGAAATGCCCAAGACGGTAGGCGGACAGTGGATCGACCATAACAACTGCAATAGACGGACCGAAAAAGGTCATCATTCATATTGCAGGAGGCGGACCACATGTCATCATGAATACCGCTTTGGGGTTCCTTCAGACACAAGGGTGGAAAATCCAGATCAACAGGGCATGCGAAGCGTGGGGCGAAGTGACGGTTTGTTCGGACAGAATCCAACGCTCTCAAAATTGCGCCACCGTGGAGAAAGCGTATTAGGCGGACGCACTAATCTGGCCGTGAATCACCTCAATCCTCAGACAGCACCTTTCTGACGAGGAAACCGTCGCTTCCCATCCTTGTGATGGGGCATCCCGAGCTGAATCGGGGAGAATATCACAACTGCACCACTCTACCAGAAGCCAGGCCAGACGGCCGGCGACGAGGAGGGGCGGGACTTAACGATCCCTGAGGCTGGACCCGAGTCGGAATGCCCGGGCGTTCCTACGTACTCCATCAGGCTGGAGATCAAGCCACACGTAGTTCTGAGAGTGCAGTTTAACGTCATGCAGGACGTAGGACCCCATTTGGGGAGATCTTAGTTTAGGGTCGTAGAGCTCGGACCATAGGGGTAGATCTCAGTTTAAGGTCTTAGAGCTCGGACCATAAGGGCTAGATTTTAGTTTAAGGTCTTAGAGATCGGACCATAAGGGTGGATCTTAGTTTAAGGTCTTAGAGCTCGGACCATGGGGCTAGATCTTAGTTTAAGGTCTTAGAGCTCGGACCATAAGGGGAGATCTTAGTTTAAGGTCTTAGAGCTCGGACCATAAGGGGAGATCTTAGTTTAAGGTCTTAGAGCTCAGACCATAAGGGGAGATCTTAGTTTAAGGTCTTAGAGCTCGGACCATAAGGGGAGATCTTAGTTTAAGGTCTTAGAGCTCGGACCATAAGGGGAGATCTTAGTTTAAGGTCTTAGAGCTCGGACCATAAGGGGAGATCTTAGTTTAAGGTCTTAGAGCTCGGACCATAAGGGGAGATCTTAGTTTAAGGTCTTAGAGCTCGGACCATAAGGGGAGATCTTAGTTTGAGGTCTTAGAGCTCAGACCATAAGGGGAGATCTTAGTTTAAGGTCTTAGAGCTCGGACCATAAGGGGAGATCTTAGTTTAAGGTCTTAGAGCTCGGACCATAAGGGGAGATCTTAGTTTAAGGTCTTAGAGCTCGGACCATAAGGGGAGATCTTAGTTTAAGGTCTTAGAGCTCGGACCATAAGGGGAGATCTTAGTTTGATGTCTTAGAGCTCGGACCATAGGGACCTCAAAGTACGCCGCATCGTGGTCCTATCCCCTGGATATGCGAAGATGCACTGAGGGATAGTGGCAAGAGTGTCTAGGTTTCGCCTGGCCGGAATGGGAGGTGGAAAATGTGAATCATGCGGCCATTCATTCAAGGACTGGGGGCACCGGCGTAACGATATGGGAGTACTGCCGACCGTGGCGGAAAAGCAGCATCAATATCGCACTAACCGTTGGTGGAATGAGGCAGCAAACGAGCATCGACCGCTCAATCGCAGGATTCATATCGATTTGCTGCCCGAGGCCATTGGGGGTACCGGCCCGAGTCGGTGGGAGAGCACTGAGGCATTGTGTCCGAACCGTTCACGGGGGCTCCACCCAGGGCGTAGACGATGGGTCCGAATGAAAGAGAGCACGAAGCCTGAAAAGTGGAAGAAACCTGACCAAACGGATCCTGACCCTCCTGGCAATAAACCAGAGTACTCTTGACACCGGTGGGCCACGGCAAGGGGTCGGGGAACACGCCTTGAGGGTGACCTGAAGGCGGCGGATTCCCCATAGAAGGGGGAATCTCTAAGAGGTGGGGGGCTGGACCCGAAGTTTCAAACATCCGGGCGTTCCTACGTATCCCATAAGGATGGGAATCAAGCCGCACGTAGTTCTTGAAGCGCGGCGCAACACGATCGGGCACCAGCGCGGGGAAGAGTGCGGGTCTGACCCTCGCACACAGAAGGAGCGGCATTTGATATTTCTTGTTTGTCCTTAAAGATGAATGTATTTTCTTTGTGCGGCGACATGCCTGTGATTGAGAAATCTCTGGCGTCGCCACAATAATCAAGCCATGGAAGGCATTGATGAATGGCGTGGTCATTAACCAGCGCCCAACATGAGTGTCCCCCGAGGAGGACATCACGATGCAGTGCCGTTTCTCGTCGGGCGGCCAAGACGATCACAGTTTACAGTCGTGTGGTAGGACCGGACAACACAGTTTAAGGTCGTGTGGTTCGGACAATGGAGGAACCCGCTTATCGCGGTACGACGGACACGGCGGAGGTGGGAACATACCCAGCCCTATGGTCACGCACGATTCCAGGAGAAGAGTCTTGGGATAGGGGTCTGCGTATGTCCATCACCCGAGGGGCAGAGATGCTAGCCTCCAGATATGCTGGGCCCAGAACGCAATTGTTCGGGCGACTCCCTCCTCCTTATGGGGACGAGGGTCCAGCTACGCATGGCCCTTAGGGAGGATACCCGCATATATCCTTGGTGCTCAGATCATGGGAGCCTCGAACGACATCATTACCTTGGTTGGTCTGCCTAACGTGTAGAGGTGTACTGAAGGTCAGTATGAAGAGAGTGTCGAGATTCCACTACAACGCACAAAGGCGGAGTGTGATGAGGACTGCGCAACCAATGTTCAGAGCCTGAAAGAGCCGACATGGCGATCAAGGATGTTGCTGACGCATTCGCAACACAACATCCGATCGCGTCAGCCTAAGACGGGGCAAGAAAACGAGCATCAACCGCTCAATCGCAGGATTCATATCGATTTGCGGCCCAAGACCCGCCGGTAAATCGACCCGGAGCGGTGGGAGAGCACTGAGGCATCATACCCAAACCGCTAACGAGGATCCCTTTGAGTGAAGGCTCGAACAAGAGGAAGCGCGGGGCCTGACAAGCAACACAGGACTTGTCGGGATTGAATCTGACACTACGAGTCATAGACCGAAGCACCCAAAGCATGTTAACAGATCTCCGGAAAGGGTCGGAGGACTCACCCTGAGAGCAACCGAAGGGGGGCAGATCCCCGTGATCAACCAAGAGACGGGGCTGGACCTGAGACACAAGCGTCCAGGCGGTCCTACGTATCCCATAAGGATGGGAATCAAGCCGCACGTAGTTCTTGAGAGGCAGTTTAACGTCATGCAGGACGATGAGGGGTGTGAGGTAGTCCCACACACGGGGGAGGCGTACGGCGCGGCCAGTAGACCAACGCGAATGAGGACATAATCCCCCGCTCACGCGATACGCCTCGCACAAAAAAAGGGGAACTTGGGCCAGAGGGCCGACGCGGGATAGAGATTCCCGGGAAATGGGGCTGGGCCTAAAACATGAATGTCCAGGCGGTCCTACGTATCCCATAAGGATGGGAATCAAGCCACACGTAGTTCTTGAAGTGCAGTTTAACGTCATGCAGGACGATGAGAGAGAAAAAGGGAAGGGGGGAGCAGAAGGCATCCCCAAACGTGGGGGGGCGTACAGCGTGACGAGCAAACCGACGTGAATGAGGGCATATCCCCGCGCTCACACCATACGCCGCACACCCGGGGGCAACTGGGCCAAGGGCCCGAGCTGGGATGGAAATTCCCAAAAGATGGGGCTGGGCCTGAAACATGAAGGTTCAGGCGGTCCTACGTATCCCATAAGGATGGGAATCAAGCCGCACGTAGTTCTTGAGGGGCAGTTTTACGTCATGCAGGACGAATGCTGAACAGTTTAACGTCTTGTAGCTCGGACGTAGTGCAGTTTAGCGTCATGCAGGACGAAGCACTTGGCAGTTTAACGTCTTGCAGTGCGGACGAATGCTGAACAGTTTAACGTCTTGTAGCCTGGACGAATGCAGTTTAACGTCGTGCAGGACGTAGGCACACTCAGACAAAGTACTGCTTGAGGAACCTAGCGTTGGTGGGAGGAGTGACACGCTCACCATCCATAGTCGCTAGGGAGTACGCGCCATTGGGATAGACCTTGTGGACAACAAAAGGTCCCTCCCACTTGGGCTCCAACTTGGGCGGCTTCCTGCCGGGGATCATTGGCGCTCTTAGGGCTAGCACTAGATCACCCTGCAGGAAGGAGCGAAGGCGAACCTTCTTATTGAAAGCTCGAGCCATTCTGCTTTGATGCCTCTCCAAGTTGTGCAAAGCGCGAAGTCTATTCTCATCCAGTGCTTCCAACTCGACTAGACGGGCTTCAGCGACTCTGCCCGGCGCTTGCTGGTCGTAGACCGCAGTGCGCAAGGACGGCAACTGGATCTCGATGGGCAGGACGGCCTCAGCTCCATACACCAGGGAATAAGGGGTCATCTGGGTGGAATTGCGAGTCGTCGTCCGATAAGCCCAGAGGGCGTTGGGGAGCTTGTCCGGCCAACTCTTCTTGTTCTGACCAACCATCTTTTGCAGAATGTTAGAGAGGGTTTTGTTAAACGCCTCGATCTGTCCATTCGCCTGCGCATGATAGCGAGATGTATGGTTCGAGCGAATGTTATACTTGGCGTACAACCTCTTCAACTCGGCTGCTCGGAAATTGGTTCCGTTATCCGTGAGGATAGCGTGAGGCACTCCAAATCGATAGATGATGTTGGAGGTCACGAAGTCAGCGATCGAACATGATTTGACCTCTCTGAGCGGAATCGCTTCTGCCCATTTGGAGAAGAAGTCCGTGGCGGTCAGAATGAACCGGCACTGGCGAGCTGTCGCCGGCGGGTAAGGTCCCACAACGTCCAGTCCCCAGACTGCAAAGGGCCAGGAATACCTTGTGGTATGGAGAGGCTCCGGCAGCCGATGCACAAAGTTCGCATGAACCTGGCACGCATGGCACCTCCTGGCATACTCGATGCAGTCATGGATCATAGAGGGCCAGAAGTATCCCAACCTCCGAATCTGGTGGGACAGCTTCGGCCCAGTCTGGTGGGCGCCACACGAACCAGCATGAACCTCTTGCATGACTCGTGGGATCTCAACTCCCTGAAGGCAACGGAGGAGAATACCATCAAATCCGCGTTTGTAGAGGATCTGCTCCAGGCCGGGACTGCTCTGGAGGACGAACTGCGATGCGCGGCGTCGAACTCGCTCGCGCTCGGCCCGATCCGATGGAAGAATGCCATGCTGGAGGTACTCAACCAAAGGCGTCCTCCAATCAGGGGCTGATCCGACTGTCATGTCTGGGGTACTCGGGGCTCCGGGCAGAGGGGCAACCGTGGTGAGATTACTTACCAACGGGCCGCGATCTTCTTCCGGGATAACGAGAGCGATGAGCCTGCGGCGCGTCACGCGGACGATCAGGTTGTCCTGTTCAGGTTCCGCAAGTGACGCAGCAAGGTTGGCCAAAGCATCTGCTCGACCGTTCTGCGACCGGGGAACATGGACAATTTCCGGTCGAGAAGGGAACCGGGCCATCAGAAGGAGGGTGCACTCCAACAATGGCACAAGTTCCGGCTTCCTGACAACGTAGTCGCCATTGATTTGCTTAACGACCAGCTCGGAGTCCCCTTTCACGCACAGACGGGGCACGTCGATCTCGACAGCCAACTCGAGGCCGGTGATGAGGGCATGGTATTCCGCCTCATTGTTGGTACAGCCCTCTGACAACAGGAAAGAGTATGGCAGCACGGCTCGCTCCGGGGTAATGAAGACGATGCCCAAACCCACTCTGTTGAGCTTAGGATTATCGAGTCTTCTACCGGTGGGGCTCCGGGATGCACCATCAAAGTGCATCTGCCAGCATGGATCGGCTCGATCAACCGAGAGAATGGTCTCATCAGGAAAGCCTAGATCCAGCGGCTGATCCGCGGAGGTCGGGTGAGCGGCCAGAAAGTCTGCCAACGCTTGCCCTTTGATGGCCTTCTGAGACACATACCTGATGTCGAACTGCTGGAGAATCACAGCCCACCGTGCTAGGCGGCCAGTCAACATAGGCCGGCTCAGGATATATTTCAACGGGTCTACCCGAGAAACCAACTGTACCTCATGGTGCTGCAAGTAGTGCCGTAATTTCTGTACGGCAAATACGAGCGCCAGGCAGCTCTTCTCGATGGGGGAATACCTAACTTCCGCATCGAGGAGCATGCGACTGAGGTAATAGAGGCTATTCTCTGTTCCCTCGTTTTTCTTCTGGGCGAGAAGGGAACCCAGGGACCGTTCCAGGGCGGTCACATAAAGGACCAGGGCTTTCCGGATACGGGCGGCATCAGGACCGGAGGTTGAAGCAGGTACTGCTTGATTTCCTCGAAAGCGGTCTGACACTCTTTATCCCATACATAGGTGGCACCTTTCTTCATAAGCCGAGAAAAGGGCTTACACTTGCCGGCCAGATTCGCGATGAATCGGCGTATATAGGCTAAGTGGCCTTGGAACCCTTGCAGTTCCCGGACGGTACCCGGGGGAGGCATCTGGCTAATCGCCCTGATTTTCTCTGGGTCGATCTCAATACCCCGGTATCTTACCACAAATCCAAGGAACTTTCCGGAGGTGACCCCAAAGGCACACTTCAACGGGTTCATCTTCAGGCAGCGAGACCGGAGGAAGCTGAACACTTTCTCAAGATCTTTGAGATGGTCCCGACGCTGGCGCGATTTGACAACCAAGTCGTCGACGTAGCATTCCACTAGCGTGCCGAGGATTGGCTTGAATATGCGGTGCATCGCCCGTTGATAGGTGGCACCTGCATTCTTCAGGCCGAAGGGCATGACCCGGTAGCAAAAGGTACCTTGGGGGGCCCTGAAGGCAGTGAACTCCTCATCCTCAGGGGCCATCCAAATTTGGTTGTATCCGGAGTATCCATCCATGAAGGAGAGGGCTTGGAACCCTGCCGTGGCATCAATCAACAGATCTGTCACTGGAAGGGGAAAATCATCCTTCGGACAGTGGCGGTTGAGATCGCGGAAGTCGATGCAGACTCTAATCTGCCCGTTCTTCTTCCTGACCGGCACAATGTTGGCCAGCCATTTGGGGTACTGAACTTCCCTCACGAAGTTGGCTTTGATAAGCTTGTCAACTTCGGCCTCAACCATGGCACCGTGGGATGGGTGCATCTTCCTGGGAGGCTGCTTGAACCCGCGATGGTTCGCCGGGAGACCAAGGCGGTGGACGGCTACCTGAGGATCTAGCCCCGGCATCTCGTCATAGCCCCAAGCGAACACATCACGGTGCTGCCTGAGAAAGTCCACGTACTGCTGCCGCTCCTCAGAGGGCATGGCGGAACTAACCAACGTGGGTCTTGGATCGGCCTCGGTTCCAAGGTTCACCTGTATTAACTCATCGACCGTGGCGGGGACGCCCTCCTCAAAGGCTGGGGGTGCATCTTCCACGTCCTCTCCACTCGGGGAGGGATCGTCCACGGGAGAGACTGCGTTGGCAACTGCATTGGGGCTACCAGATCCTGCTGGGTCACTGGTGCTGGCGCGGGCGGTCGCGGCCATCTCATCAGGAGACTCGCGGACCGTCAAGACCATGGCGAAGTCCAACCGGTGAATCGGGAGGACGTAAGCGTCATCCAGACTTGCCCAGGGATCGCTTGCAACAGCGACAGGCTCAACCTCACCTGCTAGGATCTGCTTATCCTTGCTCTTGTAATAGTCCGCGTCCAGATAGCAGGCTTCACACGAGGCAAAAGGAGAGGCATCTCCTTGAAGCACACCTACTCGACCATTAAGGGAGTATTTGAGGCATTGGTGGTATGACGAGGGAACCACTGCGTGAAGGTGGAGCCATGGCCTGCCCATCAATGCGTTATACGCAGTGTCCTGAGAGACTACCATGAATTCAGTGTTGGCAACCAAGTCACCGAACTGGGTCTTCAAACGTATCTTGCCGACCGGGGTTTGCTCGGTGCGGTCATACCCCTGGATCCTGAGGTCGGAGGGAATCAAGTCATCCTCAGACAACCCCAATCTCCGGAGCGTCCGAGTTGGAATCAGGTTAATCTCGGACCCCGTGTCGACAAGACAGCGCCGGACTTCAAGGCCATTGAACTGGCCAGTGACATACAGCGGACGAATGTGTCCCTGTATAGGAGGGTCCTCATCCTTACCAGAGAACGAGATAACTGCCTGACATTCGGCGTCCTCGATCGTTTCGGCGTGAATGGCCTCTGCAGCCGCAACCTCTGTCTCAAACTGGAGGGGGCTTTTCAGGGCTTCAGCGAGTGCCTCGCGCATCTCAGATGACATGCGCAGAGCCTCAAGGATGGAGAGCCTTGCTGGGATTTCAGCCAAGTGCTTCAGGACATCATTCTTTTTGGCCAAGCGCGAGCCCCTGGTTGCAGGAGGTTGCTCTGCGGTTGGTGGCATGACGGGCCTTGCCGGTTGGATCGGCGGCCGACTGGTACTTGGCGCATCTCGCTGCTCACTGGTCGCAGTCCGGGAAATGGTCACCGTACTGGAGTCAGGAGGCCGGGATGGACTCGTGGCAGGGCGGAGCTGGTCGCGACGCGGCTGAGGCGGTTCTGCCTGGTCCCACACCACAAACAGTGGCGGAGGCGAATCCGTCATCCCCGAATGGGGGGCCTGCGCACGCTGAGCTCGATCTTGAGCCTGCTGCCTTGTCTCAGTGGCGTGCACGGCCTGGCTGGAGGTACCAACGGCTGTGCCCCGGCGACTCCTGTTGCTGCGGTTCTTCCGACGGTGGCGACGACCGGGGACACTAGGGAGGTCCACCTGGTGTTCTTCAACGTCGGGAACCGAAAAGGGATTTACCAGCTCGACGGTGTTAACCGAAGCGTACCCAATACCGTCATCGGACGAATCATCCATCACCGGGCGGATCCGAGGAGGGACCCCCATCTCCGGGGGCATGAAATCGCCGAGAGTACGGGATAGTGGCGGAACTGGCGGGGCGCGCTCTTCCTTCTTGCGCTGCCGCCGTTTTCTCCCCTTGGTGGAGGCAGACTGGGACGACGATGCTGAAGCAGCACCCGCAGGTTCTGGGGGCTCAGGCTGATTCAAGCGCGCACGGATGATTCCATGGGCGCGAATGGTCGTCTTGCGGGCCATCCAGTTATTGTACTTCTGGGGTCCGCGGTTGGAGACCAGCTGCCATTCGTCCTCGTTGCCACTATCGTCATCTGATCCCACGAATACGCCCGCCACTTGTGCCGGAGCTGGGCCCAACCTGATTACATTGTTGTTAATCTGGTCTTGGAGCCAGTCCTTAAACACATAGCACCGCTGGATGGTGTGCCCCAAGGCTCGATGGTAGGGGCAGTAGCGGGGGTTATTCGTAAGATGTGCCTCCTCTGGCTTCCAACACTCAGGCAGTCGCACAATCCTCTGCTCCAGGGCGCTCCGGAAGTAACCGGGGACCTGATCCTCATGAAATGAGTAAGTCAGGTGTCACGGGCCCCTGGGAGCGTGGTCTTGACGAGGGGCTGGAGGGGCCGGCCGAGGAGGTGGACCCTGATTATCTCGCCTGGGTTGCGGCGGTACATTACGCGGAGGGGCCGGCCGGTTCTGGGGCTGCCGCTGCTGGGCCGGGAACTGAGCCCGTGGAGGCGGATTCCTGTGAGGCTGTGGAGCTGGCCTCACCGGCAGCAGCTCCAACGGCCTGGGGGCCTCTATCTGGGCAACAGCAGCGGGCTCAGCCCTACTGACTCTCCTTGCAGGAATCATAGGGGGCAGCGGGTGTGCCTGGCTGGCCTGTTGCAGGGCTTCCTCAAGACGTTGAGCTTTGTCTGAGAAGTCCCTGAACCCTCCGGGGTAATTCTGAGTGATCAGGGAAGGGACCAGCTCGGTCTTGACGTTCCCGACGCACATTGTCAGCAACTGCTCCTGAGTCAATGGCATGTCAAGGGAATACGTGAGACCCTTCCATCGGGCGACGAAGTCCGCGACTCGCTCATCAGGCCTCTGCTTGCACTTGAAGAGGTCTGCGATACTCGTCTTCCGGGTCGTGGAACTGAACTGGTAGAGGAACTGTCTACGGAGGTCCTCCCAGCTGGTTACCGACCCGACGGGGAGCTGGCTGTACCAGACAAATGCTGGCCCTTCCAGTGTCTGAACAAAGCAGCGAAGCTTAGCGGCCTCCTGCTGCGCCGGAGTCCCCAACATAGGCCCGTACCTCGAGTTGAAGTGGGCTAAATGCTGTGGCGGATCTCCAGTTCCGTTGAAGGGAGCGAAAGTGGGATTCCCGAATCCCGGAGGCGCCGGCATGTCATCCACCCATGCTGGGTAGGGCTTGCCGTCCGGTGGGATCGCCACCTGCCGAGTCTCCAAGGCTTCCAAGCGGGCAATGAGTGCCGCCATCGGATCGTCCGGACATGGGTTCCAGTCCTGGCGAGGATCTCTAACCACGAGCGCATTGCATGGCCCTCCAATCGGGTCGTCGACCGGGTCGTCGAACTCGGCAGCTCGTGGGATGGCGGGCGGAGCGGCCCTTGGGGCAGCGGGAGGAATCCGAGCGGGATCTCTCAGGTAGTCACGCCGCTCGGGAGGGTGTGGCGAAACATACCGCGCCCTCTTGCCATAGGCAATGGCCTCTCTCCTGTCGGCGAACACGGCGTAATCACGGTTGCCCGGGAGAGTCTCATCGAGGAGCGGTTGTTCCGGTCCCTGCTGTCCTGGCCTGGGATCACCGTAGTCAGGCCGCCGTTCTGCAGCGCGCTCGGCGAGGAGCTGGTCAACCAGCTTCTTCTGTTTGGCGAGCTGCTGACGTAGCGTAGCCTTCTCGGGATCCTCCTCTACCCTCTGCATGGAGGCAGATGGGTCGGCGGGCCTTATAGCCTCGCTGTGCTCTTTTCCTTTGCTGACGTTTCGGCTCAACGTCAGTGCTTCAGTGGGTGCGGGGAGCCCCAGGAGGTTCCTCTGATGACGAGTAACTCTCACCGATGGATCTGACGACGGCTTCTCTTCGGGGGGGAAGCCCCCGTCGAGAAGTTCCAAGTCGTTCCCCTCTCCCGACAGGTCAGCCATATTGACCGTTCCTGTCCCTGGGGATATACCCTCAGGGCCACCCAGCGAATCGGGCTGTCGGCGGATCACACTGAAGCGTAGGGCAGCGTACTGCCCCCATCCATGGATATACACGTGGGGAGTGGCTTCCTTGATAACTTTGCGGAGTACTTGAAAACACTCAACGCATCGTTGTTGGAGGGCCTCGTGGTGCCCAAATGACCCGGGGTGCCGAACCGCGGGGAGCATGGCCAGGTCAATTTGACGGCACTGCTCACCAATATCCTCCAGGTGCGCTTGACTCCCGGGGTATGGCATTTGTAGGCGGTGAAGACAGGAGCGAGTCTCCCGGAGAGTTCGGCGGAAGCATTCGAACTCATTCGGGGTGAGCGATTCGGGTGCACCAAAGCCCGGTCCTGCGACTGGCCAAAACTTCTCAGGGAAGTGGCCCTCTGCAAGGACGGTCCAGAAGCTCCACGACTCAAACTCGGGACCCAGATCTCCTTGGTCCTCTTCAATGGCTGGGAACGGACGGGAAACTGGTAGTGGTGCCGAGGCGGGCCGCCGGGCTGACGGGCTGGCCGGCGGTGAATACGGCGAGCAGGCCGATTGGCCTCCATATCCCGGGCCGCCCTCTGAGGGTGGCGGTGCCCTGGCTACCACATCACGATAGGACGGGCCGGCGAGCGAACATCCTACCGTAGCATCGGTGCTCGCCAAGGGCGCACCAAATCGTGGTTCGACCGTCGGTCCCCAGAAAAAGTCTTCGGCTTCTCCGATCGAGACGGAAGGCACTTCTGGAGGGGCCGGTACCAACCGCAAGTTTGATCCTTGGGGGTCTACCAGGCCCTCGTTACTCCGGATATACCTTCGGAGAGAAGCGGGGATCACATCGATCTCTCTCTCGGGGAGCACGAGGCTGACGTGCCGCATTCCTACCCCTGCCCTTGACTGGCGGGATTGGGGAAGGGGCTCTGTCGCCGAATCGTACTCCGCCTCTGAGTCAGAGAAGCAAACCGGTCGGATCTCTGTCCGGAATTCCGTAACATTCTTCCCTCGGCGTCGACGTCTTGCCTTCCTGCCCCTGGGTGGTTCTTCGGGGCAGGGCTGATCTCTGTCCTGGCGTCCTCCGGCCGCACTGGTGCTGGGGCCAAGAGGACTGGGAACCAAGGTGCGAGGGGCACCGGGACAGATATCAAAGGGGACGCGGGGAGAGATGATTCCGGGCAGGCCTCCGGGCCGGGATCGGAAGGTGGGATGACCCATGCCTCCTGGATCGGCCACACAGAGTAGATCCTGCCGGTGAATAGCACTACCGCGAGATGGTCCGCGGTGGCTACTGCCAGTGCCAGCAACCGGGAGAGTCGACCCAACCTGCCTTTGGGGCGGTCGGGGCCTCGATCCAGGTCGGGCATAGGAGTTCCCCCGCTCAGGATGCACAGAGGCCTGGCGACTGGAGCCAGCAGTGGCTTGGGCCAATGCGGCCGCTGTTGCTAGAGCCCCGAGGTGGGCATCCTCTTCCGCTCGTGCCCGACGTTGGCGTCGAGACAGACGAGTCGGGATGAGCGGCGCGGGCAGGTGGAGAGCCCGCTCTTCGACTGGAGAGGCCTGGCGGTGGTGTCGCCGTGGCCTGGCGGGAGTCCTTACCGTAGATCCCTGGAGCGAACCCCGGATAGGGTGATCCCGGGCATCTTCCACCTCATCCGCATAGGGAAGGGAACTGTCAGAGCGCTCCGGGGATAAACTCCCGAAGCGATTGGACGTTGAGGTAGGCAGCGGTGCCTCCCTGCGCGGCCCTCGAGGGCGGCGGTGGTGGCGAGGCGCAGCCTCCTCAAGGTCTAGGCGAGCCATTTCCCTAGTGGGGATGACTCCCTCTTCCTCGTATCTCCGCACCAGGGTGTTGATCACCCTTCTCTGGATGACCTCCGAGGGGGAGAGAGGGCGTGGTCGTCCCGCAATTGCGGCTGCTGGGACGACTGTGGAACGGGCGGGACCGCGCGGAGTAGCCGCGTCGGTGTTTCCCCTATCCCTGCGCCAGTGGGCGGGTGGCGATCGGGCACTGGATCGGGCGACCTGATTTCTGAAAGCAGGGAGAAGAACCCATTAACACTGACAGGAAAAAGGAATCGTCAACCAACCATTAGCGCCACGACGCCTTCCGTGGGGGGAACCCAGGCCCTCGACGTTGCGAGACGGAGTGCCCGATTTCACTTCCCCAGCCCCTGGCGGGTAAGACTGAATGCTTGGCCGGGCAACATGCCGGTCTTCCAACACCTCTGAAAGCCATCGGTCTTCGTATCGAGGAGAAGAGATTCACGTCGGGTTCACCATTTTTCTGTTTCGGTGCGGATGTGCGTCGGGTTACGCTGTTCCGCCAGGACGCGTTCGCGCGTGCACCCGTCAACCCGAGGGGATGGGCGCGCGGCTTGTGGTCCCGCAGTCCCGCTTTCCAAGGGCGGGTGGCATTCGTCCCTTATTCAGGGGCGTCTGCTCCTTGATCGAAACCGGGATGATGGGATGTCGGCTCCTCCTTCCTTGGACGTCTCCTCGGAACTCGTCGCCTAATCCGGGTCTCCCTCATAGACTTAAGAATGTTCGTGAATCTCGTTCCCGGCGCCATATCTTCATGGACACCGGTTAATTACGCTGCTTCCGCCCGGACGTTCCAAGGAGTCCGGTCGGGGCAGCAACCTGTGGTGAGAAGGTCGGGTGGCTCTGGGTGCTGGGGGCGTGTCGTAACACTGCGGCTTTGCACGTCTGTCTTCCGTCCCTGATAGGGCTTCTCGAAGGCATGATGGCCTGAGGCATCCCGCACTGGGTGCGGGGAACTGTGTCACCTGAGGTTTTCCTCAGCTTCCCATGTTTAACACGGGGTATGCCGCGAGTTTAACGTCCAGCGGGGACGGCATCGGACCGATCAACACGAAAAGTGGATCAGATGACAGAACCCCTTGCGGGGAACCTCCGACGCTGGGGCCAGCACATGGGCGGCTTCCCAAGTAACGTGGAGTGGAGTGAAGTGGCATGACCCCACCGGGATGTGGCGGCCCGGGTAAGGATAAGGATGGATGATGGAGTGAAGAGCTTGGACCCCGTAGGGGCTTCCTACGTACCGCGCGTTAGCACGGATCAAAGTCAACGTAGTTCGGGTATACAGTTTAACGTCATGCTGGACGTCGGCAAGCCGACTCACGAAGAGGTCGAGGCCGCCGGGCGGAGGATTGAACCGAACCACCTCGCACAGAGGGGGATGGAACGGCCGGGTGGATCACAGTTTCACGTCATGCTGGACGATAAAAGGAGAAATGGAAAAGGGGGGCTGTGGGGAGGCACCGTGGAGATACACACAGGCAGTCTCCCACAGGGGCGGATTCATAGGTGAATCGACGCAAGCGTGAACCCTGGAGGGGTCCACTGATGGACGAACCGGCGTAAATACGACCGGGACGACCAGGTGGCGGGCTTGAACCTCAGGGAGGCTTCCTACGTACCCTGTATAGAAGACAGGGATCAAAGTCCACGTAGTTCATTCTGTCAGGACTTACGCACTTGAGACAGCCCGGATGCGGCAAGACTCAGTTGGAAGGGACTTGGACCGAAAGCAGAAGACACCTCGATCCCAGTCGTACCCTCTACTGGCTTCGGCCGTGGGGAGGCGCAATGGAGATACACATGTGCAGCCTCCCACGAGAAACTAGGGGTTTGTAATACCCTGCCCCCGTAGGGAAAAGCCACTCCCATCAAATCGTCCCAAAAGGGGGACAATCCCGACATCCCTACAGAGAAGAGCGGGTGGGGGCCACATCCAAACCGGGGGAGACCCTGCGTGCGAGGCACGGGATCGAATGATGCGGACGGTTTAGCGTCTTGCCAGACGAAGTACAGTTTAACGTCGTGTGTTGAGGATGAGGCGGACGGTTTAACGTCTTGCCGGACGAAGTACAGTTTAACGTCGTGTGTTGAGGACGAAACACTTGGCAGTTTAACGTCTTGCAGCGCGGACGATGGGGGCTAGGCAGTTTAGCGTCGTGCAGCTTGGACGTATGCTGAACAGTTTAACGTCTTGTAGCTCGGACGATGTACAGTTTAACGTCGTGCAGGACGTATATGCAGTTTAACGTCATGCTGGACGAATATGCAGTTTAACGTCATGCTGGACATACGTGCGTGTCACTTCGCGCAAGCCTGGAGGGCCGCACGGGAAGACAACGCACGGTGCAGGCACCCAGGATGAGGATCATCGGGCGCCACGCAGGCGGGTACCCTCGGGGGGTCAAGGGAGGCGACCCTGGCGGATTGCGCGCAAAAGAGGAGCTTTGCGCGCAAAACCGCGGGTCGGCGCGCAAAATGGCGGGCTGGCGCGCAATTGGGCCAGCGCTTCGCGCGCGGATGGTTGGGATTGCGCGCACCGGGCTTCGGATAGCGCGCGGGGGCAACGTCTCATTCTCTAACGAATGGCCACTTTGAAAATGGGGGGTGCGCGCAATCGAGGCGGATTGCGCGCACCCGGGGGCAATTGCGCGCAAGAGGCTTCTTTTGCGCGCAAAGGCCTTCGGGTTGAAATTTATTCAAAGGAAAGGAGCCAAGGGGATTGCGCGCGAAGGCGGACCCCAAGGCTCTATTGCGCGAAAGAAAGGAGGTTACCTGAAGATCGGCATTGCGCGCGGAAGGGGTTGGATTGCGCGAACGAGCGACGCTTCGGATTCTGGCAACCTTCAAAACGTCGGGGGTCGCCTTATATTTATAGGCAAACCCGGGCGCGGAATCCGGTCTCGGGCGCGCAATTCTGTTCGCGGGCGCGGAATCAGGACCCGGCGCGCAAAGGGCGCCGCGCAGGTCGCGGGCGCGCAAAATAGCGCGCCGGCCCAGCGCATTGCGCGCATCCCGGGAGGATTGCGCGCCGCGACTCAACTTTGCGCGCGGGCCTCTGAAATTTCGCGCAAGTCCTCCGGGCCCTCCGGAACGTGCCTCTGACTCCAAATATCACTTCGCTTTCCGCATCCGGAGCTTCGTTTGGGAACAACGGACTTTTCCGGCGTCTACAAGTACATGACTCTTCCTTCCATCATTTTTCTTCTTACCACTTTCATTATGTTCATGCAAGATAATTATCCCTTTTTTCAGGGTGAATGTATGTTTCTTCGATTTCTCCTAAACCGGTTGGATTCATGCCTCAATATTGGATGAGTGGTCCTTCCTTGGTATAATCCGGGTTCTCTATGGAATTTTACCTAAAGTCAAGTTTATTTATAAATTTCATTGTTGTGTCGCATGTTGTTTTTTTTTCGACTCCCTTTAAATGTGTAGTTTAATTAATAGAACCCAACACACTAATTTTAATGTCCCATGTATACAAAAAAATTCATTGTTTATGGTCATAGAACTCAAGTATTAACAACCCTTAAGGGTGTGTTCCATGAATGGATTTAATTTATAAGGCCCCATCCTTAAACATTACTTAATCTTGAGTTATTTCAAGAATTCACGTTGAGGATCTTTTCAGGTTTAGAGTTTTAGAGAATTAGATCATAAAACATGCACTACATTCCACATTTAAACAAAGTGGTTACATAAAAGTTAGTACTCATTTTTCCCATCAACGGAAACATATTAAAAATAAAACATGGATTCTTTCATGACACTTCCTTAACCCTACCATCACATCATGTACCTTTCCCTTGACCTGTGAAAAACATTTCAAAAACTTGGGATGAGAATAAAAAGCTCGGTAAGGGATATAAAAGTACGGAATGAAAACATTAGTCCATGTATACATAAGAATCAATGAAATCATACTTTAATCATAAAACATAAGCACATATTCATACCTCATTAAATAATAAGATTTATTAATAACTCATAGAAAACATAAGACATAAAGGTAACTTGAAGCATTCATAACATTCTTACGTAGGGAGTAACCCTCTTGGTTATGTTTGGAATACCCATCATAGTATATTCCATAAATCTCTTCGGAGAAACCATAACGTTTAACCCCTTCGCTTTACCCAATGCATTGGAGAGATATATTGGGCTCACCCGCGCTTAGTTTATCATAGAACCACCCATATTCATAATAATGCCCAAGAACCATAACATAATCGTATCATATAAAACATGCATAAAGGAATCATAACATTTCCACTTTTCAATCACAAGATATCAATACAACACATTGATATAAAAACATTATGAAAACCATTTTCAATACCAAAATAAAAGAAAAGTAAAACATGGTATTTATTTTTCATTTTAAAAAAAGGTATTGCTTGTAGAGGAAGCTGAAACTCAAATAATGGTCACGACGGCGGAGAAGTCATTATCGCCGCATACGTACGACAAAAAAACATTCTCTTTTGTCGTCTAGTAAATGCTTCATATAAAAAGATTCTTTTTGAATAATCGTAAAAGTCCAAGGGGTTTATACACCGTATAAAAGAATGTTTTGTATAAAACAAAATATGCCTCAATGAAAGGAGATTGAGACATATTCCCTTACAAAGACGGTATCCTTGTATTAAGGATAAATCAATTACATAATTATGTGTGACAAACGAATAAACCACATATAAGTGGATATTAAGTGTAAAATAATCAGAGTTTATTCACACTTATTCATAGAACAACATATTCAAGGAGTGAATGTTTATCCCAAAGAATCAAAATTGGGTTAAGAAGTTCCCTTGTAAAAATTCAACAGCCTAACGACGTCACTTCAAAATTCAGAAAATGAGTTGATGAGAGATAAAAAGGGTATCTCATCACTTGGACATAAAATTTACATCAATAAGGATATAGAAGAACATATCCCAACATAACAATATGTAAATTAAAAGACCCAACAAAAGAAGTCTTTTAAAAAGAGGAGGGTGAAAGGTTCCCTTACCGACTTGGGTATCTTTCGAAACATACACCCCATGAAAGAAAAACAATAAAACATTGATGTAAATACTCATAAAAGAAATTATATTACACAAATAGTAGAATAATGGGCATTATATATACCACTCAATGTAAATGGTGGAAAATGTAGCATAAATCTCATGAGAATAAAAGTGAGATGAAAAATCCCTTATGAAAACTCGGTAGCCTAACGACGCCACTTAAAACATCCAAAAATGGATTTTTGAGATCAAATAGGGTCTCTCATCATATTAACATAAAATATAAATCAATATGAATAAAAAATAACATCCCCCAGCATAACAAAGAGGAGATTAAAAGAAGTTACATAAAGGAGAGTACTTAAAAATAAAGAGAGAGGTTGGATCTCTTACGAAAATTCGGCAGCCTAACGGCGCCACTCAAAACATAAAAAATGGATTGATTAGAGAAAATAGGGTCTATCATCACATGAACATAAAACATTACAGTAATAGTAATATAAAATAACGTCCCAATCATAATAAATATGAGCTTAAAAGGAATGACATAAAAGAGTGTACTTAAAAAGACAGAGAGGGGTAGGATCCCTTACCTCGTGTCCGATGTGACTCGATTGCTCTTTAATCTCTTGAATAATAAACTAGTGTTAATTTATACTTACTTAAGAACATTTTCAAAGTTTATTATTCCTTTTATAAAACTTATTTCCATGTTATAAACAATATGTAATCATTTAAGTTAACAAAGTTCGTTTTGTCGATATTTAGTACTTAAGTCAAAAATTGACTTCTTACAATTACATATTGTTTATGTGGTCATAGGTTCATTATATCCATAATGATATTCATTATTTGGATATCATATATATCCAGAATATACATGTGTTTATAATAGTATATAACATTTAGAGGTAAGAAATGAAATGCACCGTTCATGGAGACGATAAGCCGTACGTACGCATGAACGCTACTTTCATTTCTATTTCATATTTAATGGAGTGAAATCATAATGATATAAGGGTATATTATAATTCCAGAATAATATCATATATAATAACATTAACTCCATCCTTTATACATCCCACATATGGCAATAACCAATAAAATCACATTGAGGGGGTGGTAGTCCGCACTTCCAAAAATGAAATTATCGTGTTTACCCATAATGAAAACCATAAAGGTATACCATAAAAGAAAAATAAAAAATCATTAGGAAAACATAAACATAATATAAATCATATATAAAATAAAGTGACATCATAATGGCCACCTTAAAAGGTGTTAAAAGAATATTGAACAATCATCGTTTCATGAGGCAGTAATTCGCCATCCACAGAAACAGTATGTTCTTTAACCGTTAGACGAAGGTGTGTGTAAGTGTAGCTCTAATAATTATCATAAAAACATCCTAGTATATTGAATATTCTGGTGGTTTTACAAAATAAAGGAATAAAAAGGGTTTATGGGGTTGGAGAAGAAAAATAAAACATAAGAACACAAGTGAAGATATTACATTAAAATCTGGTAACTCTTCTTGGTTTGAACCAAAAGGGTTCTTTGAAGAGATTTCTGCCAAAGGTAAGGATTCAAGGATGAGGATAGGGATGTTAAGAGACAAAGTGGTCAGGGTTTGGCCGAGCCAAAGGCTTGAGAGGTGTGGTTAAGGTGGTAGAGGTGGGGGCCTTTTATAAGAGGAGAGGAGGGGAACTCTTGGAAAGTAAGGAAATGTAACTTTATTTTAGAATGCGTTTCAGATTTAAAAGGTCCCACATTGATATAATTCAAGGATAAGGTGATAAGGGTTCGAAATATACCCATCCAATAGGTTTTGGACAATTTTAGTTCTTAGATTTTACATTATCTTTTCATTTTATTTAAAACGTTAAATAATGAGGTAATCGCTGCATCATCATGATGTCATAAATAATTTAATTTATTTAATGTCTAAAAATTATAGAAAAACTACTATGATGTAGGAAATCGTTTTAGCGTTCCAATGAATATTTATAGTCAAAAATATAACTTTTATAACTCTGTAAAAATTGTTTTAGTAAAACAATACACGTTTGTGTCATTTTTACTTTTACTTTAAATAAAAGGCATTAATGTCATTATCTTACCCCAGTGGCTCCATGGGGTCCCAAAAATCTACCCATGTGTTGTCGTGGTCGGAAATGACACAACCAATAAGGGTAGTACAAGTGTCAAGTTCATTTCATATTATTAAAACATTATTTTTATCTTAAATTACACTAATTACCTCTAATCGCGATTAAAAACTTAAAAGTTACTATTCACCAAAAAATTATTTTATCCCATTGAACTACATTTTACTTCTTAATGACAACCATGTATGTCATATTTCTGAAATTTAAAACACAGAGGTGCTAAAATTTCATTTAAATGAAAAATCAGTTTTTTAAGTACCACTTAGTGGTTTCACTATTCATCAAAAATTGAAGTTTTTTAGAAAAATACAAAAACTTTACCCTAATCTATATTTTATATTCCGAATTCAAAAATGATGTCTATTTTACAAAATTCAAAACATATAAGTTGAATTAATTAATTTAATAATTAATTCCTGCTGTCAAAACAAATAGCGTGTTTTTATGAAACAAAATGTATCAAAAGATTGACACTGGTTTAAGTCTGATTTCAAAGTGAAATTAATTCCAACGACCACTATTGGATTAAATGGTAAAAATATATTTGAATATCACTTTAAAACCAATTAAAAAGATAATATAACTATATAAATAAATTAGATTGAAAAGAGGTTTTGAATTAAAATACAACACTTTTCACTATTCATTAAAAATGATCTTTATCGGAAAAATACCAAAAATTTGCAGAAAGTAAATTGTGATGTCCCGATTCTAAAGAAGAATTTTATTTGGTCCAATAGAATGTATAAGTGTGACCAAAACTATATTTAATGATGGTTCGCCTTCAAAAGGCGATAAGTGGACCTTTAGTGAAAATTAGAGTATATATGTCTAATATTGAATTCTTTTCGTATTTTAAGCCTTTATCCTTTATTAGATAAATGTAAAAACAGTTAACAAACATATATAATCATATTTTAGTTATTTATATTCATTCCTGCCAATACAATGACAATGTTTTAACTACCATTTAAAATAATATTATTTTATTATTAGGGTGCAACGTAAGATTTCAACGGAACTCGTTGTTGTTTATTGGGTAAGACATCGAGCATAGCGTTCCCTTTAAATTAATATTGACATTTTATTCAAAAATAGGGATAAATATAAAAATTTCATATTCTTTATTTACCTGGGGTGTTACATAATTAATTAAATTTCTTTCAAATAAAACCCCTCGGTGAGGTTTGTTGTCTTATAAAATGTAAACGAGATTATTAAATTGAAATGTGGTGACACAAACCTCTACTAAGTTATCCCTTTATGAACAAGCCACCTCATAAGTGGTTAAGGCCTAATTATTATAGAATTAACATGATGATTCTGTATGGAATACATGTTATCCTAGATTTATAGCATTGCATGTATGTGTTATTTTCCATGGGTAGTCCAACTAGCCACAACAAATTTGTCAAATGCTTATTATCCATTAATAATGGAAAGGAACACTTAATGAATTAAAATAAATGTTGGGGGAATGGCCTTATAATTCTTTAAATTGAAATGGTAAATGGGTGAAACCCTATTAGATTACACATTTCTAGTGTTGTGGAATGCTTAATTACATGGTCCACTTTATTTATATATACTTGAATTTTCATTAGGCTTGCTTATGGGCATGACCTTTATTCTTATTTTATTTTAATGAATAAATGGACCATGAAATCATTGAGTGATACTCAGGTTCTTCTTCACTGAATGCCTTGTATGGGCTCATAGGCTACTAATACTATATTATGACTAGAGCGATACTTGGGTTTCATTTTTTGAAACACCAAGGATGGTCTCATAGGTTACTTGTTTTATATTAAATTGGGAGTGATACTTGGTATTCCTTGGATGGGATCACAATACAGATTCTCTACCTTCTTATGAGTGATACCAGTTACCTAGGGGAGACACCATGGATGGGATCAGTGGCTAAATGGTTATACCAGGCCACGGGTGATACTCGGTCCCCTATGTGATATACCGAGGATGGAATCAAAGGTTTATCTTGTATTGACACCACTCTGGGAGTGATACATGATATTTTATTTATGGAATACCTTGGAAAAACTCTTATGGAATTGGGTATTTTATAGTTCCCCTAGAGAGATACTTAGGATTCATTTTTGGATCTCCTTGGATGGGATTGGGGAACATCTTATTAAATTCCAATGATGACTTTTATAAATGAGGTTAATAATTCATAACTGATACTCCAGGGACGCATTCTCCAAGACAAATCACATGCTTGGGCTTGGTCCTATTTTTTATCCTTTTCTGATGATGAACCATTTATTACACACTTATCATATATGCAAAAGTTTCCTTCCTTTCAGACATATACTAATTAGACCGAAGCATATAGTGTTGGTCAGGTATCCCATGAGGAATCAAGCTTGATGCATTTATTTTTTTGTTTCCATGAATTTTTCATGCACCTATACACTACTGTATTTTATATTCATATAATAGATTATGCTTTATACACCATTATTAGTGGACTACTTAGTATATCTCACACCCAACTTGTGCCTCCATTGCACTGGGGTACCCGAACATATCTCATGTTCGCATGTCCTTTAGTTTATGCTTGTGCTGTTATGATTATACCTATGAGTTGGGATCATAGGACTGGGCCAGAGCTCATAATGATCATGGAGTTTTCCTATGTGATTTTATTAATTTTATTTCACTGTGATGTATTTTATTGTATTTCTTGTTGTATGTTCTTTCTTTAGATTATGTAACATCACATGGACATGCATTCATGGATGTATTTGGTGTTGGAAAAGTTTATTCAGTTCAAATATACATCTTTCATTGTACTATATTGATTTTATACCTCTTATACTATTGGTTGACTTATTTATTTCCTCTTATACCATTGTTCTACTCTGATCATGAGGGTATTGTCTCCCCATGGTACCACCTTTATACCCTCGTTGTTAGTTAGTAGCCTTGGCATATGGGGTGGCACACTTGAGTCAATGTGGTGACTAGTCTGGCTATTGGTTTCATAGTTCATTAGGAAGGGATGTTACAAAGTGGTATCAAAACAGTTTTCTTTCCCTTTATCTTACTATTTTGGGTTGGTATACATGAGATGAGGAAAGTTTCAGTGCTTGGAAAATAGTTTTGTCTTGGAGTGATCAAATCACGCATGAGGAAAAGTCTAAGTTTCCTAGTATGGGATTGTTATTTGTGTTTTTCACTATCATAGTTGATTATGATTTCACCTAGAGTGATTATTGTACCTTTTTTTCTCACTAATTTATGAGATTTATGGTATTTACCCTTGGCCTAGTTTAAAAAATATGTACCATTAAATGCATCATTATAAGAACATAGAGATTCACATTTCATTCAATATAGATTTCATTTCTAGGATATTTTAGATTTATTGATGATCCTTTTTTGTTTACTGCTTCTTATTGTATACCTTACTATAATAAAAATACATGGGTGGTTAAATAAAATTCTATCACCAACCTAAGTGGTGTTTTCCTGCATAAATTAATGGTTTAATTATATTTAACCAACAAATTTAGACTTGTTTGATACATGGACCATTGGTAACATGGGCTAAAATATATTGGTTGCGATTACATGAGATCTAATTTTAAATCTATAAAGTGTATGGGTGCTTTATAAATTAGAAAATGTTATTCCATATAATGAAACCATCATTATTCTCTACATATATATATAATTTTTTATATAAATGTAAAAAATTCTAAATCATAACTCTTACATAAATTGGTTGACTCGGCCCAAGTAGGTTGATCATGGTGCTACATTATTATAAGATGAACCCACTAAGGGTGTATCACAATCTCAATAATTTAAAATGTTTTAGTTTGTCTTTAGATGAACCCAGAATAGATTAACAGGACCCTCATAGGTAAACTTAACCTTGGTATTCCTTAGTATTCAACCCCATGGGGGTATACCTATGTTATAGAGGTATGGTTATTTAAAGTTTTTGCAGCCACCTATATTGGTTCACATAAAGAAGTATAGTGGAATCTTACTTGATCACTCCCTCTTTAATTTATAATTTACCTACTATCTTCTTTTTGAGATTTACCATTTATAAGGCATCTATTATTTACAATTCCAATTATAACCTAAAGGGTGTTTTCCTCTATAGATTGGAATTGAAATTTTATTTAATTAATCTGAACTATGAGAAACTTATATATAATTAAAATGGATAAAAGGAATTTTTATGATAAATTTTCTAATGATGATAGGATATCAATTAAATGATCAATGTTAACAAGGAATTTTAATATTACTTCCCTATGTTTCCTTGTGGTGTATGTTAAATAAAGTACTAAATAGTTTCACCTTATGACTAATTCTTTTCATCCATTTAAATTAACCCTTTAAATGTTTAAGGATCAAATGAATATAAATGAACCTACTCAAATAAAACATATTTTGGTGTTATTTAGTTAAACCCTCCTGTAAGAGTTGTTTAAATGTTTCCTTGGTCTTCCCTTGCCAATAGGAATATTCTTTTATACCTTGAACTTAAATAATAGGCCCTTAGTCCTAGTGACTTTTCAGGCATGGCCCACCTTCGATGGTCGATAATTTATGTTTTAGTAAGGGACTAGCCCGAGGTATGTAGTTCCCTCATGACCTTAAACCCCTTGTAAACACTTGGGAACCATTTTTTGATGTGTGGTATTGTTTTTGTACCATTTATCTTGAGCCGGACCTTAATTTCTAAAACAAAAAAAAATGTATTGAGGGGTTCATGTTTGGTAATTTTACCCTTGTTATGAGTGTGATCATCATAAAATGATCATTTTTTATAGGATATACATGTCTAGGGCCTATTTCTTCATTTATTAGGTTGTGCGACCCTTTCTTCTTCTTTAGTGTTGGACGACTCGGTATGTCTTTATTAAGATTATAGTCATATGGATTGGCATGACTCTTAACTAGTTCTCTTTTTCGTTCATTATATACTATGATGCATGGGGATGATAATCCTATGGATAGTATTTAGGATGTTCAATTTTTCTGATGAAATATCAGAGTAGTATTCATTGATACATGTGGTACCCATAAAATTTCCAAATGGTACAGTGTACAATTGAGTTTGGTGATAATAGTTTTAATCTTGGGCTATTATGCTTGAATCAGGGGTCATGTTTGAGGCATATTGACATATGAATTAAATGAAATATGACTCATCCCAAATCTTGGGATGACGTTCTAAATATAATAAGGTGTTTTGACATTCTGGTAAGTTATTTTGGATTTTACGCCTAATGTTATAGTACGCGTGGACATAACTCTGAAGGAGTGTCATGTGCACATCAAATGTAAATCTGGACTAGAGATATTTCTAGATTGTAGTCTCTATCTCTTAGATTTAATGCATGTTGAAGCATGTAGACTACATTTAGAACCCACGATTAGTGGTCAATAGAGAATGTTCCATGGGATGAGTTCCCCTTTTCAGTAAATCTGAAAATTAGGACACTCCTAAGGTGGGAAGCATCGCATCAATCTTGGAAAATATTTCTTCTTTCTAGTAGAAGGAACACAATATAGAAGTACCATTTAAAGATGGTTTGTACTAATTTTTAATTCCCTTAAGGTATCTAATCTTGAGGTATGTTGGTTCTTGTGATGTCGCATGATAATGATGTGGGTGGTTGTTTACACAACCTTCTAAATTTTGATAGTCGGGTTGGACTCTAATGGTCATACTTGAGTGATAATGGGATTCTTTGGGTGGTAAAGGCATCTTGGTTGAGAAATGATAATGGGTTGGTAGGTGAATCCAAGATCTTCCAAATTAAGTTAGCCTGAGAGGTTCAAATGACCATTGTTTATGCGATTTGGCATGGTTAGTTAGAACCTGTAAAAAGAACTTTGTCTTGGATATGAGTGAAGTGTCTCATGTATTGTTGGAAATTCTTGGTGTCCACTTAGTGTACTCTTTTTTTATAATGATTATGTCCCCTATATTTACATCATACAAGATGCACAAAGGGAGCATTAATTATACACCATGGTAAAAACTTAAAATATACTTCTATTTCAACAAATGGACTCCCTTAGAGTGGTGCTACAAAAGAATGCTTATTCTAAGAGTCATTGTTATTCCAAAGTGACACTTAGGTTCCTGAGTAGGAATTCCTTGAATTGAATCATAGACTATACCATATCTTTGGCATGATTGTTGCTGGGCTCAGTCAATTTTATAATACATGGATGTTTTGACTTTATACTAATGTCTCACTTATGAACACTGGAGTATGGACTACCTCGAATGGACTCCTTAGACTCTAGATGATGAATTCAAGGTTACCGAAAAATTTATTAAGGATTAGATTAGTGTTTTCATGGTGCATATCCATGTATGATGGGTTAGGTATACACCCATGTTCGTGCTGATGGATGACAACATAAAATGTAAATTTATCTAGAGGTGTCATTAGAAGCCAGTACTGTAGCAGTACTGTAGCAGGCACTGTTCGGTACAGTAGTAGCCAGAAATATTCACCCATCTGGGCCTTCAGGCCACCAGTTTGGTCTGTGGGTCTTGCAAGGCTTACGGTCCACCCAAGATCTTCAGGCCATTTGATTATCAAGGCCTTTAGGCCACCTTAAGGCCTCAGAGCCACCCCAAGGCCTTCGGGCCAAATGAATGTAGTCCCCAAACACACTACAAAAAAGAAGCAGCCCCAAAAGAGGATTCAGAGAAGGTGCACTCACCAGAGCAGAGCCAAATGGATTGTATGAATGAGAGGGTATGGCTATACCATTGAGACCAACCTGTGCTTGCACAGGAAGCCTAGCCAGATGGTCATGAAAAGGTGGAGAGCTACTATCAGGATGCAGATGCTGGGGAGGGAAAGTTCCTTGTAGATAGTCTGGTTAAATTCCTTAGGACCTTCAGGTTATGTAATATCCTAGCCTATGGTCCTGGTAATCTCTAAGCCTACGAGCCTTGTAAGGGTTCCCCCTCATCCCTTGAAATGGGGGTTATCAAAAATCAATACAAAATGAAGGCCTTCGGGCCATTCAGTGAGCATGATTGGAGAAAATCATACGGTACCTATGTTAAAAGAATTGGGTGAAATGCACCAACTTCCTTAGCCTAGCGTTTTTAGGGTATTCAACTAGAGTAATTTTGACTTGATATATCTATATCTCTTTTTGTTGCATGTGGTCATTGAGAAGTTTCATTAGGCACGTCGTTAGGATGAGACGAGTGTTGGCCAATGTTCATATGATACTTCCAAATAAGACTTGGAATGACTAGTATAAATGTGGTCAATTGGTAATTGATCATTCAAATTATTTGATAATCATGCCATAGGAATCTTTAGAATGCTATGGACACACTTAAATAGGCAATTATAATGGTACGGAGTACTGCGACTCAAAGTTTTCCATTATCTGTTAGAACTATGGTGGTAAGTTCCATGGGATTGTAATTATAATATATAATGATATGATCATGTATCAGACTAGATGGGATTGATTAAGTGTTGTCTTAATGTTTTAGTTCAAAAAATAATCATTGGATTGTGTTTTAATGGCTTATGTATCATAAAATTTAAGTGATTCTTGGAAGTATGTTGAGAATTTAGGAAAGAAACACACCAGTTTGTATGAAAAATCAAAACCTCGGTAGGTTAGGAATTTCTTTCAATGTTTCCCAAATATTATTGGGGGTGATAAGTTCTAAGGTGTGGAGATTTTACCATCTTGTGTTTTTTGACTGGATGAAATTTCCGAAGGAACTTGATTTTTCAATTTAGTGGATGATCTGAATTGTAAACTAAGAATTGAAAAATAATTATGAGTAGTGGAACACTCAAATGTAATTTTTTAGACTTGTTTAAAGTATTTAGATGTACCTTTGGCGTTTCATTGAGTTTTGGGAGAATCATGATCTGAAAAAAAAAATAGAAACTACTAGGGGTGAACGATTTTTCCGAAACCGTGTAGCCCTCCTAAATAATATGTTTAGAAAAAACCATAAGATATGATTCACATGGTCATTTAGGGTCTATAGAAATCTTGATAGAAGGATTCTCATGGGTTTCACAGAGTTATCCAAACTGTGCAAGGGGGTTCCTTGGGTAGTGTTCAGCACACGGTTGGTGCACAATTTTTCTAACCAAGCAAACAAGCAACATGGATTATTAAATGGGATGAAATTACCATTTTTCTATAGCTTCATTTTAATCTACTTTCCCCCTCTTTTTTTTATTCCACCCACAGAAAAAATACCTTTGTTTTAGCTCTCTTACTCTTATTAGGTATGGAGGTATCTCCCTCATCCGGTGATGGTTTCAAATATCGTTCATCTCATTGGTTATCCCTCAGTAAGTCTACTACTCCTCCTTCCTCCTTCCATCATTTATCTTATCACTTCTTTACCTATCTTCATGTGAGTTAATTACCCCTATTTTATGGTCAAATTTTCATTTATTCAATTTATATATAAATAGATCAATTCAAGACTTGATATTGGATGAGTGTTCAATCCTTGGAATAAGGTAGGTGGTCTATAGATTTTTCATGAAGTCTAGTTGATTTATAATCTGTGTTGTTGTTCTATGCACCAGTATTTCCATACGACACCCTTTATTTCTAAAGTTTAATTTTTAGAAACTAACACACAAATTTTAGTAAACATTTTATTAGAAATTTGAATTATTGATGTTCATGGACCTTAATTCATAACCACCCTTAAGTGTGTGCTCCTTGAATGCCTTTGATTAATTAATTTTCTTTCAAATAAAACCCCTCATTTAGGTTCATTGACTTAAAAATTTTAAATGGAATAATTAAATCAAAATGTGGTGATGTGAAAGTTCACTAAATTATACTTTAGTGACCAAATAACCTCCTAAATGATTGAGGACTAATGACTATCAAATGAACTAGATGATTCATCATATTATGCTTGTTAGCATGGCCTATCTAACACCATTTCATGAATGGTGTTATTTTCTAGGGGAAGTACACATGGACTCAATTCATTTTTCAAATTCCTGGTATCCCTTAATAATGGAAAGGAAAACTTAATGAATTAATTGGAATATTGGGGTAATGGACTTATTATTCTTTAAATTGAAATGGTAAATGGGAATGGCCCTCTTAGAGTACACTTATTTGATGATGTGGTATGCTTATGTATGTGGTCCACTTTATTTATTTATACTTGAATTATGATATGTCATGCTTATGGGAATGGCCTTTATTTTTATTTGATTTTAATTTAATAAATGAACCATGAATTCCTTGAGAGATACTTAGGATACTCTTTAAAAAATCCCTTGTATGGGATCATAGATTGTTAAGAATATATTATTCCTTGAGTGATACTTGGGTTCCCTTTTTCAGAACACCAAGGATGGGATCATCAGTTACTTGTTTTATATTACACAAGGAGTGATACTTAGAATGCCTTAGACCGGATTGATATGTGAATTATCTACCTCCTTGTGAGTGATACCAGTTCCCTAGGGGAGAAACTTTGGACATGATCGGTGGATAAATAGTTATACTAGGCCACGAGTAATACTTAGTCTCCTATGTAAGATTCTGAGGATGGAATCAGAGGTTGTTCATATATTAACACCATGTTGGGAGTGATATTTGGGGTTCCATTTATGGAAGGTATTGGATAGACTCTTATGGTATTGGGTATTTTATAGTTCCCATGGAGTGACACATGGGATTCCATTTTGGATTAACTTGGATGGGCTCAGGGTGCCTCTTATTAAATTTTGATGATGAATTTTATATTAAAGGATAATAATGCATAATTGATACTCTAGGGATGCATCCACAAAGACAAATAACATGCTTGGGTTCAATACTATTTTTGATCCTTGTCTTATGATTACCCATTCATTCACCCTTATCATATCTGCATAGATTTACTTGCATTAGACATATTTTTCTTAGGCCAATGTAGGTAGTGTTGGGTGGGTATCCCATGAGAAACCCTGATCGATTTATTTATTTATTTATTTATTTTTTCCTTTCATTTATCATGTACCTTCACACTACTATATTTAATATTCATAGACTAGATTATTATTTACATGCCATTGGTGGTGGCCTACTGAGTATATCTCACACCCTATATGGGATGCCATTACACTGGGGTACTCAAGCAGATCTTATGTTCATAGTTACTTTGGGTTATTCTTGTGCTATTATGACTATACTTGGGGGTTAGGGTCAAAGGACTGGTATGGAGCTCAAGATGCTCATGGAGTTCACCTATTGGATTTTATTCATTTTGTTTAACTATGTTGAATTGTATTATATTTCCTACTATAGGTTATTTCTTTAGATTATGTAACATTTTAAGGACATGAATTCATGGAAGTATTTATCATTTTCCATGTTTATTCAGTTATTATATTTATCTTCCGCTACTCTATCTTCATTTCATGCTACTTCCTATTTTGTTTGATTTATTTATTATCTCTTATACCTATATTTGACTCTGATCATGAGGGTATAGTCTCCCCATAGTACCACCTTTTTACACTTACTTATATTCGATAGCCTTTGGAATATGCGGAGGCATTCTTGTGATGATGTGGTGACCAGTCTGGCTATTGGTTTCATAGTACGTCGGACTGAGATGTTACAACAACAATTTAATTTGGGTATTGACTTAAGGAATTCACCTTGGGCCTCAGTTAATCTGTTAATCTCTTGATGGATTAACCAATTGTGATTGAATCATGATCATGTCCATATTTATTAATTTATTTTATCATGTTCACAGTTTATTATTTTATGAATGTGTATTTATTATGCACGATCACATAGTATAATAAAAAAAACATGCAAAGATAAAATGAACATGTGGAGTGAATGTTTTCTATTTAAAATCATGGTTAAGATGGGATTATGATCACATAGAATAAGAATTTTAAATATAAAAGGATATGATTCGCTGAGATTAACTTAAAAAATACCTCAAATAAAATATTAAGTCATCAAATGCCTTCCATCACTTGAATTTGGATGCAACCGACTGTTCGAGGTGCTCTTTATCCCTCATTGATGGTTCCTCTTACTGTTGGGGATTTCATATGAGATTTATGGGTATAATTAACTAAATTTATTAGTAATGGAGTCTCCATAGACAGATTTTCTCAACTTTAGAGGCAAAACGTTGAGCAATGAAAAGTAATAATTTATAGGATATTGGACTCCACTCAACAAATCAAGGATCTATAAGTTAATGTGGTTGGCCAGTCAAAATCCAAATTTAAACACTTAGAGTAGTGGAGATGACATAGCTTGGGCAATAAAGAGAGTTTTAAAGATCCTTTCCACTAGAATGATCAAAAGACTAAGTATTCTAAATCTAGTAGTTGAGGGTTACTGGGATTTGATAAAATAGTGGGATACATTTAAAATTTGAAAATTGAAAAATTTTACTCATAATAAAGATAAAATACAAATATTATATGTTTATTTATTGTATATTAAATAGAAACCACCACCAATTCAATTTCAATCAATATTAGAAAAGGATAATATTATGACTATCCATAACATTCAGGATTGGTATAAGAGCATGTGTATAGTACTGCGCTAAGAGAGGAAGCTTTATATGCTAGAATACCACTTCTAATTGAGCCCCTTAGAGAGAAATCAAGTTAGATAAATATAAATACAAGAATAATATTTATGATTCACAATATTTTCAGTGTTTCATGTTGTAATCTATGTCCAAGGAGCTATAGAATATTCATGAGGAAAAAGATTCTTTCAAAATGCTATATCATCTCCAAAATTTATACCAGAAGATAGATCAAAAATAAATATATAAGATATCTGGTGCATGGGGAGGGTGGTCCAAGATCATAGGGGTAGTGTGTTAACTACTTTTTCTATGTACTACGGGGTGGGGAGCTCCATTCAGGCAGAGGCCAAGGCACTGTTCACGGTACCGGAGCTATGTAGGCAGAAGGGTATCTTTCTTTTTCAACTGGAAATGGACTCCAAGATCATTCATGATTCCTTACTTGGAATGACCTCCTCTCCATGGATGATTGCTTAAATTGTCAGGATATGCAAATCCATCCTTAGCAACAACAATTTATAGGTTCTTCACATGTGATGTGATGAAAATATGGTAGCAGACCATTTGGCCTCCATGATAGTGGCAGACTAGGGTTGCAGAATCTTTTTCATTTCAAATTTTCTTCAACTGGGTACAGAGGGGGTTAACCTGATAACAGGTGATCAGTTAGGGATTCATTACATTAGGACTCCATTGGCCCTTTCTTTTAGGGCTTTTACATTGGTCATATCTTGTGTATTTTTCTTGTATAATAAATATATAACCATGTTATGTTATGTTAACCCTTCATATAGAAAAGTGGTTATAGAAATACATTCTATATTTTAAGAAAGGGAACACATTTTCAATGGAAATTCTTGGAGAAATATTGAATTGAATGAAGTTGATTCTCTAGATACACAAGAGTTGGTACAGGAACAATCTTCATAAGATAAAGTTGGAGAGAAATATTTTCCTAAGATGCTAGTACTACAAAGGTCTACTAGAGAGGTTAGAGAACTAGAGAGATATGGTTTTATTTTCACTGAGCCAGGTGATACATTACTCTCATAGAGCGATGAACCATAGACATACAAAGAATCATTATATGGAAATGATTCTTCTAAATGGAAAGAATCCATGCATTTTGAAATGGAGTCCATATAACAAAATTCAAGTTTGGATTTTGGTAGATCCACCAACATATGTATATCCTATTGGGTTTAAATGTATATTCAATAAAAATATATACATAGATAGTCATGTAATCACCTATAAGGTATTAATAGTAGTAAAGGCTTTTAAGAAATTTTAAGGAATCAACTATGACAAAACTCTCACCAGTTTAAATGTGGAAATCCATCATAATATTACTTGAAATAACATACTTGCATGATTATGAAATTTGGAAAATGGATGTCAGACTAATTTTATAAAGGATAAGTAATTTGAATATTTGTATATGACACAAACCTAATGGTTTATTATGTAGAAAAGTTCCAATAAAGTGTTCAAGCTATAGAGATCCGTTTTTGGATGTAAGTAGGCATCATGATCATGGAATGTTCATTTTGATGAGGCCATAAGAGAATTATTTTTTCATTAAGAAAGAAATAAATCCATGTTTTTATATGAATTTTAGTGGAAGTGTCATAGTTTTCCTAGTATTGTATGTTGATAACATATTATTAATGGTAAACTAAGTGCAATTCTTACAGTCAATGAACACTTAGTTAAATTAATGCTTCTTCATGAATGACTTAGGTGAATCAACCTATATTCTAGGGATCAATATCTATTAAGATATATCTCAGAGGCTACTTGGGCTATGTAAAAGTACATATATTGAAAAGGTACTCGAAATTTATAATATGGAATAATTCAAGAGGGTATTTTTTTCAGTGTCACGTGGAATTAATCTCCCCAAGAAAATTCGTCCACATAAAAATTAGAATATTTAAAGAATGAGTACAAAAAATTATGATTTAGTAGTGGTATCTGTCATGAATTCTATGATAAATTCTAGTTTTGATGTTGCATTTCATTATGAACGCTGGTAAGATATCAATCCAATCCAAGAGAGTTCTATTGGGTAGCTGTAAAAACTATCCTAAATTACTTGAGATGTACAAAGGATATGTTCCTGGTGTATGGAGTAGAGTAGGAGCTAGTTATGATGGGATACACTAATTCTAGATTCTAGACAAATCATGATCATTTGAAGTCATTGTTAGGCTTTTTGTTTCTTGAATGCTGGCACAGTGAGCTGGAGGAGTTTGAGCTAGCTCGTGGTTGCCATTTCTAGAAAAGAATCTAAGTATATAGAAACCTCTAATGCAACAAAGGAATAAGTTTGGATATACACCTTTATTTTTTATCTTATAATTATACCAAATATTATAGATCCTATTACAATATAATATGATAATACTATGGTAGTGGTGCTTTCCAAGGATCCCAGGTCACACTAGAGTAAAAATTATATACTTTGGAAGTTTCATCTCTTGAGGAATTTCACTATGAGATGTGAATTTGTGGTTAGCAACGTAGCCTAGTGGAAAACATGGTAGAACTCCTAACTAAATCCATAACTCATAATAATAATGATTCTCATGTGAGAGATAATTGTTTGAGAATTATTAGTAGTTGTCTATAGTGCAAGTGGTAGTATTGTGAGTGGGTTCCCTATACCCATCTCTTTTGTTTACTTTAATTACCATTGATTTTAAAAAGTTTGATATATACATGTGTTTATTCTTACCATAATACTTTCGGTACTTCATTATCCACTATTTACACTGTAATATCCCTAGAATATATGTGATATCAAAAGGTTATGGTATATCCTAGCTATAATGAGCACCTCAAGACACTATGATAGTAATATTAAATATAAATGTCATATGGTCTAGATATATCATACTAACAGGGCACAAATTAGGTATAACTATCAAGAATTTGGGGCTCATAATAATTAACACTTTATCACATAAAGTTCACATATAGTGATCTTGTGTAGAAGAGATCATGAGGATTGTTCTCATAATAGGAGCATTGCATGTTTCGGGTGTCATTTGTTATTATTTAATATGTACATATGTATTAGTCTCTAAACATGAGATTGTTATCAATGTGTACCATTTTATCACATTCTTTTATGTAAGGTAAAAACCATGACATTGAATTCATGGTGAGGTAGCTTTTGTTGGGTTTATAATTGGTGGTATGGCATTGGTTGAATGATCAAGAAATAATTTTTCAATTTTCAGTTAAGGGAGAGATATCTCGAGGAATCTGGTTGACCAGGATGGTAATAGCTTTATTAAATCTATGAGTAGGGTACAAGAAGTCAAGACTTTCTAGTAAGTTCATGAAATACATAAAGTAAAAAATGATGATGACACAAGTGTGCATCTTAATTTATGATATATCATGAGAAAAAAAGATTATATTAAACATAACATGTTTGTAGTAGGTAGTCATAGATATGACATTATTTATCTCCTTAGGGGCTATGATGGGTTTCTAGACTCCGAACTTGGTCCATGGGTTGGAATCACTACTATCAAGATAAGGACATAGAGGGTCACACACTAATTTTATCCACAAGTTCCACTTATTCTAATGAATAGGAGTTTAGGTTGAAGTGGGACCCGAATACAGGATTTAGTAAATTTTTGAGTCTGATTGATCATAATTAAAATTAATTAAATTGTATTATTCAATTTTATAATAATTATGATTGAATTTATTTATCAAGGTATCCATAATTTGTTTGATCATAAAATTGAATATCAAAAAATATAATATTTTGAACTAACATAGGATGTTGAAGGTTCATTAAATTATTTAAAGATATTATGGGATGAGTTAATATTTTTTATTTTATAATGTAACATGTTAAAGTGTTATATGTAAATGATAAATTTTTTTTTTACTTTTATGATAGGTTTATTATGTTATAAGTGTGCGCAAATTTCTAAAATGAAGGTTATTACTTTCGATAGACCAAAGTGAAATTTTGGAAAGTATAACCTAAATATAAAATCTCAATTTATCCTCTTGAATAATGATATACCCCATTTAGAAGAATTTAGAGATATAATATATCCTCTCCTCTCCAATCTAGTTCTTAGAGATAGATTCTGAAGAAATAACAAGTTCAATTCAATCATGTCTTCTTGATCGAGTCTGTATTCTTCAGGAAATTTAAGGGACATCATAAATATAAGGCCCCCACATTTAACATTACATAATCTTGAGTTAAATAAAAAATTACCATTGAGTATCTTTCTAATTTTATAGTTTTATATAATTAGGCCAAAACTATAACATCTCAAATATTACAAAGTAGACAAGTCAACTCCATATCCATTTTTTCATAATCTAAAACATTTCAAAATAAATCATGATTTCTTTTTGTTGATAAAAATAATTATAACATTTATCTTTTCTTCTTCCTTTCTATTACCCATAGTTATATCCTGTGGAAAATCATTTCAAAAACTTGGTATTAGCATGAAAATATTACTAAGGGATATAAAATAAGGAATGAAGCAGTTAGTCCATGAATACTTTAAATCCATGAATACTTTTTCAAAAAATCATAATTTTCACACATAATACATAATATATTTAACATAATTCATGAATTTATAAGATTCATGAAAAACATATTAGGAATCATAAATCATAAAGGTAACTTGTGTCATCCATATCATACTTACATTGTAGCTTTCAGAGCTATATAGGAAATAACCATCATGGTTACAATTGGAATACCCATCACAATATATTCTCTAAATATCTTAAGATAACCCTTATTTTTTAACTTTGTATAATTACCTAATGAATTGAAGAGCTATCACAGGCTCACTTGCCCTCAGTTTATCACAGAACCACCCGTATACATAAACAATGTCCAAGAACCTTAACATAATCATAATACATAAAACAAGCATAAAAGAAAAATAACATTTATATATTGAAATCATAAGATATAATTTCAAGATATTGATATAATAAATTCATTATCAAAACCATTTTCAATACCAAAATAACAAAAATGTAGAATGTTATTTATTTTTCTTTTAAAAACATTAAGGCTTATAAAGGAATCCAAATATAAAATAATGGTTATAGTGGTGGAAAAGTCATTGTTGCTGCATAAGTTAAAAAAACATTCCTTTTTTCACTTAGTAAAACACTTTGTAGAAATATATTTCCTTATAAAACCATTGAATGAAATTAAAATTCAAGGGGTTAATTATACACTGTATAAAATAAGGTGTTTTATATTATCCAAATATGCCTCAATGAAAGAAGATTGAGATGAAATCCCTTACCATGATTCTGACTCCTCATGTACAATATTTATATTCAATAATAAAAAACTTAGGTTAATTTATATTTTCTAGATAACCTTTTTCATGTTTATTATTTCTTTTATATCACTTATTACCATTTTATAAAAATTACCTAATTCTTTAAGTTCTTATCGAACATTTTATCAATATTCGGTACTTGAGTCAAAAATGAACATGGTTTGATGTCGCTAGTCTATGTGGTCATAAGCACATCATATATAGAATAATATTCACATCATTATTATCATCTTTATACATAAATTATACCTTTAAATTAAACCATGAAGTGTGGTTATGAAAAATGAACAACGTTATAATCATGGAGATGGTAAGTTGTATGTATGCATGAGTAACGTTTTCCATTTTTCATTGATCATTATGGAAATAATTTAAGTATTATTTTATATTTAAAGAATAATAATAACATCATTAATATAAAATTAATAATTTAAATATAATTATATATATCATACAAGTTATATAATGAATAAAAACGAGTCACATCGCTTCGTGGAGGTGATAGTTCACACATACGCACGAATGACGTTATCATTTTTATGCACATAGAAAAAAAATGTAATTGATATATTATTATCATATAACTATTCATATTACATTAATATAAAATATTAATGTTAATTCCATTATTTTAAATAGTCATTATAGGCGGTTATGAAAACGAATTTGATCGGTTTGTTGAGGTGATAGTTCACACATACGCATGAACAATTAATTACATTCCCATTTAATGGAAGTAGAGATTAATTTAGTTGATAATATTAACATAATAAAATCTCAGTTTAATTATGATAATATATTTTTTAGTTACTCATTGATGAATTAGATTTAAAGTAAGTGGAAGAATAAATAAAATAGAAACACTTAAATAAAAACATTACCTTTCCTTCGGATGATCACCTTCTTAACACATTAACACCTCTAAGAAGGGTATTATACCAAAAATAAGGATCACGAATTTGGGGAGGTATTATAGTAAGTTTTTTGGACTGATAAGGGTGGATCTAAAAGGTTTTGGAAGTGTGAGTAATAGAGAGTAATGTGTGCCTTTTTATAGGAGAGGGGAGGGGCACCCTTGGAATTATAAAATGTATTAAATTAATATAAAGTCAATTTCGATATCAAATAGATCCAAGTATATTTAGTTCGAAGATAGTATGAGTAAGGGTCTAAATATAATCATCCAATGATAATTATACACGTTTTTAATAATTTTTTAATCCTTATATTTTTTATTCAACCTTTTTAACTCTTACCATTTTATCAAGTAATTTATAGTCTGAAATTTAAAATAATTACTATATCTTGCCGAAATACCAATTAATGAGTCATTAATGATATTTTTAGATTTATAGACACTTTTCAGTAGAATCATTGATTTTTATAAATTTTATATCATTCAATTATATATTTTATATTTTAAAATATCAATTATGTAAATTTCGATACTATTAATTACATGGATTTTTTAAAATACCTTAAGAACATGATTCCTTCTAAGACAATTATATTAAATTAATCCTGAAATGTCATAGTCATCTAAAAAAATCATACATGTCATAAAATATTTCAAATTATATTTATTTAATATTATTAATATCATTTATTTGATTCTTTTTTTAATAAATAAATTACCACATCATCATTGTGTCGTAATTAAATTTAATTATTTAATTCAAAAAAATTATAAATAACTTACCATGATGTAGGTAATATTTTTATCTTTATAAATAATATTAATAGTCTAATATAAAACTTATGTAACCCTATATTAAAAAACATTATTAATAAGAGACATATTTATGGCACATTTTCCTTTACTTTAAATTAAATGTTGTAATTGTCATAATCAAACCCAAGTCGTTTCTAAAGGTCAACATTTTAGTCCAATTATGGTAATGGTCGATAATAACTCATCAAATAAGATTAGGATAATTGTTAGGGTAATTTTATAATACTATAATATTAATTTTACCTTTAATTACCCTATTTACCTTTAACGGTGGTAAATAAAATACTAAAGTTATTCTTCACCAAAACATATTTTGATCCTATTGGACCATATTTTTCATCTTGAGTACAACCATTTATGTTGGTTTTTGAAAATTAAATTCATATAAGTGGTTAAATTATTTTTAACACTAATCCAATTAATGGATCGAGAAAACTGATTTTTAAAATAAAATGTTCAAAATTTCACATTGTTTTTTTATATAATTTTAATTTGAAATTGTATCCAATGAAATAAATTGGATTAAATAATAAAACATAGTCTAATCATACCTTAAAACCATGTAAAATTATAATATAACAATATAAATAAATTAGATGAAAATCCAATTTTGAAATAAAATATATTATTTTTCACTATTCATTAAAAACATGAATATTATCAAGAAAAACCAAAAAAAATGACCAAAGTAAAATTTTATTTCCCTATTCCAAAGAATATTTTTATTTTTTAAAATAAAACATATAAAATTGAAAAAAACTAGATTTAAAAGGGGTTCTCCATCAAAAGGCAGTAAAACTACCTTTTTAAATTATTAGAGTATTTTATGCTTAAAATTGGATTTATTCTCATTTTAGGCCCAAAAAATTTATTGGAAGAAAGTAAAAATATTTAATAAACATGTGTAAAAAAAATATTTTTTTTTCATTCTCACCAATACAACAACTAGGTGATAACTAACATTTCAAATCATAATATTTATAATATATTATATTAATGTATAATTTAGTCTTGTGTGCAATATAAGATTTTAGAGAAATCAATTATTGTGTGTCAGGTAGGCTATCGTACATAGAAACACTTTAAAGTGAAATTAATATCTAATTCATAAATATTAATATATATATATATATGTGTGAAAAAGACTTATTTTATAATTACCTATGATGTTTTAGTAAAGCTCTTTGATTTTCCATTATAATGCCTAAAAAATATAGATCAATGATCCAGGAGATGTGGTGCATGTTTAAATGGTCAAGAGGTCACCTAGATTGGTGCCTTTGAGCCAAAAAACGTCAATGGTGAGAGAATCAAAATGGTGACTTCAAATGAATAAGGTATTTCTTATGCTTTCATTCAATGTTTCCCAATATTAAAGTGAATTACACATTATCCCTTAAGAAATTTGGACAATGGTTTTTGTGGATTTAGTGTTTCTAACGTGAATCCAAACCCAAAATTCTAAATTATATATTTTTTATGATTTCTCTATGCCCTAGGATCCTTAATAAATGTTTTTTTCTCATTTGGATGGTTTTAAACTTGAATTATATGACTTAGAGTAGTGGATAATTGGTTCCCTTACATTTCTATACACTATAGGAGGAGGCAATATCTCAAGCTAGGATGTCCCCTAAATTTATCTTCCAGTCTCCTTCTTTGTTGTAAAGTTTTTTTCTTGTAATAAGATATATATTTATATTCCATTTATTCTATTATTTTCATTTTAATTCTTATTTCATTTTGTTCTTCATGATGTAAATAAAGATTATAAATGATTTTGGGTTATACCTTTTCCAAAATGTTGTACGTGGAAAACATTTCAATGATGATTAGACCTCCCATGAAAGAGTATTTTTTTTCTATAAATCGATCCAATTATCAACTTATTCAATTATATGTTTTGAATAAATGAGATACTATAATTAACATAATATAATATATAGAATGAGTTTTTACTTAAAAGAAACTATGAAATCAATTGAACAATTAACATAAAACACATGAGGTTGAGTAATGTGTGAATTGTGAGGGCATGATCTTAATTGGTAAAACAAAACAACACAGGATCAATTTTTAGATTTCAAATATAATATATAAACACAATTAATAATCACTTAAATTATGGATATGATCCCTAATTTACCATTTAACATTAATTAGCATTGGAATGATCATCCAAGCTGGGTGATATGATTGTATGTTTTGAAGCTAGCCTAGAGTTTAATTAATTTCATCTTTACGGTTGTGGTAAATACTTATTGGGTCTGAGGGATAAAAATTAAGGGATAATAACTAAGTAGATGATAATTTAAATTATAATTATTAATAATTAAGTGAATTGGTAGAGTTTTATGAATTATTACTTCTAAAAATATTTCCTAAAAAATGTTCTCGGTGTGTTTTATCAATAAATTTTCAAAAAAAAAATTAAACAAAAAAATACAACCTTCTTCCAATATACGTCTTCAAGTTTTATAAATGATAAAAAACCATGACCATACTTTTAAGTAGTGCATTTATTTTCTTTCATTTTTTTCAAAATTCTTTTAATATGTTGTCTTATGAACTACCTCTTTGAGAGATGACCTTGGTCAGCCACTCTACTACACCTAAGTACCCAAAAACTACACATAATTTGAGAGCACCCATGACATCGCCCTTAAATGATAAAAAATACATATATATATATATATATAAATGAAATGTAATACATATCTTTCTCCATATAATGCATTAATATCATTGTATTCCTTCATCTCTATTACTCTATAATTGAGCTAATGGTCCAATCCCAATAAAAGTTAAATCTATTATCTTCACCACAAGGCAGTCAAAATAAACAATATATATGCACACCAAATTTTTATATATAGGGAGTGAGTTAATGTCCAAGTAGGATACCTTCAATTTTATATCCATTTCCTTTTATAAGACAAACTAGAAATGTTTATTTCAAAATAAATATAAAAAATACTTTTATAACCATTGAGTTAATGAAGATTCTCTGTTCAAAAAGTTATTCTAAAACTAACATCATTGAGTTGTCCCAATTATTTATGGTTTTTCCAAAGACCTTGAATATGTATTATATATTTCAGTCTCAAGACACTTTTATTTTTCTTTTAAATGTTAACATATCCTTTCCCAACTATATATATATCTTTATTATCTAGTAGATGTATTCTGCCAAGTATTTCTGGTATGTAATGAACCATGAACCCACACTGATTAGTTGAATAAAAAGATGTACCTATATCAATAACCCATGAATCTTATATAATAATCACACTCAGAAATAAATCAGTGCCTCCATCCATTGTACTTACTGATTTCATATGCTTGGAAGTGGAATCCTACATCTGATTCCTACAATATTTCTTGATATGTATATTCTTACCACAAGACAATATGTAGGACCTAGACCAGTTAATTAACCTATAATTATTCTATAAGACATATCATATGAAAAATTATCTTTCTAATAGTTCTTTCATTGAGGTGATTGTCCTCATATAGTAGTATTAGCCTCAACTCCTCATTCAAGATCAAGTGTTGAATGTAATCAGACACATGATGTTTATCCCACTAGTTTTTCTCATTATTATCACTAGGGAATCATATATTTCTAGAAGAAAGTAAATAAGAATAAAATATAGAACATAATTGGTAAAAGTTACCTTCACCAATTCAATCTCTCTCACATCATATTGAAATCATTAATGTGATTTACTATAGGTCTTCTATTTTCTAACCTCAAGATGAAAAAACTATGCATCATGAATGATTTTTTGAGATCAGTTGGATTTTTATACATTTCATCCAATTATTTAACAAATTATAAAGTAATTTTCATTGCTCTAATGTTAAAAGCAACATTATGATCCAAATATATCTTAATAAAGTCTAAGGATTTCCTATCCATCCACTCATATTACTTCTTGTATATATTCTCAGGACATTCACTAGAAAAAAGAGTATCTATAGCACCTTTTTTCAAAGATCCTCCAATTTTATTCTCCAAAAGGAAAAAATATGTCCCATCAAACTTTTCAATGAAAACCTTCCCTTCCTCTAAATTCATTATTCTCAATAATAGTAAAAAAACTAAAATAAAAAAATTTCAATCCATGGAGAGGAGAAACTAGAATTAAGTGAGTGAATTATAACCAACACTCTGATACCAATTATTGGGGAGAAACATCATTGATAGGATCACTCCATTTATTCCTTGGTATGGATACGTTAATCACTTTGTACACTAGATATACATCCTTCTGATGAATTTATCATTTTCAATATAAAATATAAAAACACCACCAAACAAAGTTTTATATGATAAATTAATTCTCCAATTATTTTCACTGGAATGGGGATGAACACCCACCTAATCACCAAAAACATTATCATAAAAACATCACACAAAACATAAAAATAAACACACAATAAAGATATATGTGGCTTGGAAAAAAATACTGCATCCATGGAAAAATACTAGAAACATTTTAATTTCAAGATACATAAGCGAATACAAAACTCATCACCCATATTTTCTCTATTTAAAATTTCTTTGAAAATATAGTAAAAAACTCCCAAATAATCGGCATGGAATTAATACAAACTCTATCATCTGGTTCACCAACCACTCTTTATAGAGGTCTTAAAACAATAAATTGGTTACACTAACCTCTTAGATTCAAGTTTTACCCCTATTGACCTAGTAAACCTCTGATAAACTACTAAACCATCTGATGAAACTACCATTATATGGTATTTAGTAAGAAAAACATGAAAATGGAACCCTTTATAATGGACATAGTCTGATGATCTTCATCTGATCATATTTTTCTAATAGACTCAATAAGATGATATATGTCTGATGATGTCCATATGATCATTTCTATCTGATTACTCCATCTGATGACCCCATCTAATGGACTCTATCTAATGGAATTTGTTTGATGGATTCCATATTATCATATCTATCTAATGGAACTAAATAATTTCTATAAAACACAATACTTCCAACCTTATTTAAGTAGATATTATTTCATATCAATATGTCACTACATCAACATAATCAAATCTCCTTACTCACATAGAGTATTAAAATTCCTTTTGATGATCTACTAAACCTCCCACAACTTGGTCTCTAAACAATACAACCTTACTTCCAGAAATTATTTAGAATTTGTTTTCTAGTATCTCATTAATTAGTCTAAAAGTTTCATCAATACAAATAAATGTTCAAAATAGCTTCTCCCACCTCAACTTACTCCTCTTATTCTTTTTTTAATACTGGTTACTAAAGGTTCTCATTCACCCTTTATCTTTAACTCGGTCTAATAAGTAGAACCGGGCTAGATAGTTCTTCTTCTTTGATACCCAAAAGTTCTTCAACTTCAACATTATATCGATTTCTCTTCTTCTCCCTTTATATTTCTCTCTTATTTTCTCTGGGCACTTTATCTCTTAGTTATGAAAACTTACCCTTATCTTTCTTCTCAAATTTTTATCTTTAGATCACAAAATTTATTTTATAGATTTTAAATATAGATAATTTTTCCAAATATTCCATTATATGATCTTCTCCCTCTTTTTCTTACTTTTCCATATGGGTGTGTTCCCAAATTCTTAGTTATACTTTTTTCATCAAATGGTTGTCCCTATTAAAATATCAGGAATACCCTTATACTATTTCATACCATTTTTCTCACCCAAATAAATAATTTTTAATACATAAAACATTCTCAGTAATATTACACTTGGTAATAAGTACTTAATCATTACTCATGACTGTATATAAATATATAGAAACTAGAATAACATAACTCTTTTCTTCTTGAGTACATTTTAAATACAAGTATACTTTAGCTTTTATTTAAATAACTAAATACATCACATATCAATATTCTCATTATCAAATCTTCCAGATTGAATCAAAAAACACTTTGTGATATTTAATTGTTGAATTACAATATAAGAATCTTTAATTCCATTATCATTATTTAGAATAATCAATTCTAGACATCACTTAATTTTATTATTTTCAATTTTCTCAAAATCTTATCAATCTTTGATCTTCTTTATCTCACTCATGAATATCAAATTATCATTATTTATGGTTGAATAAAAAATTATTTTCTATTTTTAATCCATTAATATCAATACCATTATCATCCCATTTTATCTCTACAAATTCCTCTATCCTTATTCAACAATATTGATTTTCAAATATTCTCATTTTGAAAAACACATATTAAAGGAAAATGATCTTCTTCATCACATCTCCCTTTCAGCCTACTCAAATCTTAGTATAAATAATGGATTAACAAAGCATAAAAAAATTATCTTAAATTCATATAAAAAGAATCATAAAATGTATTTTTATTCATTAAAATTTAATTCTAGAAACTCAGATTTTATTCTACAGTAATCTTAAATTTTCACAAAGTTTTGGACTAATACACAGCTTCAGAATCAACCCATATGTGGTTTTACTTTGAAAACTCATATATAAATTCCAATGACTTGTATGCATAGTTTAATGGATCGTATGTAGAGACCCATGACTCATATTTATAACACAATGACTCATACATAGCTCCATACTTAGTTGTATTTAAGTCATCAATTCAATATATGAGTGAATGACTTATATATAGTTTCAAATCACTCAAACACATATATCATAACTTAGATATGACACCTACATAGATTCCAAATGACACAGGTGTTGGAACATATGTATCTTTAGTGCCTTTTTTAATCTTAATCCCAATTTCATAAATAACTCATACAGAGTCTTCAAATCAATCATACATAGATCTCAATGAGTGTTAAGGGAATCATACAGAATCTAAGAATTAGGTAGATTTCAAGTCTCATAAAATTTTATAATTAATCCAAATCATCTCAAACCATCTCAGGGACTTTTCATAATCTTAAAACCAATTCATAAATCTATCCAAAAAAGATTACTACAAATTTCATCATCCTTGAATTTAAAGGTTATTTGGATGGATTTTATACCCTTTAATGATAGCATTTTATTCTTTAAACTTTAGTTCTTAAATATCCCCATTTTCTAGATTCAATATTTCACTATGTACTATTATATACATAACTCTAAACTTTGACACTTTTCTTTTCCATACAAGCCTATAAGATCCAGAGTTTTTCCATTAGGTATGAAGCTTTTAAATTTCAGTCTAAATTTTTTGTTTTGACCTAATGTGATTTACTAATGAGATCATGATATTTTAGGGGGGTGTTCAAGGATTTTTCGGAACCTGGAGCTAGGATTTTGGAGAAACATATATGGGACACATGGTTAATTGAAACCATGCAACCAAGGTTTCATGTTTTGACAATAACATGCGGGGCCAGTCAAAGGTTGTTGTATGGCTGCACAATTTGAGGAAATCATGCAGTCAGGGTCATATGCCCATGAATGATCTCGTTAATATTTAAAAGAGGGGTTTTCATGGTTTTTGGATGGTTATACAAACCATGTGCATGAAAAAATACGGGGTCTCCTTTTAGACAATGAATAGACCATGGTTAGAACACGTTTTGGCCAACCGAGTGGCCAAACCCTGTAAACCAGTGTTTTGGTTAAAATGACCAAAGTTCCCTTAAAATTTAGTATAACCTACATCCTTTTTCTTTATTCTTTAGGTGGAAAGAACCCACATGTTGGGAGATCCTTTTAAGATCAATTAATAGGATTTGATCCCGATTCACCATTCAGACTCTAATTCTTCTGTCATCAGTCTCATTAGATCTACATTGGTAAGTTATATATTCCTCTTGTGTCATTCTACATTTGTATTCGTATCGATGAGGTTATTTTGATGCAAGATAATATGACCTATTTCTTGTATTTTTGCATGTTCTTCATTTTTCTCTCAATCTATTCTGAATCAATTAAAATAATTAAACAAATCTATAATTAATTTTAAACAATGGTGTAAGTATATTTCAATATAAACATGCATCAAAATGTTATGAAAAACAGAGCATCATAAAAGTATTAATTTTCATGTATAGGTGTCATTGAAAATGATGCAATAAATTTTAAACAAAGATCCAATAATATTTTAGTTTGAAATTGTAAATATTTAACAAATTAATTAATTTTAACAACATTAATTAAAATTAAAAAAATGAAATTCTTAACTAATGGTGAGTCAAGACTCACCATTGGAAATGTCTAATGGTGAGTTAGTGACTCACCATTGGAAAAGTCTAGTAGTGATTCATTTAATAACCATTATTAATGTCTAGTGGTTTTAAAACAAAATTTTATATACCATTATCATTTTAATAGAAAATAAAATGATTTAAAAAAAACTAAAAACAATAGAAATAATATTGACATTAAAAGTATCAAAGAGATCATTAAAAAATTACTCACTATTATATGTCCAATGGTGTCTCATGACTCGTAATTGGGTTCCAGTGGTGACTCATGTCTCACTATTGGGTTCCAATGGTGGCTCACTATAAGTATAGAAAAATTGTTTAAATATAAAATTAAAGTTTCAAGTTACAAACATAAAACCAATAAAGCTTAAGATATCATAAAATAATAAGATCAAATAATTTTATATTAAATAAAATCTACCACCATGTTTTATGAATTAATAAAATGACACCTGAATACATTTTAGAAAATAAAATTAAACTCTTATAATAAAAATAAGAACATAAAAATGAATTAATATCAAAACAAAAGGAGTAGCATAAAAGAAGATAGATATTATTTTAATGTTTGATTAAAGAATCTATCAATGTAAAGTGAATCAAATAAACATGAATCTATAACATGAAAAAACAATAAGGTTAAATAATATAACACAAAAATGAAATATGTAAACAAATAGAGAATTTGGAAAAGGGAAAAAATAGCAGAAAAAAATTTCCGGTAACAATTTTACACACTATTGGTAAAAACTAATGATTCCTTAAATGAATCACCATTGGTTGGACACTGATAGTGTCTTAAATGACACATCATTAGTTAGACACCAATGATGTCTTAAATGACTCACCATTAGTTTTTAAAACCAATAGTGTCTTAAATGACCAACCATTGGTTTTTAAAACCAATGGTGTATTAATATCAATGGTGTTTTTAAAAAAACATAACTCTTGAACCCAAAATTTTAAACCCCACAATAAATAAGTAGTGAACTATTATGAAGAAAACTAGTTGAAGAATAATTGAAAAATTCAAGTTTGAGGGATCCTAAATAATTATATGAAGTGAAGACCAAACAACAAACGTTCTAGCCACTGTGAGTTTGAGTAAGATAAAAAAACATAAGAGAAAAAATATAATATCAAATACCATCAAGTTGTGGAATAGAAGAATGTAGGAGGAAGGTTATCATTGGTCATTCTTCAATAGAGGAATATGAGTAGAAGAGGAAACACATGGTATATTGAAAAAGATGCAATATTTTGAAAATATAACTCACAGGAAAGGAAGACAATCATGTGGATTAGAAAAATGGATAAAAGATCTAATGGTGTAGATTAAATCTCATTTTTGAATTTTTTACCACTTTGAATTAAAGAAGTGGGGAAAAATTAGTATATAAGGTAGAATGTGGTTTATAAGGACAAAAAAACACATTATACACACTGTGGGTGACCTCTACCCCCTATGATGGTGTGTGGTACTTGGGCCTTATAAACAGGCCCAGTGGGAGTTATTCCCACACTATGCACACAGACCAGGCTTTATACGAGATTTTGAAGGGTGGACCACCCATGGGGTTGACCTCTGAGTCCCCTTAATGATGTTTTGAGGTCTATCTTGAGAAATCTTGCATAATTACCTAAATTTTTAAATAAAAAAATAAAAAAATTATAAATCATAATAAAGTTGGAATAAGAAATTATTTTTTGAAAAGAATTTAATTTAATTTATGTAATTGTAATTTATCAAAACAAAATGAGATAAAAATAGTTAAAACCCAATTATAAACAATCTCCCCCTTTTCTAAATTGAAAAACATAATATTTATTAAATAATAAAATAAAAAATAAAAAATATTAAATCTTCAGAAACATTCTCCTAATTTTTGAAATTTATCAAAAAGTACATTAATATAAAAATAAAACATTATTATTGTTTAATAAATCAATTTTTAAACATTAATAACTAATTATAATTTAAGAAATTTATAAAATATTAGTGAGATACGTAACTATAAAAAGATAAAAAAAGAAATATGTGTTGTTCAAAGAATAGTGTTACTTAACAAAACAATGATCAGTGTAATAAAGAACTTTCAATTAAGAATACTTAGTACAAATATTGAAATGATTTATCAAAACAAAAAATTTACTAATAAATAGTTAAAATTCTAGCATACCTAATTCAAACTTCAATTTTTCAAATTTAATAGAATCCAAGGGTTTAGTAAAAATGTCAACTAATTTTTTCTCAATTAGTGTAAACTCTAAACATATATCACACTTATTTACATTATCCCTAAGAAAATAAAATCTAACATCAATGTGTTTGGTTCTTGAGTGTTGAAGAGGTTTTTTAGAAATATAAATAGTAATAGATTTATCAGAAAAAATAATAATTTTTTCAAAATTAATATTTAAATCATACAATTTTTTTTATCCAACTAGTTTGAGAATATCAACTAGTAGTAGAAACATACTCATCCTCAGCTGTTCACAGTGCTACTAATAGTGGTCTCTTTAAACTCCATGAAATTAAACATTTTCCTAAAAAGTGGCACTAACATGAAGTTATTTTCCTATCAGGTGTTCAACCTCCAAATTTAGATTCATAGTAAGACCGTAAATCAATGCAATTCATATTAGAATAAAATAGTCTAGTACTTATAGTGCCTTTAATATACCTAATTACTCTTTTAACATTCTTAAGATGAATTTATTTGGGTTTAGACTAATATCTAGAACACATGAAAATAGAAAATAAAATAATTGGTCTAAAGTAATAAGGTATAGAAGACTCCTTATCATGCCTCTATAAAAAGTTTCACAGACAGACTTTCCAGATTCACCGACATCTAGTTTAGATTTTATTTTCATAGGGGTTATCATCGTTTTAAAAGAAGAAAGTCCAAATTTTTTAACAATTTCTTTGGAATAATTTGATTGATTTAAGAAAATCCCATCTTTTCTTTGACTAATTTCTAAACCAATGGAAAAAAATTAATTCCCACATTAGACTAATTTCAAACTAATTTTTCATTAAATTTGAAAACTCATTTCTTAATTTATAATTTGTAGAACCAGCAATTATTTTATCAACATAAATCTGAATTAATATAATATCATTTGAATATCTTTTTATGAATAAGTTGGGGTCAAACATACCTTTAACAAAATCATTTTGAATTGAAAACATTGTTAGTAATTCATACCAAGCTCTAGGAGCTTGATTAAGACCATAAATAGATTTAGATAGTTTGATAACATGATTTTTAAATTCATTATTTTCAAAATTATGTGGTTGTTTAACATACACCTCCTCTGAAATAACACCATTTAAAAATGATCTTTTTACACCTATTTGGAAAAGTTTATTTTTTTAAAAACTTTCAAAATCTAATTAAATCTAAATGGATTCTAATCTTGAAAGTGATGAAAATGAATCCTCAAAATCAAAACCTTATTCTTCAAGATATCCTTGGGAAACTAATATTTCATTATTTATAACTATATTACTATATTCATCCAATTTATTTCAAAAAATTCTATTTAGTTCCTATACCCATTGTATCATTAGGTAAATCAACTAGATTCGATAATTTATTTCTATAAAACTATTCAGGTTACTCATGAATAAAATTTACCTAATTATAATCTTCCAAATTATCTTTAATATTAATGGGAATAAAATAATATACAAAAGAAAAATTAGTACAGAAATTTAAAATAAAATTACTAGTTCTGATTCTAGATTCAATATTTCCTATAACATTTACCATAGATTTAGTGACCTTTTTTATTTTGAATTTTCTTACAAAAAGTAACAAATTTTCTCCAATTTTCACTTTTATGAGACTAGAAAATATACCAAGTAAATCTATTGTAATCTTCAACAATTACAAAAAACATATCCTCTAGAACCTCAACTAGAAATTATCATGGGTCCAAAATGATCAATGTGTATCAGTTCTAAAACATATAGCATTATTAACCATTTTTATAGATCTAAAATATTATTTGTGATGGTTACAATTTAAACAAGAATCCCATACATAATACTTAAAAGAATTTATCTTTGGAAGTTCCAGAACCTATTCATAATTGGCTAGCTTGTTCAACTATTGAAGTTGAACATGCCCTAACCTTCTATGTCGTAGAATGTGATTTGTATCTATAATATTTAAGCATTTTACATTCTTCTTTTTCAGTTTTAAAAAATTAATAGAATTTATATTTTATTTTCTATTAGCGTAAAAAAATTATTATCTATACAAACAAGACATTTATGATCATCAAATTTTACATACAGTCTATCATCACAAAGTTTTAATATGTTAATTAAGTAAGGTTTTAATATTTTTACAAAAGTTACTTTAGAAATTATAACATAAGTTAATATACCTACTTCTCTAAAACCTTTAACCATAACTTTAGAGTTATCAGAAAAAGTGACAGTACCTCCATTATAAGAGTTAAAAGACGTAAAATTATAAATTTCACCATTCATGTGACTTGAGCACCCACTATTCATGTACCATATGACTTTGGAACTCTTCAGGAATGTTTCCAATAAACCAAATCAATCATATGGTCGTTTTGGTACTGAGACTAGTTTGGGTCTAACTCAATTAGTTGAGAAAGATTTAGGTACCCATATAGATATGATACATTTATTGTATGGTAATCTGGAATAAATTTGTTTAAAAATGACAGTCCTATTATGAACTAAAAATTGGGTAAAATTCAATGAACATTCATTTGCATAATTCACTTTAATGTTAAAATTAAAGAAGGTGACATTAGAAATATTCACATTAATTACTTTGACAAAAGTAGCTATATATATGTGAGGAACCTTATTATTAGAGACACAATCCTTTTTATCATATTTGGGTTGTCCATAGACATTATTTTATCTAATGTATCTTAGCCTTGAAAAAATATGGATAAATTTTCCTTTAAACCAATGATTTCCTTTTTAATGTTTTCATTATCTTTTTGAACAACTTCTTGGTCATCACATATTTTCACATTTGAATATGATACATAATTTTTTACTTTCTTATTTTCATTTTTAATATTCTTACATTCCTTTTCAAATTTATCTAAATCATCACATACCGATTTAAATCTTCTATGTTTATCTTCATCATTTTTAGACACAGAATATTTTATTTTGAAATTACCATCTTTTAGTTTGATCAATTCATAATCTACTACCCTTTTCTATTCTATATTTCTTAAAACATAATAATTCAATTTGTTATTTTCTTTTTTGGTATTCTTATTTCATATTTGAATTTCCCTATACAGTTCATTCATTCTTAATATGCCACTTTTAAATTTTTCATTTTGAGTATTTAATTATTTAACTTCAATTTCCATATCATATTCATAACCAGAACAGTAATTATAGTTAGAATTTACCTCATTTATAATAGTATCCATAAAACATATATTTTCATATTATTTTTCAATTTAAAATCCCAAATCCCTTATGTTCAACTCCTTTATAAAACTCCATCGAGGATGATAAGCCTTTATTTGTTTTTTCCTATATTTCTTGTCCTTTCCTTTTTGTTTTAGTTTTGGACAATCTAATTTTATATTCCCCTTTTTCCTATACTCAAAACATAATAATTATAAAGTATTATATTTACTAGTCTAACCTATTTTACTACTCCTTCAGTCATCCTTTGGATAAAATCTTCTCGGATTCTTTTTAAAACCACTCTTACCCTTCATGTACTTGTAAACACCTTTGGTCAAATTTTTAATTTCATCCTTCTCACTTTTTTATAACTCATAATTTGAAGAATTAGCAACAAAATTTATATTTTATTTAAATGAAATACCTTTCCTTTCATCATGTCCATCGTTATTATTATTCTTCATTTCCATCTCATATTATAGTAATGATCCTATCAGCTCATCCCTAAAATATTCAGTAAGGTCATTCTTTTCTTCAATAGACACCTTCTTTGAATGCCATCATTTGAGTAAAGATCAAATAATTCTTTCAATGAGGGATCCATTATTCATAGTTCAACCCATTGAAACCATGTTGTTGAAAATATTGGTGAATCTACTATACATATCATTAATACTCTCTTATTCTATTATCCGGAACTCTTTAAATTCAGCCCGATGTATACCTAACATAGTTCTCTATAACTTGTTAGTACCTTGGTGATTAACTTTCAATGTCCTATAACTATAAAAAGTAGTCATGCAAGATGAAATATGACTATACATATTTATACTTAATAAAAATATAATAAATTCATGACTTTGTAATATAAACACATTTAGAAACCTCATTACCAGAAAGAGTTTCTAAATCAACATTAGGTAATTTATAAGGTTTAGACATAATGCCCCAATATTCAAGACCTATATTCTTTAGGAATACCTCCATTTATACTTTCCTATGGACATAATAACATACATTAAAGTGAGCTGGTCTTACAAGATTCAATATCTAAAATTCCCGATTAGCCATATGAAAACAGTGTACCCTTTCCTTAGACGTTTAAGTCTAGGATAATGGTTAGTTCAGAGATATATAATGAAAAAAATAAAGAGCAATTCCTTAAATAGGAACCACACTCGGATACTAATTTTTAGGTCACTTTATATGGAAGCGGTGACTAGAGGGGGTGAATATTAATTTTTTATTCTATTATTACAAATAAAAATTCATCATAGTTATAAAATAATATTACATGTTATAGCAAAAAGAAAAAAAATAACACAGGAATTTTTTATAGATGTTTGGATCACCATGATCCTAGTCCTCTCTTAAATATCCTCTACTCCTAGAGGATACTGGTATGCACTATATCATCACTTTTGACTAGGATTGAATACCTAATTACAAATAATTACAGAAGTACCTTTTTTCTCTTGGTGTTATAACCTGACCTACCTTTTTCACACCTGGTGGTATAACCCCTGACTTTTGATGGATTCATAACCAACATTCATTTTTTCTTGGAGGAATAAACCGAAATTCCTTTTATATGAGATTAATAACCCAATGATTTATTTTTTATGGGAAAATCTTAAACCAAGAATCTAGAATAAAAATAGGATATTGGTATAATTACAGTGGAGAAAAAAATTCCAAACAAATGAAATAGTAACTTGAGCATTTAATGAAGAAGTTCAATTAAGCTCTAGTTCTTTAATCATATCAGTTGAGGAATATAAATCCATGAAGATATTCAATGATCACGGTATAATAATGATTGATATTGGAAATGTTTTCTCTTTTTTAATTCTTTGGGAGAAACATGAGAAAGTATGATCATATCCTCATCGAATAAATTTTCAAATATGAAAGTCTCTTTTTATCTACATGAGTATATTTGTTTTTATTCTTTAATAATTCTCCCGATACATTAAAAAATAATTAAGATCATTTTGGAGTCAAATCTCTATGTGACACTTGTTAGAGAGTAATTAAAATAAAATGATTATTACATTGATTTTGTTTATCTCAAGATGGACATAGAAAGTCATCTGGAAAAAGTTGAATTTATGAAATATTAAAATAAAATATTTAATATATTATTAATATTAAATATTAAATAAAATATAATGGAAAAATAATTAAATTATAAAATAGAATTTTGTAGAATAAACATGCAGAAAAAGTTTATAAAAAAGAGAGCATCATAAAAATATTAATCTGCATGTGTAGATGTAATTGAAAATGATAAAATTAGTTTTAAACAAAATTGGAAGTATATTTCAGCATAAAATATAACATTTTTATCAAAGTAATTAATTTTAACAACATTAATTAAAATTAAGAGAAAAAAATTTGAAATGAAATTTTTAACTAACGGTGAGTCATGACTCACCGTTGGAAATTTATGGCAGTGAATCAGTAACTCAGAGTTGTAAAAGTATAGCAGTGAGTCAATGAATCACCGTTGGAAATGTTTATTAGTTTCAAAAAATATTTTTACATACTATTTTCATTTTAAGAAAAAATAAACTGATTTAAACAAAAAAACAATGAATATTAAAATTGATAATTTTTAAGAGAACAATAAAAAAAGACTCACCATTGGATGTCCAACAGTGTCTCATGACTCGCCATTGGGTTCTATAGGTGACTCATTTATCACTGTTGGGTTCCAACGGTGGCTCACTACAAACTTAAAATAATCATTAAGACATCAAATTAATGTTTCAGATTAAAAAAACATAACCAATAAAGCTGAAGATATCATAAAATAATAAGATCTAACAATTTGTTATTAAATCAAATCTACTATTAGGTTATTTAAAGAAATAAAATTCCACATGAATACATTTTAGAAAACAAAATTAAACTCTAATAATAAAAATAAGAACATCAAACTGAATCAATATCAAAACAAAATGAGAAGCATAAAATAATATAGATCTTATGTTAAATCTTGAATAAAGCTATTATCAATGTGAAGAGAATGAAATAAACATGAATCTATAATATGTAAAAAATAAAACAAGAAGCTTAAATAATATAACACAAAACTGTAATATATAAACAAATAAAGAACTTAATCAAGGTAAAATTAATAGAAGGAAAAAAATTTGTGGGGACAAGTTTAATCATCGTTGGTAAAAACCAATAGTGCCTTAAATGACTCACCAGTGGTTGGACACCAATGGTATCTTAAATGAATCACCATTGGTTGGACACCAACAGTGTCTTAAAGGACTCACCATTGGTTTTTAAAACCAATGGTATCTTAATATCAATGATGTATTAAAAAATAATGAACTCTTGAACCAAAAATTTTCAACACAACAAGAAATAATTTGTGCATCAGTATAAATAAAATGAGTTGAAGAACACATAAAACATCGAGTTTTTTGGATCTTAATGAATTATATGAAGTGAATACTGAACAACAAAAGGTTTATCCCAAGTGATTTTGAGTAAGATAAAAACATATGAGAATAAATATAATATCAAATTTCAATGAGCTGAAGATTAGAAGAAAATAATACATCCAATCCTTTTTACTTCCATTGATTGAAAAGGGGAATGATCTTAGTTTGATTTGATCTTTAAATACATTTCATGGTTTCATTGTTGATCATAAAACATTTAATTATTTAAGGTTTTCTTTTTTATCCTCTTAGGATAATCCATTAAATTTTGGGAGAAGGTAAATTAACTTAGATTTTAGTTCAATGTCCAATTCGAGAGTTGGATATGCAATGCATGTAGGTTCATATTTAATATTAGGTGAATCCATTTCTCGAATACTTATATTGAGTTCATTTGTTATTATTTACATCTATTGTATCTAGTTTTATGCTTGTTTCAGATGTTCTTCCAATTTCAAAATTACAATAATGGTGGAATTAACCTATTGGGTAAATGTCAACACTTCTCAAAGATCAAGATTTCCTTATTCAAGCCCTAAGGTTGTGTTCAATCATGGGGTACAGATCAAAGAGAACTTGAGATGGGATCATTTCATAAATTAGAGAAAAGAGAAAAAATTAATATAATATAACATAATACCATGAAAATTAGTTTTAATTGATGGTCCAAAAGAGAAGTAGAGAAAAAAATTGAGCAAGGGTAAATAATAATGAAGGAAGAATAAAGAAGAGGAAAAATAACATTGAAATAAAATTAAACAAATAACTTTAATTAATTGAATAAAAAATAGCCTCCTAGAAATAGTGCCAATTTTAAAGTTTTTTTCATGATCATTCTAAAATGATGTATAGTTTTTCGCTACATAGGTGCAGCAGAGTGACTGACCAAGTTCTTCTCGCAAAGAGGTGGTACATAAAACATCATATTAAAGGTATTTTGAAAAGAAAAAGAAAGAAAAGAAACACACTAATTAAAATTATGGGGATTGGGTTTTTTATCTTTTATAATACTTGAATTTTTATGTTGGTAGAATATTTCCTTATGTTGGTTATTTTTTTCTTTTTTAAATTTTATTGATAAGACACAATGAGAATATTTTTAAAAAAAATAATTTTAGAAGGCTCAATCGATCTAAATATACCTATTCACTTCATTATTAATAATTATCATTTAAATTAACATCCACTTAATTATGATTCCCTAATTTTTAAACCCAAAACCCTATGATAATTTACCTCAACCACAAAGATGAAATGAATTAATGTTGGATTTGGTGTATTATGACCAACTATTTGTACTTATATTAAACGAATATTCGATGTACTGAATATTAATAAAACTTCTTATTACATATTTTTTGTTGTTATGCATGAATCTAATGTAATAATTTCCTAGTGTATATCTTGCATTGATAAGGTCATAGTAGTTCCCCAATATGATGAGATCCTTGAAGTGCTATGATGTTATTTTTAAATAGTGTTCTACAGTTGGATAACGTACTATGATGAGACACATAGTACATAGACTGTCTGGTGTGAGTACTCATAAGTAGATGAGATTTATTCTCATGAATTTCACACTTGGTAATCTCCAATATGGGAGATTATGAGAACAAACCCGCCAGTAAGAATTTTTCAAGTTTTGGTGTCATCATATATTCTTATCTATAAGCATGTATGATGGTCTATAGACTTTAAGACTATTATTAATGCCTGTTTCAACTCGCATACTTTGATGTATTTTGTAAACCATGATGATAATAGTTCATGGTGAATTTGGATATGTTTGGTGCATCACAAGTGACATGTCATTAATGAATAAGTCAACGAAGTATTTTTCCCTTCCATATTTATGGAATCTAATATATTGGACCTTTGATTAGAATACACTACTAGAAAAACAGGTATTTGCGATGGGGAATTTGCGACGGGATCCCGTCGCAAATGGCCCGTTGCTGAAAACGGCGTCGCAACAACCCTTATTTGCGACGGGCCCGTCGCTAAAACATTTTTTTGCGACGGGAATAATACCCGTCGCAAATAGTCTCCGTATATTTGTAAAAAACTTTCAAAATACTTTTTGTGACGGGTCCCGTCGCAAACACCTGTTGCGACGGGCCCGTCGCAAATAGTTATTGCGACGGGCCCGTCCAAAAACCTATTTTTTTAAAAAAATAAAAAACTATTAATAAATACTATTTGCGACGGGTCCCGTCGCAAATACTATGTTTAAAAAAAATAAAAAACTATTAATAAATATAATAATAATACTATTTGTGACGGGCATAGTATCCCGTCGCAAATACTATAAAAAAAATAAAAAAAAATAAATTATTAATAAATTATTTTAATTAATATAATAATATTCCAATTATAATTCAAAAATAAAAAATAATAAAATATTAATAAATGATTTTAATTAATATAATAATAGAATTATAATTCACAAATAAAAATAATAAATTATTTTAATTCATATAATAATAATAGAATTATAATTAAAAAATAATAGAATATTAATAAATGATTTAATTAATATAAGAATATTAGAATTATAATTCATAAATAAAAAAATATTAATAAGTTATTTTAATTAATATAAAAATAATAGAATTATTTTACATTCAAATATTAAAATAATTCAATTATTACAAAAAAATATAATTAAATTATAATATTATAAAATTTTAATATATATATATAATTTAATATTATAAAATATAAATAATATTATTTTTCATATTATTTTTATTTAAAAATATAATATTATTAATATTTTATAATGAGACAGAAACTACGAATAGAAAAAAAATCATATTTTGATTTCACAAATTTTATAACATAAATACAAACTCTAATCTGAAGGAGGGGGGGAGGGGGGTCTGCAGATGGTGGTGGAGGAAACTCCATCCCTAAAGCATGAGTGAGTCGGCGCATGTACTCCATCTGCTCCTGATGCTGCTGCGGCCACCGACTTGTATGCTCCTCGTACAGCTGCTGCTGGCGTCGACGGTCCTCCTCATGCTGCTGACGCATCTGCTCATGCTCCTGTCGGAGACTCTCTATCAGTGCAGTCTGAGATCGCAACTGATCCTCATACTGTGTAGTAGAAGAAGATGGACGAGCTCCTCTCGAGCTGGACGCCGACATTGCAGCACTGCCATAATAATCTCCGGGAGTTAGTCGAGAGCCGATACCAACTACCCGACCCTTCTCGAAGGCATACTGGGTGGCCTGCATCCATGCCGCCTCATCAAACTGACGGCCAGTGGTCTGATCTGATGACTCGGCCTGACTCTCAGGCCGGGCCTGTGACGCTGCGGCCTCATATGACTCCTGTAGTTGCAATTTAAAATTAAAATTGTGAATATATTATATGCAGTTAATTTTTAAACTTGAAAACAAATAATACTGACCACGATGTGATGCTGACGATCACCTCTGAGCTCCCCAGTAGCAGGATCACTATACATCCTCCGATATACGTCGTACTCCGTAATATCAGGGTGCTCGACAGCCTATAAGAATAGAAAATAAACTGTTAATATTTATAGTTATATAAAATATTTATAAATAATGTACGTACCAGATGCTGTCTATGAGTACTGAAAGAACGACTCCCAGCTCGATGAGTCACCTCCTGTCTCCCCCGATTCTGCCTCCCCACCGATGATCTCCTCTGAAAGGCACCACTCAACCAGTGCACACATAATCCATCCCATACATGGGATGAAATGTACTCTGGTCGGTGTGCTCTACATGACTCGTCAAAATCTGACACTCCTGCTTTCTTCACGGCATCTTTTCTTAAATTGTGCAAAAACTGACGAAGGCGATCACGCATGGCCACCTCCCATGCCTCGTGGATGGTGTCACGCATGGTATCCTCGATCGGATACCATAAACCCTACAAATAAATCAAAATATCAAGTTAGAAATGAAATAATTTTCAAAATAAAAATTATTTATTTACGTACGTACCAACCAATGGCTGAACATGGCCTGCTGCACATCAATGGGAATCTGCTCCCATGTGGTCCACGGCTGAGAGAAATAGTTGCGCAAAATAGCACTGCCCTGTCTGACTGCTATATGCGAAAAACTATAAAAATAATAAACATTTATTATGTGAATAGATTAATGAAATCTTAGTCAAATCCACAGGTTATCACACAGGTTATCACACCTCCGTGTGCGTGGATCAAACCCAAGACGTGGACGTCGCTCGGGGACGGGGTTAGGAATCATCAATCGTGCAAGACCGCGCCCCCTCCGCGTACTCCCTGGAGCTTCTGCAGGCTGAGGGTCATCTGCCAGCAACTCATCCGCATCGAAAGGCAGGTCAGCATCCGTCAACTCACGAAATGTGGCGTCGTCCATCTGAAACAGAAAATGTTAATGTTAGCAAATAATTGATAATTACTATTATATATACATATATACATATTATGATTGTATATAAATACCATGGAATTCTATAAGTGTTCATCTTCATCATCATCTTCATATATGTCAATGTCATCTTCATATTCCTCCTCAACATCATCGATATCCATTCGAGTTACAGTTGCTTCATCTCTTACCATTTCAAATTCATGTGTGACATCATTAACATTATCGTCATCACCGACTCTTAAATGTGGGGTGTCGTCATCGATACTCATGTCTCTTCAACAGATGCTTTGTTGCGTACTTTTCTTTTCAATTTTTGCATGCATCTTTCAAATGGGTACATCCATCGAAACTGTACCGGACCTCCACCTTTGGCTTCATATGGAAAATGTAACATCAAATGTTCCATTGAGTCGAAGAAAGATGGCGGAAATATTTTTTCCAGTTTACATATAATTACAAAAACATCTTTTTCAAGTTTGCCTAGAGCATCATAATCTATCGTAGCCGCACAAATTTCCCGAAAAAAATGAGACATGTCTGCTATGGAATCTCAAATCACAGAATTCAACAGACCTCTTAATCCAATGGGTAGAAGTCTCTCCATTATAACATGAAAATCATGACTTTTTAATCCAGTAATATGACCATTCTTTACACATCTACCCAAATTGGAAGCACAGCCATCTGGAAGTCTCAAATCTGCAATCCACTGACAAAATAATAAATGGTTTTCTGTAGACAGTGTATAAGATGCTTTTGGTTTCAGTAACCTTTCTGTTCTGACATTCTCAAATAGTTCCAATTCTGGACGCCTGCAAATTTGGGCAAGATCTAAACGTGCATTTACATTGTCTTTGCTCTTTCCTGGCATATCCAAAACTGTATGAAACAAATTATCAAAACAGTTCTTCTCAATATGCATGACATCTAACATGTGTCGGACCAACAAATCAGACCAATATGGCAAATCCCAAAATATGCTACGTTTAATCCAATTGTGTTCTTTCCCAAAACCAGAAATTTTCTGTTGGTTTATTGTGGGACCAAAAGTGATGGGATGTAATGAAAATACAACTGATTTTAACTCCAAACCTGATAGCATTTTTGGAGGTCCATCCCTTTCAACTGTTCCTTTTCTGAAATGAGATCTGTTTCTGCGAAAAGGATGATCAGCTGGAAGAAATCTGTGATGACAGTCAAAATAACAAGGTTTCTTTCCATGAATGAGCATAAATGCTTTGTTCTCTCCCATACAGTAAGGACATGATTTCTGACCATGTGTACTCCAGCCAGATAACATCCCATAAGCTGGGAAGTCACTTATTGTCCACATCAATGCTGCTCTCAGTATGAAATTCTGTTTCATTGTAACATCATATGTACTGACACCAGTACTCCACAATAAATTTAATTCATCGATCAATGGCTTCAAATAAACATCAATATTTTTCTTCAGATGTCCTGGATTAGTAAAGTCAAAAAGATATATGGCTCCTTTATCAACATCCATGGAGGTAAATTGTATGGAGTTAAAAAAACAGGCCAACATGAATATTGACTACCATAAGATCCAAACGGACAGAAACCATCAGTGGAAAGGCCCAGTCGAACATTTCTAGCTTCTAAAGCAAAGGATGGATGCACTCTATCAAAATGTTTCCATGAATCACCATCGGCTGGATGATTCAAGCTTTTATCGGTTGAAATATTTTCTTTATGCCATGACATCATTGTTACTGTATTCTTAGACATGAATAAACGCTGAATTCTGGATGTAAGCGGAAAATATCTCAACTTTTTTACAGGAATCAAACCAGACTTCCCGTGTTGTCCTTCTTTATATCTCAGTTGCACACATGTGGGACAACTATCCAACGACTCATTTTCCCCAGAATATAAAATGCAGTCATTTGAACATGCATGAATCTTCTGACAAGTAAGTCCCAAATTTCGAACCAGTCTCTTACTCTCATAGTAATTTGCAGGTAAAACATTTCCTTCGGGTAACAGTGTTTTAAGAAAAGAAAATATCTGGTCAAAACAGGTGTTTGACATTCCGTTATCTGATTTGATAGCCATAAATTTTTCAACTGCTTCTAATTTGCTCATCTTGCATCCAGGATATAATGCATCCTCAGCAGACTTCAACAACTTGTAAAATTCAGAAGGTGCCAACTCAGGATTTGAAGTTATATCAGCCGGAGTTTCTGTATGTTGAACAGATGAACCTGCAACATCATGTACTAAATCTTGAAACTGGGATGGATCCAGAATCAAGTTGGTATCACCTGCTTTGGAACTGCGTTCACCGTGTTGATACCAAAAAACATAATCTGGTTGAAAACCAAAACGCAAGAGATGTTCTCCCACTTTGTCAAACGTGTCAAACGTTCTCAATGCACATTTTCTGCAAGGGCATTTTATTTTGCCTTCTGAAACAAATTCTGGATTTGATGCCACAAATGATAAAAAAGTCTCCACACCCTCTACATATACTAGATTTAAACTAGAACCTTTTGGATTTCTACGTTGATTTATCCATATGTGGTCACCTAATAATGATTGTTGATGACCCCATTGTTCCATATTTCTCTATAAAATATAAAAGCATTACTAGTTTTGAATAATTTGTTAGAAAAAAGATTCAAGCTAGGATAATTATAGAGTTTAGATCATACAAAACTGACGCAAACTTTTTATTGAGATACACCTAAAAATTGACCCTTTAAGAATTAAATATGTTGAGAATAAAGCAAAACATGTTACAAATATTGATAATTTTAATATTATATAAATTTTTTATTATTTTCATAGTATTAATATTATTGGTAATTAATACTAATTATTGGTAATTATTACTAATTATTGGTAATTATTACTAATTATTGGTAATTATTGGTAATTATTGGTAATTATTGGTAATTATTGGTAATTATTACTAATTATTGGTAATTAATAATAATTATTGTTAATACTAATTATAGATAATTGTTACTAATTATTGGTAATCATTAATAATTAATACTAATTATTGGTAATTATTGGTAATTATTGGTAATTATTGGTAATTATTGGTAATTATTGGTAAGTATTGGTAATTATTACTAATTATTGTTAATTATTACTAATTATTGGTAATTATTACTAATTATTGTTAATTATTACTAATTATTGTTAATTATTACGAATTATTGGTAATTATTGGTAATTATTACTAATTATTACTAATTATTGGTAATTATCACTAATTATTCGTAATTATTACTAATTATTACTAATTATTCCTAATTATTGTTAATTATTACTAATTATTGGTAATTAGTACTAATTAATTTTAATTATTACTAATTATTGGTAATCATTAATAATTAATACTAATTATTGGTAATTATTGGTAATTATTGGTTATTATTGGTAATTATTGGTAATTATTGGTAATTATTGGTAATTAATGGTAATTATTGATAATTATTAATAATTATTGGTAATTATTGATAATTATTACTAATTATTGCTAATTATTACTAATTATTGGTAATTATTACAAATTATTGGTAATTATTACTAATTATTACTAATTACTGGTAATTATTACTAATTATTGGTAATTATTACTAATTATTACTAATTATTATTAATTATTGGTAATTATTACTAATTATTACCAATTATTGGTAATTTTTGGTAATTAATACGAATTATTGGTAATTATTACTAATTATTGGTAATTATTGGTAATTATTGGTAATTATTACTAATTATTACTAATTATTGGTAATTATTACTAATTATTGGTAATTATTACTAATTATTGGTAATTATTACTAATTATTGGTAATTATAGGTAATTATTGGTAATTATTACTAATTAATACTAATTATTGTAAATTATTGATAATTATTATTAATTATTGGTAATTATTACTAATTATTACTAATTATTACTAATTATTACTAATTATTGGTAATTATTACTAATTATTACTAATTATTACTAATTATTGGTAATTATTTATAATTATTACTAATTATTACTAATTATTACCAATTATTGGTAATTATTACTAATTATTGGTAATTATTACTAATTATTACTAATTATTGGTAATTATTGGTAATTAATACTAATTATTGGTAATTATTACTAATTATTGGTAATTATTACTAATTATTGGTAATTATTACTAATTATTCGAAATTATTACTAATTATTCGTAATTATTATTAATTATTACTAATTCTTCCTAATTATTGTTAATTATTACTAATTATTGGTAATTAGTACTAATTATTACTAATTATTACTAATTATTACTAATTATTGGTAATTATTACTAATTATTGGTAATTATTGGTAATTATTTATAATTATTACTAATTATTAGTAATTATTACTAATTATTGGTAATTATTGGTAATTATTACTAATTATTTATAATTATTACTAATTATTAGTAATTATTACTAATTATTACTAATTATTTCTAATTATTACTAATTATTACTAATTATTGGTAATTATTACTAATTATTGGTAATTATTACTAATTATTACGAATTATTACGAATTATTACCAATTATTGGTAATTATTACGATTTATTACCAATTATTGGTAATTATTGGTAATTAATACTAATTATTGATAATTATTACTAATTATCGATAATTATTGGTAATTATTACTAAGTATTGGTAATTATTACTAAGTATTGGTAATTATTACTAATTATTGGTAATTATTGGTAATTATTGATAATTATTGGTAATTATTCCTAATTATTACTAATTATTGGTAATTATTAGTAATTATTAGTAATTATTAGTAATTAGTAGTAATTATTAGTAATTATTAATAATTATTACTTATTATTGGTAATTATTACTAATTATTGGTAATTATTACTAATTATTAGTAAGTATTACTAATTATTGGTAATTATTACTAATTATTGGTAATTATTACTAATTATTGGTATTTATTACTAATTATTGGTAATTATTACTAATTATTGGTATTTATTACTAATTATTGGTATTTATTACTTGTTATTGATAATTATTACTAATTAATGGTAATTATTACTAATTATTGGTAATTATTCCTAATTATTGGTAATTATTGTTAATTGTTCCTAATTAGTAGTAATTAAATGAATAATTACCAATAATTAAGAATAATTACCAATAATTACGAATAATAACATTATCAGTATATTTTGTTATTAATATTAAAATAATATAATTTTTTAATTTATATACAATTCTCCTTTCATCTGTGTGTTTTCTATCTCCACATACAAATAATACATGTGGAGACAGCAAACACACAGATGAAAAGAGAATTGTATATATATATAAAATTATATTATTTTAATATAAATAATAAAATATACTAATAATATAATAATGTTATTATTCCTAATTATTGGTGTTTATTACTAAATATTAATATTTATTCTTAATTATTTGTAATTATTACTAATTATTCCTAATTACCATTTAAATATTAACAATGAATACTAATAATTTAAATTTATTAAGTAACAAAACAATGTAAACATAATTAAATTACAACTAATTAAGAATAATTAAAACTAATAAAAAATTAAAAATAAATATTAAATTAAAATGAACATAAATACCTTGAAAATTGATCTGCTCTGATCGTTCTTCGAAACTTTAATATCAACTCCGAAAGAAAAAATTAAACTTGAGAAAAACTAAACTTTAGAAATAAAACTTTGAGAGAAGAAGAAGAGGGAATTTGAGAATGATTTGAAAAAAACGGATGGAGGTATTTATAGGTTAGATTATTTGCGACGGGTCCATTTGCGACGGGTACCGTCGCAAATACCTTAGCCATCATTTATTACGGTCAAAGGGTAAATAGTTATTTGCGACGGGTCCCGTCGCAAATAACCACCTGCCGACATACTAATTGCGACGGGGGAATATTCCCGTCGCAAATACCTTTTACCGCCGCCGGTTATTTGCGACGGGAATATTCCCCCGTCGCAAATAAGTTTCCCGCGATTTGGCGCGCAAACCGCGCCAGTCCTTTTGCGACGGGGAAAGCTATCCCGTCGCAAAAGGCTACTTATTTGCGACGGGCAAATAACCCCGTCGCAAATAAGTTTTTAACAGGACTATTTGCGACGAGATTTATTCCCGTCGCAAATAACCCGTCGCAAATGCCCATTTTTCCCGTAGTGATAGAACTGTAACACCCGAGACTTTTATGTTATATAAATCATCAAAGGAATCTTTTTCTACACACAACACTTGCTTGGCTTTCTTTATACGAAATCGTGAGCTTCCTCGATAGCTTGCGTCATACGCAATACCGAGTTTCACTAAACAACGATATACTATTAAAATATTATTAAAACTAGCAGTTATGAATAGTAATAACCACTTTTTGAAATTTTATAAATTTTATTTTTCAAAATGGACTTCATTTTTGGATTCGTAATATTGAAATTAGCCTAGGGTGAAATTTTGGTATTTTTCTGAAAACTTTCAATTTTTGATGAATAGTGAAACCACTAAGTGGTAGTTAAAAAAACTGAATTTTTCATAAAACTTTATTTTACCGCTTCTGTGAGTGGAATTTCGAAAATCCGAGAGACACGGTTAATATCAAGGACTAAAATGTGGTTCAATGAGATGAAAATAATTTTTGGTGAATAGTAACCTTTTACTTTTTTTTTACAACGGTTAAAAGTAAGTAGAGTAATTAAGGGTAAAAATGATATTATTATTACCCTAACACACGTCCTAATTCTATTGGACAAGTGTAATTCGACCAAAAACAACCTTAGGAATAACATATGACCATTTAGGCCCACTTGGATTAGATTAGGACATTTATTATTAATTTATTTAAAGAAGGGTTAAAATAGTTAAAATCAAAGTTTAATAACTAAATCATTTTTAATATAAGGTCATACATAAGTTAAATTAGACTATAAATATTCATTAGAAAGATAAAACTATTTCCTACATAATTATATTTTATTTGTAATTTTTAGACTTTAAATAATTTAATTTATTTATGACACAATGATGATGCAGTAATTACCGTAATAGTGAAAAATTAGAATAATTGATATTATAAATACCTAAATAAGTATAATTTGAGACCTTTTATGTATTAAAATAATTTTCTAGGTCAATATGACATGTTAGTATTGATTTAATTAACTTTGGTCGAAGTAATCATTCTGTTATGAGTTTCAAAAAAATCAACTATTGAATTGTGTCAAAATTGACATAAAATAGTTTTTAAAACAAATATTATTTTATTAATTGTTATTTTATTCCTAAAAATCTAAGGTTCGGCCAAATGACTTAGATAATGTTATATATATTAATAAAATACAACTTGGGGGTCTCTTGGATGTATATGGTAAGTTTATTAACTATATAATATAAAAATACAAAGTGACATGGTAAATGTCAATCTAATTAACTAAGAGTTAAAACTAAACGATAAGGTTAATATAATGACCTAAACTTGTATAAATTCTATTGGATGAGAGGATTTTGACCCATCCCCACCTTATCTTAGAAATAACTCAATTTGGAGCTATTTAAAACCGAAATTGACTTTATAATAAAATAATATTTTTAGTTATTCCAAAGGTGCCCCTCTCCTCCCTTATAAAAGGGCACCTCCTCCCTCTCTTCCTCACACCACTTTGAGCCTTCAAGCTCGGACAACCCCTGAACATTTCTCCTCTCCACTTCCCTAGAAACATCCTAGAGGTTCTGGTCTTCTTCAAAGACCTATTTTAGTGCCCTAAAAGGAGGTCTCAAAGAAGCACTTCAAAGAAGAGGTAATGTCCGTTACCGATTCTTTCATCTTTATTTCTTCTTCCAATTCTTCTTCTTTAGTTGTTTCATTATTAAGTAATAACATCAGTATCACTCACATACAGATATGTTATTATAAGTATTAAAAAACCATATTTCACCATCTATCCATCCTACGGAAAAAGAAATCACCGCGCGTACGTACGTACGGAATACCGTCTCCACGCCGTGGTGTAATCTATTTTCCACCACCACCTTACTTGGATGGGTATAATGGTGTAAATAATAACTATATATGACAATTATAAAGTGATTTTGATTCTGAAATAGTATACATACACTCCAATACAATTCCACGATCATAGGAACGATATCATCACTCGTGCGTACGTACGGAATACCGTCTCCACGATGTGATGCGACTCGTTCTACATGATCTTCATTTCATAATAATTATATAAATGAATTGAATTAATGAATATGATATATATTACACTAATACCATTCTAGAAATGAGTTATCTATAACCTAAAGAGAAGAATAATAATTTATTCGACAAAACACGCATAAGAACAAAAAGTAATAAACACCCGAATAACAAGTAGTAATGAAATATTACTAATAAGAAGCTAAGAATATGACCATATATGATATCATAACAATATGTATGATTCTGGAATAAGTCAATAACATTATTTAAATCATTATACAGGAGGTTCGGACACATATGAAGCAAATCGGACCTAAGGTAAGGGAAATATCACAATCTCATTTTCATCCGAGATTGTTTATACTTTGGTATTTACTGGGGTTTATTTTATCATCCACATCCATGTTTCTTCAATATGTAATATTATTTCCATCCACCTACAATTTTTTAAATCCAATTTTACCCTTCGGTGAGTTTTTAGTAAAGGATATGAAAGGAATATTTTGTCGTTTTTCGTACGAGGTACTTTTTGACTTTTCCGACAAAAGTACGAAGAATGTTTTTTTAACTTATACGGAATGAATGGATTTTTAAAACATTATTTCCAAGAATCTTCCTTGAAAAGTTTTCAAGTTTATTTTTAATCAACTTCTTTTAGTTTCGAATTGTACGACATGTTAAGAAAGGAAAAGTGTTTTTGAAGCAGAAAGGATATTTTCCTCAAGAATGGAGTTCAAGTGTTTTATCAAAATTATTTTTCCATCTAAGATAATAAAGGGTTCTGTTTCTATCCCTATTATTACATTGATTTTATTATGTTGTGATGGAATTATATTTTTATGAATTCATTTATCTTATATGAATTGTTTTATGATGTCACGATTTTTAAGATTCCCATTTTTATTACATGGGTTATGCAATGATGTATGATTTATGATTTTGTGGCACACATAAGAATGGTATCATTATGAGATGGGTGGGACCTATATCTCCCTCCAATGCATTGGGTAAATATTTTATATCTCATGAGATAGACATGGCTGGAATGGTAGGTTATACCGGTTCAGTGAAACAGGACTGAAACGAGGAATGAACTCGGTTCAGAAATGGACTTTGTCCACTAAGATAGTCTTGGAAATGAGTCTTGACTAAGAAGAAATGATTCTCTATGATTATGTGTGTATGCCACAAAGTTTCATGTTTTAAGTTATGATAATTGTGATTACATTTCACTTCTATGATTTATCCCATGTTATGATATTATGATCTATTTTGCAGGTTAAGATTTCCAAAAGTTATGTTATTATGTATATGATGTGATTGATATTTCTTTTGTTTACTCTTATTGATCATTTGAGCTCACCATTTTATGTTTTCTTTTCCCCAGGATATAAAGAAAGGTTTTAGGTAAAAAAAAGGAAGATCTTTATGGGAGATGTTGAAGATCTTTCACCACGATTAGAAGATTATATTCCGAGTTTCCAAAGACACTAAACTATTACGATCCTTGTGTGTGTGTTTTTGTTATGTACTAAGTATTCTGCAAAAGTAATGTAATGTCCATGTACGTCAAGCTTCAGGTCTCTATAGTTGGTATCAGAGGAAAGGTATAGTCAAACTTTGGAAACTAGGATGTGAAAGCCTTAGTAAGAACCCTAAGGATAAGTCTAAGCATAGAACACAATCTTAGTGTTTTAGAAATGGCCATGAATAACCTAGGATAAGACCTTAAGTGTGAAATTTTATTCTTGATTATGTGGTTTTCCTATTATAATTAGTGTTGCTCACACTATTATTCTTGGTTTTAGTCAATGGCTGGAACCCGAAGGAACCGTGTTAATTCAGAATGCGACGGGCAATGCAATGATTGTCCCCCTGAGCAACCAAACGTTATGGGAGCTGGAATGAAAAATCTTGTAGCCATGCTCACACAACTTTCTCAAGCTATGAATCATGCAGGACTTCCAAACGAGCAAAGGAAGGAGCAACATTCTGTTGAATCCTTCATGAGACAGTGTCCACCTTCATTCAGTGGGTCTACTGATCCATTAGTTGCTGAACAATGGATTTGTACTACTGAAAAGATATTTTCAATTCTTCAATGTTCTAAGCATGATAAAGTCATCTTAGCAGTGTATCGTTTGGAGGGTGATGTTGATCAATGGTGGAATCTTATTAAGAATACGAGGCAAAGGGATGAAATTGAGTCCATGGAATGGGACGAGTTCAAGAACTTATTTTTCAATAAGTACTTCCCTCATATTCTCCAAACAAAGATGGAGAAGGAGTTTCTTGAACTGAAGAAAAAGGATGATGAATCTGTTGGTACCTATGAAGAAAATTTTACAAGAATTTCAAGGTATGATTCTGGTATTATTATCCAACCTGAGAGTAAGATCGATCGATTCTTTAGTGGCTTAAAACCAAGTCTTCGAAGGGCCTTAGCCATAAGGGACTTCAATAGCTATGAGGAAATCGTTCGATGTGCTCTCAAAGTTGAGATGGAGATTGGAGTAACCAATCAGTCATATGGGTTTGATAAGAAGAGGAAAATGGAATTCAAAGGAAAATCTAAAGAGCACACTGAAAATAAGATGAGCTTTCCCTTATGCGCAAAGTGTGGAAAGAAACATGGAGGGAGTTGTCTTAAAGGGACAAGTAAATGTTTCAAATGTGGAAAGGAAGGTCATCGGGAATTTGAATGCCATAATGATGGGAAGAAGATGTGTAATGATGCAAACAAAGTAAGGGATGCACAGAATGAACCTACTACACTTCAATGTTTCAAGTGCAAGGAGATGGGATATTATGCCAATAAATGCCCTAATCCAAGGGTTGATGATGATGGTCGATGTCAACAAACTCTTAAGGCTAAAGACAAAGGAAAGTCACATGCAATTTCTATCAGCGATGTGGAGTACGATAACGATGTGGTGAAAGGTACACTTACCATCCACTCTAAAGTAGAAAATGTTTTATTTGATTCTGGATCCACCCACTCCTTTATTTCTGAATAATTTTCTAAGGATATAACCATATTACCTCAACAGTTAGATGTTAAGTTAGCTGTGACAACCCCTAATGTCACAACAGTCGCATCAAAAGTTTATAATTCTTCTCCGATTGAAGTTTGTGGGAAAGTGCTTCCTGCAAATCTTGTGATCCTTCCTATAGTGGAATTTGATGTGATTCTTGGCATGGATTGTCTTTCTCTACATGGAGCTCATATCAATTGCCAAAGAAGGGAAGTCACATTTCATATTCCAGATCAATCTATGATCGTCTATCGATGCAAGGATGAACATAACCTTCCAGTAGAAATTCCTTCCATCTTATGGGTCTTCATTCCACTAAATGAAGTTTATTTATCTCAAATGGTTGGTGAGAAACTCACAATTAAGAATATTCCCATTGTACGGGAGTTTGATGATGTCTTTACGGATGAATTATCGGGCCTTCCACCGAATCATGAAGTTGATTTTTCAATAGAAATCGTATCGGGTGCTTTGCCTATTTCAAATACACCTTATAGAATGGCCCCAATTGAGTTGCAGGAATTGAAGAAGCAACTCCAATATAATCTTGATAAGGGGTTCATACGCCCTAGTGCATCACCTTGGGGAGCACCTGTTCTGTTTGTTAAGAAGAAAGATGGATCAATGAGACTCTTCATTGATTATCGATAACTTAACAAGATCACTATCAAGAACAAATGTCCTCTCCTGTGCATTGATGACATATTTGACCAACTACGCGGAGCTCAATACTTTTCCAAGATTGATCTTTGTTCAGAGTATCATCAATTAAGTTTCAAAAGGGAGGATATACCAAAGATAGCTTTCCGTACAAGGTATGGACACTATGAATTTATAGTGATGCCATTTGGTCTTACTAATGCCCCTGCTATATTCATGGATCTGATGAATAGAGTCTTTAGAGACTATCTTGATCAGTTTGTGGTAGTCTTTATAGACAATATTCATGTATATTCAAAGAGAAAGGAAGAACATGAAGATCACTTGAGAATTATATTGAAGACCTTGAGAAAGGAGAAGCTTTATGCCAAATTTACCAAGTGTGAATTTTGGCTTCCAAAATTTGCATTTTTGGGTCACATAATCTCAAAAGAGGGGATATCTGTGGATCCAGAAAAAACAGAGGTTATCGAAAGATGGTCGAGACCAACAACAGTAACCGAGATCCGAAGTTTTCTTGGTTTGGCTGGATATTATCGACGTTTTGTGAAATATTTTTCACGATTATCTAATCCACTCACCAAGATGACTCGGAAAGGAGTTAAGTTTGTTTGGACGGAGGAATGTGAAGAGAATTTCAAGGAGTTGAAAAGAAGGTTATCCAGTGCACCTATGCTCACACTGCCTTGTAGTGGAGAAAGGTTTGTGATCTACAATGATGCATCCAAGAAGGGATTGGGGTGTGTTTTTATGCAAAATGATATGGTGATAGCTTATGCCTCACGACAGTTGAAAATACATGAGCAAAATTACCCAACTCATGATTTGGAGTTAACTGCGGTAATCTTTGCATTAAAGATTTGGAGGAATTACCTTTATGGTGAAAGGTGTGATATTTATACTGATCATAAAAGTTTAAAGTATATTTTCACACAGAAGGAGCTGAATATGCGCCAAAGAAGATGGTTGGAGCTGATTAAGGATTATGACTGCTCAATCCATTACCACCCTGGGAAAGCAAACAAGGTGGAAGATACATTAAGTCAACAAGACCATGCCAGTTTATCCATGATGAGGATCACAAAAGATCCAATATTTATGGATTTACAAAGAATGGATCTTGGAATTATAATGGAAGGGGAAAATCTTATCTTTCTCAAATGAATGTTCAACCATCTATACATGTGAAGATTAAAGAGGCACAGAAAGAAGATGTTGAGTTACAGAAGAAGGTGAGAAATGTTCCTGAATTCAACCTTGATTGTGATGGGATAATAAAGTTCAGGAATCAGGTTTGTGTTCCTCCCATCCCCGAATTAAAGAAGGAGCTGCTGGATGAGGCTCATAGTTCTTCATTCTCTATTCATCCTGGAAGCATGAAGATGTATAGGGACCTGAAAGAGTACTTCTGTTGGGATGGAATGAAAAGAGATGTTGCTGAATATGTCTCTCGATGATTGGTTTGTCAACAAGTTAAAGCTGAGAGACAGAAGTCTAAGGGGATGTTACAACCATTACCCATACCCGAATGGAAATGGGAAAACATCACTATGGACTTTTTCACAGGACTTCCTAAAACATCCAAATGCAATAACATTATATGGTTCATAGTTGATCGTCTTACAAAGTCTGCACACTTCATTTCTATTAGAGAGGATTTCTCTCTGGATCAGCTTGCCAGGATATATGTAAAGGAAGTGGTAAGATTGCATGGAGTACCACTTTCTATTATATCTGATTGGGATCCGAGATTTTCCTCGAAGTTCTAGAAAAGTATTCAGCATACTCTGGATACAGAGTTGAGTTTCAGCACTGCTTATCATCCTCAGACAGACGGTTAGTCTGAGAGAACAATTAAAACTCTAGAAGATATGTTGAGAGCTTGCTCTATTGATTTCAAAGGTGGTTGGGATCAACACCTACCTTTGGTGGAATTTTCTTATAATAATAGCTTTCACTCCAGTATTCAGATGGATCTTTATGAATCTCTCTATGGACAGAAATGCAGGACTCCAACTTGCTGGGATGAAGTTGGGGAAAGAAAGCTATTAGGACCTGATCTCGTTGATGAAATGGCAGAAAAGGTCAGATCTATTCAACAACACATAAGAGCAGCTCAGAGTCGACAGAAAATTTATGCCAACAACCGAATAAAAGACCTAGAGTTTGAAGTGGGTGGTAAAGCATTCTTACTAATATCTCCTTGGAAGAGGGTTATGAGATTTGGAAAGAAGGGGAAGTTGAGCCCTAGATATATCGGTCCTTTCGAAATAATGGATCATGTTGGGAAGGTAGCTTACCGATTGGTGCTTCCACCGAATCTCTCTCAAGTTCACGATGTGTTCCATGTATCTCTCCTGAGAAAGTACATACCTGATCCTTCACATGTACTCATCTCAGAAGTTGTACCGCTGGAGCAAGATCTTTCTTATGAAGAACAACCAATAGAGATTCTGGATCGTAGTGAAATATTCCTACGAAACAAGACCACTCGATTGGTAAAAGTTTTATGGAGGAACCTCCAATTAGAAGAAGCTACATGGGAGCTTGAGGATATGATGAGGGAGAGGTATCCTCATCTGTTTGTTACAAAGTTACGAATTTCGAGGGAGAAATTCATTTTAAGGGGGGTAGAATGTAACACCCGAGACTTTTATGTTATATAAATCATCAAAGGAATCTTTTTCTACACACAACACTTTCTTGACTTGCTTTACACGAAATCGCGAGCTTCCTCGATAGCTTGCGTCGTACGCAATACTGAGTTTCACTAAACAACGATATACTATTAAAATATTATTAAAACTAGCCGTTATGAATAGTAATAAACAATTTTTGAAATTTTATAAATTTTATTTTTCAAAATGGACTTCATTTTTGGATTCGTAATATTGAAATTAGCCTAGGGTGAAATTTTGGTATTTTTCTGAAAACTTTCAATTTTTGATGAATAGTGAAACCACTAAGTGGTAGTTAAAAAAACTGAATTTTTCATAAAACTTAATTTTACCGCTTCTGTGAGTGGAATTTCGAAAATCTGAGATACACGGTTAATATCAAGAACTAAAATGTGGTTCAATGAGATGAAAATAATTTTTGGTGAATAGTAACTTTTTACTTCTTTTTACCACGGTTAAAAGTAAATAGGGTAATTAAGGGTAAAAATGATATTATTATTACCCTAACACATGTCCTAATTCTATTGGACAAGTGTAATTAGACCAAAAACAACCTTAGGAATAAAATATGACCATTTAGGCCCACTTGGATTAGATTAGGACATTTATTATTAATTTATTTAAAGAAGGGTTAAAATAGTTAAAATCAAAGTTTAATAACTGAATCATTTTTAATATAAGGTCATACATAAGATAAATTCTACTATAAATATTCATTAGAAATCTAAAAATCTTTACTACATAATTATTTTTTATTTTTAATTTTTAGACTTTAAATAATTTAATTTATTTATGACACAATGATGATGCAGTAATTACCATAATAGTGAAATATTAGAATAATTGATATTATAAATACCTAAATAAGTATAATTTGAGACTTTTTATGAATTAAAATAATTTTCTAGGTTAATATGACATGTTAGTATTTATTTAATTGACTTTTGTCGAAGTAATAATTCTGTTATGAGTTTCAAAAAAATCAACTATTGAATAGTGTCAAAATTGACATAAAATAGTTTTTAAAACAAATATTATATTATTAATTGTTATTTTATTCCTAAAAATCTAAGGTTCAGCCAAATGACTTAGATAAGGTTATATATATTAATAAAACACAACTTGGGGGGTCTCTAGGATATATATGGTAAGTTTATTAACTATATAATATAAAAATACAAACTGACATGGTAAATGTCAATCTAATTACCTAAGAGTTAAAACTAAAAGATAAGGTTAATATAATGACCTAAACTTGTCTAAATTCTATTGGATAAGAGGATTTCGACCCATCCCCACCTTATCTTCGAAATAACTCAATTTGGAGCTATTTAAAACCGAACTTGACTTTATAATAAAATAATATTTTTAGTTATTCCAAAGGTGCCCCTCTCCTCCCTTATAAAAGGGCACCTCCTCCCTCTCTTCCTCACACCACTTTGAGCCTTCAAGCTCGGCCAACCCCTTCCAATTTCTCTTCTACACTTCCCTATAAACATCCTAGAGGTTCTGGTCATCTTCAAAGACCTATTTTAGTGCACTAAAAGGAGGTCTCAAAGAAGCACTTCAAAAAAGAGGTAATGTTCGTTACCGATTCTTTCATCTTTATTTCTTCTTCCACTTCTTCTTCTTTAGTTGTTTCATTATGAAGTAATAAAATAAGTATCACTCACATACTGATATGTTATTATAATTATGAAAAAACCATATTTCACCATCTATCCATCCTACGGAAAAAGAAATCATCGCGCGTGCGTACGTACGGAATACCGTCTCCACGCCGTGGTGTAATCTATTTTCCACCGCCACCTTACTTGGATGGGTATAATGGTGTAAATAATGACTATATATGAATATTATAAAGTGATATTGATTCTGAAATAGTATACATACACTCCAATACAATTCCACAATCATAGGAACTATATCATCACTCGTGCGTACGTACGGAATACCGTCTCCACGATGTGATGCGACTCCTTCTACATGATCTTCATTTCATAATGATTATATAAATGAATTGAATGAATGAATATGATATATATTACACTAATACCATTCTTGAAATGAGGTATCTATAACCTAAAGAGAATAATAAGAATTTATTCGACAAAACACGCATAAGAACAAAAAGTAATAAACACCCGAATAACAAGTAGTAATGAAATATTACTAATATGAAGCTAAGAATATGACCATATATGATATCATAAAAATAAGTATGATTCTGGAATAAGTCAATAACATTATTTAAATCATTATACAGGATGTTCAGACACTTACGAAGCAAATCGGACCTAAGGTAAGGGAAATATCACAATCTCATTTTTATCCGAGATTGTTTATACTTTGGTATTTATTGGGGTGTATTTTATCATCCACATCCATGTTTCCTCAATATGTAATGTTATTTCTATCCAACTACAATTATTTAAATCCAATTTTACCCTTCAGTGAGTTTTTAGTAAAGGATATGAAAGGAATATTTTGTCGTTTTTCGTACGAGGTATTTTTGACTTTTCCAACAAAAGTACGAAGAATGTTTTTTTTAACTTATACGGCATGAATGGATTTTTAAAACATTATTTCCAAGAAGATTCCTTTACAAGTTTTCAAGTTTATTTTTAATCAACTTCTTTTAGTTTCGAATTGTACGACATGTTAAGAAAGGAAAAGTGTTTTTGAAGCAGAAAAGATATTTTCCTCAAGAATGGAGTTTAAGTGTTTTATCAAAATTATTTTTCCATATAAGATAATAAAGGGTTCTGTTTCTATCCCTATTGTTACATTTATTTTATTATGTTGTGATGGAATTATATTTTTATGAATTCCTTTATCTTATATGAATTGTTTTATGATGTCACGATGTTTAAGATTCCCATTTTTATTACATGGGTTATGCAATGATGTATGATTTATGATTTTGTGGCACACATAAGAATTGTATCATCATGAGATGGGTGGGACCTATATCTCCCTCCAATTCATTGGGTAAAGATTTTATATCTCATGAGATAGATATGGATGGAATGGTAGGTTATACCGGTTCAGTGAAACAGGACTGAAACGAGGAGTGAACTCGGTTCAGAAATGGACTTTGTCCACTAAGATAGTCTTGGCAATGAGTCTTGACTAACAAGAAATGATTCTCTATGATTATGTGTGTATGCCACAAAGTTTCATGTTTTAAGTTATGATTATTGGGATTACATTTCACTTCTATGATTTATCCCATGTTATGATATTATGATCTCTTTTGCAGGTTAAGATTTCCAAAAGTTATGTTCTTATGTATATGATGCGATTGATATTTCTTTTGTTTACCCTTACTAAGCATTTGATCTCACCCTTTTGTATGTTTTATTTACCCAGGTCAGGAAGAAGGTTATTAAGTAGGATATGACAAAAAGGGACTCTAGATATGATGAAATAAATGGGAGGCAAAGTAGATGCTTTATGAACCAGTTGTTTATGTTTCTCAGTTTCTAAAGACTCTATACCTATACGGTCCTTTCTTAGTTTGTTATATGTTTTAATAAGTGTGCTCTAATTATGAAGTAATAAAAATGTATGTAAAGTATGGGTCGTTATAAGAACTATTACATTAAATTTCATGGTCATGGTGTAACAATGTGTTTATTTTAGATAGTTAAAGAAAGACATGTCAAGTATATAGGTTAGAGAAAAGAATGAAAAACCTGCATGTTGGGATATTATGAAAAAGGTATTATATTATGCAGTGATCATTTGTATGTGGTTTTCAATGTTGTGACATTATGTTCTTTCTCTTAGGTGCCTTGACCCATTGTTGGATAGTAATCTTGGACTTTAGGCAAGCTCGCCTAATGATAATGAGAAATAATCCTAGAAGTTCACACACTAAGTGTTTCTGTTGATCACGATTAAATTATATTTGAGTTTAATTAATGGAATAAATATTATTCTCAAATTTGAGGAATAATTTTATTCAGGTTATATTGATCGCATAAATTAAATAAATATTAATCCATCAGCATGTGAGTAAAATATTTATTTTATTTATTGAATATTTTAATTCATATTTATTCCCTATATTGTGAAAAAAATATTGATTTATTAATAAAGTATTTATTTGGTTGATCAATAAATGATAGAGGATTTCAAATGGACGAAGACTGAGTCTCGTGACAAATATTAATTAACAAGACCATTACATAATATTTTTTATTTCAAAATTTGGCGTGCACCAAATAATAATAATAATATAATTATTATTATGTGTAATAGGGTTTATTGAAGGTAATAAATGTTATTTAATCTCTTGTATGTAATTAAATGATATTTTAACTTAAATCCTAACTCTATAATAGATGTATATGTCTATTGTGTAGAGTATCCAAAATTAATAATAGGGAATTATTGTGCACAACTTATTCTATCTCAACTCCTTCTCTCTCCAACACAAGAAGGAGAAATGAAAGAGATATTTCTTCAAGACAAAATAATGATTAATTAAGAACTAACAACACAAGACATTCAACTCATCTTTTTAGAAGCCGGAGATAGATTGGTGTTTCTCGGAGATCATAGGAGTACATGTGGATCACCTCTAGAGGTTTTCTATCCTTGGATCCGCATAGTGCAATGAAAGTAATCTGAAAGGGACTTTTTGGATGATCATTATTCACCAATGATGAAAGTTTCTAATACTAGGTATTTATTTCTTCAAATATTAAATAAATTAATTATAAATTTGACATGAAAGATCCTCTCTCTTATTTATAAGAAACTATTATTAAAAGAAATTTTAATATATCTCCCACCTCTACATTCTTCTATTATGCCTGGAACCATCAAGTGTTATCAATGTGGTCACATTTAAATTTATAATTATTTATTTGATTGTTGATATATGTTCAATTGTGGTTAGATTTTCATTTCAAATTATTTATATTTTATTCTGATTTGAATTAATATATTATTATCATATTAATCATCTTTGTTTGGTGTTACATTTTCATAAAGTATTAATAAAAAATAAAGAATTCCTAGAGATGTCATTGGGAAGTGTCAAATCTTTGACTGATAAAACTAGGTTATATGGCCTGCGACCGAATCACACTTCGTATACCCATGCGCTTTGTATCTATATGTGTTGAGAAATTAATTACACACTATGCTTTGATTACACATCCTATGTTGATTGGGATAACCTAGCACACATAAAGCAGATATAGGGTGTGTAGCTTTCATGTACACACCATGTAGTATGACCGAATTAACAAGTTGAAGCCCCAGACGTGTAACTCGGATATACAGAAACTGAGGTACATTGAATGTATCTGCATTTACATACCATGTAGTCTCCCATTAATGGAAAAAATTAAATTTACATTAAATTTAAAAATTGTAGCATTGAAACCTTATTTAATTAATTGTAACATTTTTGTCTGTTTGAAAATTTAATAATGGTTTTAAATAATTTTAAATGCTCAATTAATTTATTATAATTAATATGTCATTATTGGTTCTGCCATTTATTTTGCATGAATTTCATTAATTATGGGTATCTCCAAATAACATCAGATGATCATTAAGATTAAAGGGAATTAATTAATTAATTAATTAATTAATGCAAGCGTGTTTATCTGAAATAATAAAAAACGATTAAATAAATGATTAATTACTATATAATTTTGTGTATTCTTTGCATGTATGAATGTTCATGAGCTTGACCAAGACTTATGTATGTGTTGGATGTTTGAAATTAATTCATTTCATGAGTTTGAAATTATTTAATATTAAATTAAATAATTCCCTTCGATTCATCCCTCCCTCCATTATTATGTAGGACTTATGTGTCAAAGGATATTTATGTATCCCCATTTAACCAATCATTTGGTTCCCCTCACTAACATGTGAGTAATAAATATTTTTAATTATTGAAGCATCCCTGGTCATATGGAGGTGGTTCAAGACGAAACAATAATGATTCCAACCCTAGTGATACACAGGTGGATAGGTGGAATGTGGTAACTCAGGCCAAGATTGACAATAGGAGTTATTTTCCCTATGTCAAAGGTGGATTTAATGTTTTCTCATTAAACCAACCATTAGATAAAACTCATCAATGAGTAATTAAATTAATTAATTATTTCTATCTATGAAATTATTTATTTTAGGTATTCAAGGATGTGATCACATAAATAAATTAATTAACGTGAAAATAAAAAAATAAATGAATTATGTGTAAATGTTTTTTCTAATACAGTTAATTAAGTAAGAAACATCCACTTAAGACTAACAAGATAAGTAAAGGATAAAACAAGATAAAAATTTATGCATGATAAATTATAAACCCTCAGTTAAATATTAAGTCAGACTAAGCCATTAATTATATGATTATGAATGAAACCATAAAACTAAGTGTGTTACATGTCCAAAGTCTGGAAACTTAATTTTATGAGAGAGTTATCATGAGAGTTAGCCAAAGTATGTTGAATACAAATTTAGAGGAATGTTTTGAGGAAATCCAAGTTAGGATTTTAGGATAGGGGAACCCACTCAATGGATCACGGAACTGCAAGTCCATATTTGGAAAGACCTCCAACCTAATTGCTTTATTATTGTATTCATGGACAATGTCACAATCATTAAGAAAAGTAATGGGGATCCTTGACACTATAATTTTAAAGAAATTAAACAATCTGAGTTCAATGGTGAGGTCTATAAAGATTTGATAAAATAATGGAAAATTTAATAAATAAAAAATAAAAACATTAATTTATTATATCTAACTTATTATAGAATCAAGAAAATTAGTAATAATATTATCTTTTTAATTATAGAATAAAGTGAATAGTTCATCATCCACCCTATCCCTATGATCAATATTGATGAAAGGTAACCTCCTAACTGGTAGAAAATTCCATGACTATTTTAGATACATTTGGTTTGTGATATGCCATGAACGGAAACCTGCTAAAGAGGCAAGTGACGAAGAGTTTTTTGTCTGTGAAAAAAATTGAACGATGCCATTGAAGTTAAATTTTTTATGCTTTCATAGATATATAGTAAACTAATGAAGTATCACAAAAACATGGATGTGTATAGCATGATTGATAACCTATCTGGTCATTATTAGGAGAGAGATATATAAGAATAGTTTGATATTTCCAAGGTGGTATTTCAGAGTAAGTTTAGAGAGTTTTCCCCATATATTCCCCATGTAGTTAATCTCATTGGCTACATTGATCACTTATAGTTTCTAGAGTTTAAACTCGCTAAAGAACTGGGAACTGACCCCATTCTAGAATCACTCTCTCAAGGATTATACATTTTTTCTATGATTTTTAATATGAAAAACATTGAGAAGTCTCATCCATATCATCTTAATCTTCTTCTCCAAGTAGATAAGGATACGAAGCAGGAAATACCTTCTATCCTTATAGTGAAAACATAGGAATAGAAAGAAAAAAATCTTTAAACCCAAAGCTTCTTCACGCCCTTCCAAGAAGAGTAATATCACGTGGGTAGTAAGGAATGGGATGTTGTTTGTTTTTCATATGGTAATAAGGGTCACTGGAAAAAAAATCACCCATCTAAAGAAGAAATGGGAAGCTTTAGGTGCATTTTTTCATTGAGTGAAATTTATCTATTTCTACAAATTTGGTGTTAGATACAGCTTATAGTGCCCACCTATGTATTCAAATACATGAACCATGTAGATTCAAAAATATTGACCAAGGATAGGTATATCTTTGAGTAATTAATGGTGCTAAACTTTATGTTGTAACTATTGGGGACTACCACCTCACATTGCCAACTTGAATGATCTTGGTTTTAAAGGGTTATTATTATGTTCCTTCAGTTACCAAAAACAATATTTTTGTATATAGACTTGATACAGATGGATTTATTTTCAAATTTGGGAATAAATTTTTCTTATTTTGTAAACGTAAAATTTTTTATTTTAAGGAACATTTAAATAACATTAATTATGTGTTGTATTAAATAAACCAACTAATGGAAATTGATAAAAAAGTTACATTACATGACTCATACCACACCCAACTTTGGCATCACCAGCTAAGTCATGTAAATGAAAATAACTTGACTAAATTACATCAAGATAGATATTTATATTTTTTTAAACTAAAATAACTTAGTGTATGTCAGGCATGTTTACATGGAAAAATTACCAAAGAAACATTTAGTGGGAAACGTGAAAGGGATAACGGGCTTCTTGAATTAGTTCATACAGATGTGTGTGGACCATCTCTTATTGAATCAATGGGTGGGTACTACTACTTCATAACTTTTACTGATGATTTTAGTAGATATGGATATGTCTACTCAATGAGGTATAATTTTGATTCTTTTAAAAAATATGAGTAATATAAGAATTAAGTAAAGAAAAATAGTTGTAATAAGATTAAGAAACTTCGCTCAGACTATGGTGGAGAATATCTTAATTATGAACTCATTGATTATCTATGGGAGTTTAAGATTTTATCTCAACTCACTCTCCTTATACACCTCAATGGAATGGTTTTATTGAAAGGATAAACCTCGCCTTATTGTACATGATGAGATAAATGACAAGTCATGTGAGTCTTCCATTATCATTTTGTGGATAGGCATTACAAACAGTAGCATATGTACTAAACTGAGTTCCGACTAAAGAAATAGATAGTATTCCATGTCAATTATAGAATGGAAAAAATCCATGTTGTATTACATACATGTAGATGGAAGTAAAGAATTGTTTAAGGCCTCTTTAGGTAATAATCATGCACCTCGAGGAACAAAGTGTATCTTTATAGAATATCACAAAGAAATAAAGGGATAATACATATAAAATCATTCTGAAAAAAAGGTTTTGGTTGATAGACGTCACACATTTCTTGAGGAGGATCTTATCTCTAAAAGATATAGTGATAGTGAGATGGACTTTGATGAAGTCCATGCTCAAGATACACAAGATTTGTTACATGAACAAATTTCAAAAAGGCCCATTCAATAAGAAATTTTTCCAAAGACACAATCACTGCATAGAAGTACTAGAGTGGTTAGAGAACTAGAACGGTATGGTTTTCTATTCACTGAGGTTGGTGACTCATTATTAGTTAATAATAATAATCCTTTAACTAGTAAGGAATCATTAAGTGTAACATATGTTCCTAAGTGGCAAGAACCCTTGAATTATGAAATGTTTTCCATGTACCAAAACCAAGTCTAGATTTTTGGTAAACCCTCTAGTTAATGTAAATTCTGTTGGTTGTAAATGGGTATTCAAGAAAAAAATGGACATGGAAGGACAAGTCTAAACTTATAAGGTGTGACTGGTTGAAAAAGGGTTTAAATAGTTTTAAGGAATTGACTACGATGAATCATTTTCATCAGTTTCAATGATAAAATCCATTAGAATTCTCTTTTCCATTGAGGATTTACATGATTATGATATTTTGAAAATGGATGTCAAAACAGCCTTTCTTAATGGGAACCTTCAAAAAGATTTCTAAATGACATAGCCTAAAGGTTTTTTGACTCCAAAGGATGAAAACTAGGTATTCAAGTTGTAAATATACATTTATAGATCAAAACAAGCATCTAGGCCATGGAACATTCAATTTGATGAGTCCATATTTGAATTTGGTTTCAAAAATAAGTAATGTAGGTCATGTGTCTATAAATAGTTTAATGGAAGTGTAGTCTTTTTATTAATGGTGTATGTTGACGACATATTACTAATTGTAAATAAAATACAAGTATTACATTCTATTAAGACATGGTTGAATAAATTACTCTATATGAAGGAATTTGGTGAGACATTATATATTCTTGTGATCAAGATACATAATTATAAATCCTAGAAGTTTCTTGGACTAAGTCAAAGTACATACATTGAAAAGATACTAAAGAGATTCTGTATGGAAAAAATCCAAGAGGGGATTGTTTCCATCATCACATGGAATTCATATTTCTAGGAATATGTGTCCTCAGATGCATAAGGAAGGAAAAAAATGAAAAATATTCTATACGCATTAGAAATAAGTTCATTCAAGTATGTTATGATATGTACTAGGTTAGATGACGTATATGCATTAAGTTAGGTAGGAAGATATCAAGATGATCCAAGTGACCGTCATTGGATGGAAGTCAAGACTATCCTTAAGTATCTGAGTTGTACTAAAGATATGTTCCATATTTAACGAGGATATGAGGAACTAGTCATCATAGGATTTGCATATTCTAGTTTCTAAACTAATAAATATGACATGAAGTCGGGAATGGGATATATATTCACTTGGAATGGAGGTGTTGTGAGCTGGAAGAGCTCAAAGTAGGTTGTGGTTGCAGATTCTATAGCATAGTCTAAGTATATTATAGATTTTGAGGTACCTAAATAAGTAGTATGGATGCATAACTTCTTCTAAGAGCTTATGTGGTATCTATTAGTAAGGATCCTATCATGATCTATTGTGATAATATTGTAGTGGTGGATCTTGAAAAAGATCAAAGGTCACATTAGTAGATGAAGCTCATACATCATAATTATTATCTCTTGAGGGAATTTTATCAGAGAGGTAAAGTTTTAGTGAGTAGTATTTTCATATAATACCATGTGGAAGACCCCTTGACTATAGCTTTTACTTAGCAGAAACATGACTATCAAGTGATGTCTAGGAGACTAAAGGTCATAGGCAGTTGGCTCTAGTCCAAGTGGGGGTTTTTTGGAGTTGGTTCCCTAAGACCAACTATTTTTACTTTGATTATATGAATATTAGATATATTGAATATTAATAAAAAATATTTTTAAATATTTTTTTTGTTTAGTATGAATTTAATGTAATAGTTCCTAGAGTATACATCTCATTGATAAGGTCATAGCAGTTCCCCTCTATAAATATATTCTCAAATAATTTTATGTGGTTGGATAACATAATATGATAGGACACATAGTATATAGACTATTAGGTGTTAGTACTCATGAGAAGATGAGGCTTCTTCCCAAGAAGTTTTCCCTTGGTAATATTCAAGATATGAAGTTATGAGAACAGACCCTCCATTAAGAATTCTTCATGTTTTGGTGTCGTCATATATTTATATCTACGAGCGTGTGTGATAGTACTTAGACTTTAATATTATTATTAATGCATTTTATAACTCACATACTTAGATGTATTTTGTAAACCATGAAAATAATGGTTCATGGAGAAGTTGGATACATTGGGTGTGTCATGAGTGACATGTCATTAATGAATAAGTTGAGGAAGTATTTGCACCTTCCATAATTATGGAAGGGGATATCTCATCCATTTTATTGGAATATAACTGTCACATTAAATTTCATGGTCATGGTGTAGTGATGTGTTTATTTCAAATATTAAAAGAAAGAAAAATCAAGTATATAGGTTGGTGACAATGATGTACAACCTTATTGATTGGATATTGTGATAAAGGGATTATGTTACATAGTGATCATCCATATATGGTTTTCAATGTTACAACATTAATTTCTTTCTCTTGGGTGCCTTGACCCATTTCTAGGTAGTAATCTTGGACTTTAGGCAAGCTCGCATAATTCCAACAAGAAAGAACCCTAGAGGGTCATACACAAAGTGTTTCGGTTGATCTCGATTAATTTTTTTTGGAGATTAATTAATTGAATAAATATTATTCTAAAGTATGAGGAATAATTTTATTCAAGTTATATTGATCTCATAAATTAAATAAATATTTATTCATCGACATGTGAATAAAATGTTTATTTTGTTTATTGAATATTTTAATAAATATTTATTCACAAGATTGTGAATAAAATATTTATTTATGAATAAAATATTTAATCAGTTGTTCAATAAATGATAGGGGAGTTTGAATGGATCAAGAATGAGATTGGTGAAAAATATTAAATAACAACACCATTACATTTTTTTATTGAGCAAGTTGGTGCATGCCACAAAATAATAATAAAAATATAATTATTATTATATGGAATAGGGTTTATTAAAGGTAATAAATTTTATTTAATGGATGGTATGTAATTAAATAATATTTTTACTTAAATCATAACTCTATAAATATATGACTATGTAACACCCTGACCCTAGTTACCCAGATTCGGTGCAATATTACATAACATTGGCATGATCACAAGGGATCAAATACAAAAAGAACGATCAATTTAGTAGCCTTGAAAGTACTAGATAGATAAACAAGTTTTACATTACATTATGAAATGAAAAAAGGAAACATTGTGTCTCCTTTGAAAACATTCATCTCCCTTAGACTATCCCAGTAGGTCATTCATAATATACTTCTTCACATATAGGGAAAAATGAAACCTAGAAAGGGGTGAGATCAGATTCTCAGTAAGAATAAAAATATAGTGGAAACATTTATAAATAATCATAAACATTTAAGGAAACGTATAAGACTAAAACATAAGCCTTTTAAAATTAAACTTTAGTATAATATGGAAAATGTAAATCAAATAATTCCATTTACTTATTCACATGGATATTCTACTAGTCAAATAATCATATGCAATATCAATATCCAATTTCATATTGATGGAATGCATAATGCGAGACTTCATGACCACATAGTCAAGGCCTCGTGCCAAGACTACAAATAATATTTTTTCAAGTCCTTGTTTCAGGACACTATTTTTGTCTCATGATACCTACCGATACATTGAGGAGTTATAGCGAGCTCCACCCATCACTTACTAAGTCCAATGCATTCCTCATATGAAAAGGTTGAAACATAACATAAACATTTCTATTAAAACTAGCATAAAAAATGTCAATACTTTATCCATAAACCCTGAATGGCATAAAAATGACACATCCTTAGTCAAACATATCACAAAACCTTCAATACAATATAGAAGATTTGTATCATAATAAATAAAATTCAAACAAGTACAAAATCCATCAAAGGATGTTGACATAGATGAAATCAAAACTATTTGAGAGAATTGTCACTTTATATTTTGAAATAAATTAAAAGTCATATAATTATAAAATAAAACATTTATTTTGAAAATATTTTTATAATATTTTAAGGGAATCTTTGAAGATGTTATAAAAAAGGAAAATAGCCACACTCTCTGCATAAGTTAAAAAAACATTCTTTCCTTAATTTTGTCGAAAAGGTCATAAAGGACCTTGGTTGGAAAATGACAGAAAGATTCCTTTATAAAAAAATTATAAAAATTAATAAAAGGGTATAAATTAATATAACCCATATTATAGTATATAGTAAAAATATTTTGAAATTCATTTTTAAGAAACACAGATCTAGATGATAAAGAGGTCCTGGTAGATACTCATGTATAAACAACCTCATATAATGAAGAGATTGTAGAATTAACCCTTACCTTGTTCTTTTACCTGATAAAGGGTATGTTAGTCTCATTTATTATAGTTAAATAATTGTTATTAAATAATAAAATAACCACATACATAAATATGATATCATATATGATCTTCTAATATTGCTTTGTTAATAATATTTTAGTAGTATCATCATTTCGGGTGTTAATTGATTCATTTTCCGTTATATGATTGGTTAAGTAAGCCATGTTTGTTATGGATAGGGTGTATTTGATTAATATCTAGAATGATATTAAGTTCTTATACATTATTTTTAATCATAAAATGAAAATTATTCTTGTATGGTTATGATGTGGAATGAATTTCATCGCGTTCGTGGAGACGGTAATCCGTACGTACGCACGAGCGACTATATCATTCTATTGATGGAGAAATCATATATAATTGAATGGTATATCATATTTACATAATCCTTAACATTTTATATTTATTATTTACATCAGCTATACTCATTATTATACCCATCCAAATAATGAAGTGTTTGAATAAAAAACTACACCACGACGTGTAAACGGTAAGTCGTATGTACGCACGTATAGTGACTTGTCATTCATAGGATGGATAGAATAATGAATATGGTTGTATAATATTTATAATAAAATAAAATTATGTATAAGTTATTGGAGTTATTATTTTGGTATAGAAACAATAAAGAAAGAGGAAGTGGAAGAAGAAATGAACTTTGAAAGAGGTGGTGAAATTATTACCTCTTCTTCGGGTGTTTTCTTTTGAGTTGATCAAAAGGGATCCATAGGTTGGAATTATGATAAAATTAAGGCCTATATGTAGAAGTGATGGTAGTTGGTAGGATATTTTGTCAGGTTTAGGCTGATCCAAACAGATTTGGAGGTATGATTTGGAGATAAGGGGAAGTACCCTTTTATAAGAGAGGTGATGGTCATTTTAGGAAAATCTTGAAATATTATTTTAATATACAATTCTATTCGGTTTATAATGGCTCCAAAATAATTTATTTTGAGGATAAGGTGGGTATGGGTCTAAACCCTCTCAACCAATAGGTTTTATATAGGTGTAGGTCACCATATTAACCTTATCTTTTAGATGTAACTCTAAGTTAAATAGTTTAACTTTTACCATGTATTCTTGTATTATTCTAATAAATGGTTAATAAACATACTATAAAATTCCAATTGAACCCCAAGTGGTTTATTATTGAAATATATGACCTTATCTATGTCATTTTTCGGAATCTTAGATTTTTAGGAATATTATAGCAACTAATAATATAGTATTTTTAAAAAAACTCATTTATGTCGATTTTGACACTATTTGGTATTTTGTTTTTTTGAAAGTCACAACAACATTATTACTTAGAAAAAAAAATATTTAATAAACCCTAAAATGTCATATTAACCTAGAAAATTATTTTAATTCATCAAAAGTCTCAAATTATATCTATTTGGTTATTTATAATATCAATCATTTTAATCATTTGTTAATATGGTAATTACCGCATCATCATTGTGTCATAAATAATTTTAATTATTTAAAGTCTAAAAATTATAAATAAACAACCATTATTTATGAAATATTTTTAGATTTATAATGAATATTTATAGTCAAATTTATCTTATCTATAACCCTATATAAAAAATGTTCTAGTTATTAAACTTTGAATTTAACACTTTTAACTCTTCTTTAAATAAAATAATAATAAATGTCCAAATCTAATCCATGTGGACCAAAAGGATTATATTTTATTTATAAGGTTTATTTTGGTCTAAATACACTTATCCAATATAATTAAGACATGTGTTAGGGTAATTATAATATCATTTTTTCCTTTAATTTCCATGTTTACTTGTAATTATGGTAAATAAAAGTCAAAAGTTACTATTCGCCAAAAATAATTTTCATCTTATTGAACCACATTTTACTTTCTAATGTCAACCATGTCTCTTGGAGTTTTGAAATTATATTCACATAAGTGGTAAAATTACGTTTTATGCAAATTTGAAAATGCGCCTAGAAGGTGGGTAAAAGACGGTAAAAAGTTCGATAAAATATTATATATCTAATATTATTATAAAATGACTTGAATGAATTACATTGAACATATATAGGTATTATTTATCAATTTTTACATAATTTAAATTTAAATAAAATAAATAATTATTTAAATAAAAAGTTGGTTTTAAACAATAATGCAGTGTTTTTCACTATTCGTCAAAAATTGAATGTTTTCAGAAAAATACCAAAAATTCACCCTAAGCTAATTTTGATATTCCGAATCCAAAAATGAAGTCCTTTTTGAAAAATAAAAATTATAAAATTTCAAAAAGTCGATATTACTATTCATGACAGCTAGTTTGATTGGTCATGGTGTGTTAGAACTCGAAGTTGCGTACAACGCAAGCTATTGTATTATTCAAAGAGAAGCGTGTTTTGGAAGCTTGGGGTGTTATATTATTCCCTCCTTAAAATAATTTCATCCTCGAAATTTCTTGAATATTATAGAATAAAAGGATTCAGGTGGTTCTCTATCATAATTTTCTTATGTTCCCACTTTGCCTCTTCCATCTTATGGTTTCTCTATAGAACATTCCCCAGACGATTCATCCGGTTTCTCAGAACCTGTTCTCTAGTATCAAGAATCTTGATAGTCTCTTCACAATAAGAAAGATCGGGTTTTAGTTCTATTTCTTCATAGGTGAGTACATGTGTTGGGTCAGGTTTTCTTAACAGTGATACGTGTAACACGTCATGATCTTTGGAGAGACTTGGTGTCATTTCTAAATAGAAAGATACAACTCAAATTTGTTCTAGAATTTCTAAATGTCTGATGTACTTGGGACTTGATTTACCCTTCATACTGAATCGTACAACACCCTTCCCTGGAGATACCTTCAAGAAAACATTATCTCCTTCTTGAAATTCTAAATCCTTCCTTTGGTTATTGTCATAGCTCTTTTTCCTACTTTGAGCTACTTTGATATGGGTTTGGATAATCTTAAACATTTCCATTGTTTCCTCATCAAGTTTTGGGCCTACAAATTTTCTTTCACCGGCCTCATCCCAACAAGTTGGTGTGCAACATCTCTTTCCATATAATGCTTCATATGGTTCCATCTAAATACTTTAATGGAAGATATTGGTATAGGAAAATTCTACTAGAGGTAAATATTGATCCCATATACCTTTAAAGTCAAGTGAGAAAGATCTCAACATGATTTATAAGGTTTGAATAGTATGTTTTGATTGTCCATCCATTTGAGTGTGGTAGGCAGTGCTCAAACGAAGTCCAATATCTAAGGACTTCTGAAGACTTTTCTATAATCTTGATGTAAAACGAGGATCATGGTCAGAAAATATTGATAGGGGTACTCCATGAAGTCTTACAACTTCATTAATATATAGTCATGCTAAACGTCTAAGTGGTAAAGCTTCTCTTATAGAAAAAAAATGTTCTGAATTAGTAAGACGATCAACAATGACCCATATTGCATCATTCCTTCTAGGAGTATTTGGTATCCTCATGACAAAGTCCATCATAACATCATCCCATTTCCACTCAGTTATGGGAAGAGGTTTCATGACCCCTCCAAGATGTTGTCTTCCATACTTAACCTATTGGAAAACCATACATATTAACACATAACAATCTACCTCTTCATGTTGTCCTACCAAAAATGTTCCTTTAAATCTCTATACATATTAGTGCTACCATGGTGTATACAAAAATTGTAGCTATGAGCATCATCCAATAGTTACCTTTATAGATCAGGTATATTGGGAACACAAACTCTCTACCCAAATTTCAAAACTCCATCTTCATATACGAAGTCAATCAATATCCCATCATTCACAACATTAATTTTCTTTTTAAAATCCTCATCATCAGTCTGAGAACTTTTTATCCTTTATAGTAAAGATGGTTTTGCTACTATTTGAAAAAGTATTGATGTTTCACCTTCCATGGTTATTCCCAAATCCATCTTTACTAGATCCATGAACATAGGATCTCTTTCAAATCTCATATTGTTCAAAAATCCATGATCCTTTCTACTAAAAGCTTATGACACCTTATTTTCTTTCCCAGGGTGGTATTGTATAGTGAAATCATAATCATTGAGTAGTTCAAGTTATCATCCTTGTCTCATGTTGAATTATTTTTGTGATAAAATATACTTCAAACTCTTGTGATCAGTATTTATCTCACATTTTTTCACAATAGAGATAGTGTCTCCATATCTTCAAAGAAAAGATTATAGCTTCTAACACAAGATCATGAGTAGGATAGTTTTGTTCATGAATTTTTAGTTTTTTGTGATGCATAGGCAATAACTTTATTATCCTTTATAAGGACACAACTAAGTATTTTCTTTTAAGCATCACTATAAATAAAAAACTCATCATTCCCTGATGGTAGAGTCAATATATTAGCATTGACTAATCTTATCTTCAGTTCTTAAAAACATTCTTCACACTCTATTTTCCAAAAAAAATTAACCCCTTTAAGTGTGATCTTGGTTAATGGGTTTTCCAATCGATCAAAATTCTGGATTAAACACTGATAATAACCTACTAAACCAATAAAACTTCATACCTCAGTTATACTCATCGGTGATTGTCATTATTGTATTGCTATTTTATTAGAAGGATCAATATAGATTCTATCCTTAGAGATAATATAGCAGAGAAAAGAAATTTTTTGAAGCCAGAATTCACACTTGCTAAACATCCCATATAATTCATTTCTTATGAGGGATTTCAAAATAGTGCACAAGTGATTTTCATGATCTTCGTAGCTTTCTGAGTATACCAAGATATCATCAATAAATACTACTACAAAGTCTTCAAGATATTCCTTGAAAACACTATTCATTGTATCCATGAAAACATAGGGTGCATTAGTTAGTCCAAAAGGCATTACTATAAACTCATAATGCCCGAACCTAGTTCGAAATGTTGTTTTTGCAATGTATTCCTTCTTTATACACAATTGATGACATCCAGATCAAAGATCAATATTTGAGAAATATTGAGCTCCAGGAAGTTGGTCGAATAAATCGTCAATGTGAGGTAGGGGATACTTGTTCTTTATTGTTATATCATTGATCTCCCTGTAGTCAATACACAACCTCATAGATCCATATTTCTTCTTAATAAAAAGAATAGGGGATCCCCATGGATAAACACTAGGGTGAATAAATCCTTTATTAGTCATTTCCTCTAGTTTTTTCTTTAGTTCCACTAATTTCATAGTGGCCATTCTATAAGGGGTCTTAGATATGGTCCTTATACTAGTAATTATATCAATGGAAAACTAAATTTTTCGTTCTAAAGAATGTTTGGGTAAATACTCTAGAAACACATCAACATATTCTTTCACAATAGGTACATACTCTATTTGAACATTCTTTTCTTCACCCATAGTTATTTCATTATCTTCCTCCACAATAATTGAATTTAGTAGAGATACTGGGGGTGGATATAGATAAGAATCAGGTGCTGATGTTTCTGCTCTAAAGATATGGTACTTCTTATCATTATCAAAAATTGTAAACTCCTTATTATTATAATACATTTTCGCATCATGGTCCAAAAACCAATCCATACGGAGGATTATATCAAATTCAATCATGGGTATGACGATGAGATCAACGGATAAAGAAAATTTATTTGCCCTAATGGGGATTGATTCACAAAACTTTGTTACAATGATACTTACATTATGATTTTTTATTGACAACTCCCTTATTAAATCAAATTGGAAATATCTAATTTTCTAACAAAACTGGGAAGATATGAACCAATGTGATGATCTAGAATCAAATAAAGTATTGTCTAAACTTGAAGAAACCATTAAATTACGTACCACTACATCTTTCAGAGCTTCAACCTCAGCAGTAGTGATCATATAATATTTTCCTTGCTCCCTTTTCCTTTTATAAGGTAAGTTTCCTTGTCTATTATAACATTCATTTTTATAATGACTCATTTATCTACAATTGTTTCATTCAACATTGACATCCTCTTTTTTTCCCTTGCAATCACGGTCTTGGTGTCCTTTTTTACCACACTTATAATAGACTCTCATTCCCTTCAGGAAAGTATAAGGGTGTTTCTTCCCACATTTACCACATGATGGAAATGAAAATTTTCCCTTATTCCCCTTATTTACATTTATAGAGTGTTCAGGAGATCTCTTCTTCTCCTACTATGCTTTAATGTCGTAAGACATAGAGAATTATTTTTCTGTCATGATAGAACATGAGACAATATGTTCATATGATAAGAAGGATTGTGAGTCTAATGCTCGATAGAGAAATTGTTTTAACCCATCAAAGAATCGATAAATCTTACTCCTTGGGTTACATATACAATTTTTTATATTCCTTGCTAACCTTGTAAAGTTAGCCACATACTTAGAGACATTGTCATCCTCCTTTTTCCTTAGACTTCAAAATTGTCTTTCCATATCCGCTCGATGGTCATGAGGAAAGTATTTTTCTAAGAAAGGATATTTAAACACCCTCTATTCCATATTTGATACTTCTTCATCCTCCTTTGTGTTTGGAATTAATGACCACCATTGATCTGAATCTCTTGTGAGGTGATAAACATCCAAGAATACTTTTTCCCTTTCTCTACTCCCCAAAGCATGAAATATTTTCTCTAAGGAACTTATCCATTTCTTAGATAAAAATGGAGTTTTACTCCCATTGAATGTTGGCATTTGTTTCTTCATGAAGAGTTCTAACATTGATTCTCAGCATTGTGGATCAGGGTGCTCTATACAGGTAAGTTTATTATTCATAACCTGAGTGAGTTGTCCCAGTATGGTGATAAGATGATCAGCACCAGTTGCATTAACAACCCCACTATAATTATCTTAAGTAGGAGGGAAATACCTACATGGATTATGTGCATTTATACAGTTTACATTCCTTCCACTAGGAACCATTTCTAAACAATGGAATACACTAGATTAGTTTATGAATCACAATACATAATTCCAAACTTGTAAAACACTTAACATAAATTCAACAGTTTATGGATATAATTCATAATCATAAAAATGTTTTCTTTAAGGAGGTATATACTCATAAATCCTTCATATTGGTTCATAAAGATAATGTGAAATATCCTAATCATATCCCCCAGGAGTGTTGTAACCAAGAGTGCAGCAAGGCCCATTGTCATGTACCAGGATACCCTGGGTCAATCTTGAAACTCCTTGTCAAAGTTTTCACTCCTAGGTACATTTGTTCCAGAGCCGCCTCTACCTTCTCATATCTAGACAGGGATGTATTTCTTGTAAAACTCACAAAATATCTATATTACCAAAATTCTAGGAAGTTCTTCTATACTAATCCTCAAAATCTATCTTAGGGTAATGTTTTATAATCAGAGTTTTTCTAAATCTAGCTTCCAAGGTTTGTACTAAACTTATTATGATACCAACTGTAACACCCTGACCCTAGTTACCCAGTTTTAGTGTAATATTATATAAAATTGGAATGACCACAAGGGATCAAATCCTAAAAGACTGATTAGTTTAGTAGCCTTAGAAGTACTAGATACATACATAAGTTTTACTTTACATTATGAAATAAAAAAAACATTGTGTCTTCTTTTAAAACATTCATCTACCTTATATTATCCCTAAATATCAGTCATAATATACTTCTTCACTTCCTGGGAAAAATAAAACATAGAAAGGGGTGAGGTTAGATGCTCAGAAAGGATAAAAATATTGCAGAAACTTTCACAAATAAGCATAAATATTTAGGGCAATGTATATGACTAAAACATAAGAATTTTAAACTTAAACTTCATCATAATATGGAAAATATAAATCAAATAATTCCATTTACTTATTCACATGGATATTCTACTAGTTGAATAATCACTTGCAATATCAATAGCCAATTTCATATTGATGTAATGCATAATGCCAGACTTCATAACCACATATTCAAGGACTCGTGCCAAGATTAAAAATTAGATTTTTTCAAGGCCTTTTTCTGGGACACTAGTTTGTCTCATGAGACCTACCGATGCATCGAGGAGCTATTGTAGGCTCCACCCATCACTTAATAAGTCCAATTAATTTCTCATATGAAAAGGTTGAAACATTACATAAACATTCATATTTAAACTAGCATATGAAATGTCAATACTTTATCCATAAACCAAGAATGGTATAAAGATAACACATCCACAGTCAAACATATCACAAAACTTTAATATAATATGGAATATTTGTACCATAATAAATCAACTTCAAACAAGTTTAAAATCCATCAAAGGATGTTGACATAGATGAAATCAAAACTATTTGAGAGAAATATCGCTTTCTATTTTGAAATCATTTAAAAGTCACATAATTATAAAAGAAAACATTTATTTTGAAAATATTTTTATAAGTTTTATGGGAATTTTCAAAGATTTTATAATGGGGGAAAATAGCCGCACACGCTATATAAGTTAAAAAACATCATTTCCTTAATTTTATCGAAAAGGTTGTAGAAGAACGTGTTTGGAAAATGATGGAAAGATTCCCTTATAAAAAATTTATAAAAAGTCAAAAAAGGGTATAAATTACTTTAACCCATAGTCCAGTAAATAGTAAAAATGTTTCGAAAAATATTTTTAAGAAACATGGATGTGGATGATAAAGTGGTCTTAGTAGATACTCACGTATAAACAACCTTAGATAATGAAGAGATTATAGAATTAACCCTTCCCTTGTACATTTCCTTGATCAAGGGTATATTAATATTATATATAATAGTTAAATAATTTTTATTAAATTAAACAAGAACCACATACATAAATATGATACCATATATAATATTTTAATATTTCTTTGTTAATAATATTTTAGTAGTATCATCGTTTTGAGCGTTAACTGATTCATTTTCCTTTATATGATGGTTACTTAAGCCATGTTTTTTATTGATAGTATGTATTTGATTCATATCCAGAATAATATTAAGTTCTTAAACATTATTTTTTATCAAAAAAATGAAAATTATTCTTGAATGGTTATGATGGGGAATGAATTTCATCGCATTCGTGGAGACGGTAATCTGTACGTACACACGAGAGACTATATCATTCTATTGATGGAGAAATAGTATGTAATTGGATGGTATATCATATATACGGAATTATAAACATGTTATATTTATTATTTACATTATTTATACGCATTATTATACCCATCCAAATAATGAAGTGTTTGAATAACTAACTACACTACGATGTGGAGACGGTAAGCTGTACGTACTCACGTATGGTGACTTGTCATTCATGGGATGGATAAAATAATTAATATGGTTGTACCATATTTATAATAAAATAATAGTATTAATAAGGTACTGTCGATATTATTTTTTTATGGAAACAACCAATAAAGAGAAAGTTGAAGAAGAAAAGAACTTTGAAAGAGGTGGTGAAATTATTACCTCTTCTTCAGGTGTTTCCTTTAGAGTTGATCAAAAGGGATCCTTAGGTTGGCTTCCTAATAAAATTAAGGCCTAAAGGTAGATATGAGGGTATTTTGGAGGGTATTAGATCAGGTTTTGGCTGATCCAAATGGATTTGGAGGTGTTATTTTGAGAGAACGTGAAGTACCCTTTTATAGGAGAGGTGAGGTTCATTTTAGGAAAAGGTTGAAATGTTATTTTATTATACAGTAATATTCAGTTTATAATGGGTAAAAATTAATTTATCAAGAGGCTAAGTTGGGGATGGGTCTAAAACCTCTCAACCAATAGGTTTTAGACATGTTTGTGTCACCATATTAACAATATTTTTTATATTTAACTCTTAGTTAAATAGTTTAACTTTTACCATGTATTCTTGTATTATTATAATAAATGGTTAATAAACTTACTATAAAAATCCAAGAGAACCTCATGTGGTTCAGTATTGATATATCTAACCTTATCTAAGTCCTTTGGCTGAGCCTTATATTTTTAGGAATATTATATCAACTAATAATAAAGTATTTGTTTTAAAAACTCATTTATGTCAATTTGGATACTATTTGGTATTTTTTTGAAAGTCGTAAAAACTTTATTACTTTGAAAACAATTATTTAATAAACCCTAACATTTCATATTAATTTATAAAATTATTTTAATTCATCATAATTTTTAATTTACATTTATTTGGATATTTATAATATCAATTATTTTAATCATTCATTAATAAGGTAATCACTCCATCATCATTGTGTAATAAATAAATTTAATTATTTAATATCTAAAAATTATAAATAAAACACCATTATTTAGGAAATATTTTTATCTTTCTAATGAATATTTATAGTCAAATTTATCTTTTGTATAACGCTATATAAAAAAATTAGTTATTAATATTTTAATTTAACACTTTTAACTCTTCTTTAAATAAAATAATAATAAATGTCCTAATCTAATTCAAGTGGACCAAAAGGATCATATTTTATTAATAATGTTGATTTTGGTCGAAATACACTTATCCAATAGAATTAGGACATGGGTTAGGGTAATTATAATATCATTTTTTACCTTTAATTACCCTATTTACTTTTAATCTTGGTAAATAAAAGTCAAAAGTTACAATTTACCTAAAATTATTTTTGTCTTATTAGACCACATTTTACTTACTAATTTCAATTGTGTCTCTCGGATTTTTGAAATTCAATTCACAGAATTGGTGAAATTACATTTTATGAAAATTTGCAAATGTGCCTAGAAGGTGGGTAAAAGACGGTAAAAAGTTCAATACAATAATATATATCTAATATTGTTATAAAATGACTCCAATTAATTACATTGATAATATATAGGTATTATGTATATATTTTGACCTAATATAAATTTAAATAATATATCTAATTATTTAAATAAAAAGTCAGTTTTAAACAATAACGTAGTGTTTTTCACTATTCATCAAAAATTGAATGTTTTCAGAAAAATACCAAAAATTTACCTTAACCTAATTTGGATATTTTTAATCCAAAAATTATGTCCATTTTTAAAAATAAAAATTATAAAATTTCAAAAATTGGGTATTAATATTAATAATAGCTAGTTTGATTGGTCGTGGTGTGTTAGAACTTGAAGTTGTGTACAACGTAGGCTATTGTATTATTCAAAGAGAAGTGTACCATGGAAGCTTTGGGTATTATATACTATGTATATTGTGTATAGTATCCAAAATTGAGAATATGTAATTGTTTCACACAAATAATTCTCTCCCAAATGCTCCTTCTCTCTCCCTCTCAAGAATGAGGAGTGAAAGAGATATTTCTTCATGACCTAAGAATGAGCGATCAAGAACAAACAACACAAGATATTCGACTCACCACTTTTTCAACCAAAGATCGAGTGGTGTTGCTTCGATATCATAAGATCATGTGTGGATAACTACTAGAGTGATTCTATACCTGGATCCTCATAATGAAATGAAGGTAATCTAAAAGGGTCTTTTCGGACGATCGACATTAAACAACGACGAATGTTTCAAAGCCCATGTATTTATTTATTCAAATATTAAATAAATTAATTATAAATTTTATGTGTAAGATACTCACTATTTCTTTTGTTAAATGGTTATTAAAAGAAATGTTAATATATCGCCCACCTCTGTATGCTTCCATTACACCCAGAACCATCCATTAAAACCTAGGCTAGCTTCAGAACATACAATCATAGAACCCTACTATGATTTTCATTACAAGGATAGTTTAAGGTCATTGGTGAATTATGGATCCTATACATACTTTATTTTAGGGTTAATTGATTTTATAGATTATATTTGATCTCTACAAATTTATCCCGTGTTTTTTTTTCTTTACTGATTATGATCACGATCTCACAATTCGCACATTACTCAACCTCATGTGTTTTGTGTTAGTTGTTTAATTGCTTTCTTAGTTTATTTCAAGTTAAAAACTCAATTCATAGATCATATTAAGTGAATTAAATAATCTCATTTATTCAAAATAAATAGGTGAATAATGTGAGAATTAGATCAATTACTACGAAAAACTACCCTTTCGTGGGTGGTGTAGTCATCATAGAAACATTTTACATGTGAAAAGGTTTAGAAAGGGTATAACCAAATATCATTTATATTATTTATTTGAATTAAAAATAAGTAAATTAAAGTAGAATTAAAATGAAAATAATAGAAGAAATGGAATATAAATGGACATTTTAATGCAATAATAAAAATGTTACAACAAAGAAGATTAAAGGAAGAGCATTTTAGAGGAGATCCTAGATTGAGAGCTTCCCTCCTCCAATGGTGTATAAAAATGGAAAGGCACCACTTCTCCCCTTCACTAAGTCCTATAATTCACATCTAACCCCCTCCAAATGAGAAAAATACACATTTATTTAGTGGTGGGGAGGCTAGGGTTTCAAGACATTATAAGTATGAATGGGAAATTCATCCAGATAATTTAACACAACTTGTAATGAATTTTTTACCTCAAAAATGCATGAACCATTTGTCCTTATAGAAGGATAATTTGTGAATAATTGGTTCCTCTATATAATTTAAAAAAAATTCCCAATACAATATTCGATGTAGAAGATATGGCCTAAATGGTGAAGTGATGTCCAATTTGACAAGTCCATCCCATATTTAACTTCATGTCCCATTTACTCCAATCAAATGAAATATCTAGATCATGTGATCTCAATTAAAGTTGTATCCTATTAAGTGAATAATTATTTCATGAAAATTTAAGTACAAATAAGCCACATAAAAATATTTATCACTAAAATACTACATTGAACTTTAAAGGTTCAAAACTAGAATTTTAATCAACTTTTCAAATGAATGATCTAATCCCAAATAATTCATAAATAAAGATATTTAACACAATTTGTAGAAAGCATATCATTTATTATAAATAAAATATTCAATAAAAACATGTATTATCTATCATACATGTCAACCATGTCTCCTAGTTTAAATTTACATGTTGTATTTTATATGAATGAATGTTGGTTCATTTAGTTTATTAGTATAGGTATCATTTATTATTTATTGCTTATAAAGTGTAAATAATTACCACTATTCACATTAATAACCTTGGAACTTGTGTTATCAAATAGTGATTGGTAACATGCCTTAGGTTTGTGTCATATTTGTATTACACTCAAGGAATCTAATACTATTTGGGACACATGAAAATGTGCACCTCAAACATTGTAATTTAATTTCATTAATATTACATGCCTTACGTGAGATAAACCATGGGTTCACAACTTTTCAATGACTCACTCATTTGGATGATCAAGGTCTTAGTGAGTACAACTATTAGAAGTAACTTACACAATAGTATTTTTTATATTATTTAGATGATATCTCCATTTTAATTTTTCCATATATTTGAGGCAATCCCTTTTTATGTACACACCTGTATTAATTCAATCTATACATCACATTCATATCCAACCAAATTAATATGGTTCCAAAAATACAATAATTTATGTTCCTTATACAATTAATAATTTTTTATGCATTTTCAGTAAAATAATTAATTTTAATATTCGATTAGATACCCAAATTAATCATATAAAAATGGTTTGAAAAAAATACTTTCATTAAAAGAATTAAAATCATATGAAACTACAATCATGATTTTAATAAAGTATAGTGCAACATATTGTTAACCTCTACTTTTCTAACTAGAACATGATCCCCCATTCTAGTGAGAAGTCTAAAAAATGATTAACTATATATATTTAGTACTCAATAGTCATTAAAATTTTAACTAATAATTTTAAATACTAATATTTAAAAATATACAACATTCCTTTACTTTTAATTATTATAAACCAAATTATGAATCTAGTTTGAACTAAATTGAATCATATATAATACCTATCAGGAAAAAAATTATATCTGTGGTATGATAACATTAATTAAGCATACATTATTCAAAATTGAATTCTTATGTACTATTCATAATTTTATTTTAGATTTATAAACACTTCATAAACCAAAATAAAAAAATTTATTACTATTATACCATAAAAATTTCATATGTTACATTTATTTTAGACTTAAATTTATTTAATAAAATAATTCTAGTATGGTTTATGGTCACCTGAATTCTTTCCACAGCCTCATAAGGACCGGGTAAATAAGGTTATTTATTATAGGTCATGCAGATAAATAATTAATCTTTAATTAATTACTTATTATATAAATATTTAATGTGTCTAAGTCCTGAATATCTAATTTTTAAGAGGAAAATATATTTAAGAAATTCTAATGACATAAAAAATGTTTCATATTTTCAAAATGTATTAATTTTATAACAATCACTACTACAAATTAACCTTTTATCAGTATTAGAATTTGTATTTATCAGCACTAAAAAACATTAATGTTATAAGTATTTTTAAAATCTATCCCTCTCAAATATAAAATTAATTTGTAAGTGGTGAGATTCGAATGCCTACCCACTGCAATTTCAAAAAGGACCCTTACCACTAGCTCAACATATTTTACTTGTCAAATATTGACATATATATATATATATATATATATATATTTGAATATATATATATATATATTATTATATATATATATATTTAAATACATATACATATATATTGGTTTATTAATACAAACATATGTAAACATATATACATATATATAGGTATATACATATCTATACATTTTAATAAGGTAAACAAAATGATTAAATTATTATTTTAAAAAATGGATATTAATTTTTTATTTTCATATCTTGTATATATTGAAAAAGATATTTTATATCTCAATATTGTTTAAAATTTTATTTATACAATTAAATTTTCTATGTTAACATATACAAATATTTATATATATGTATGTATATAGTTATAAATAACACTACAATATAAAAATTGTCAAAATATAAACACCATAATATCTATATTAATGTCACCCAAGTGAATAAATTAATTCTACATAAAAAAAAGACAATAAGACTTTCTTAAATAAAGCAGAAATTCCATCTAATGAAAAATAATTAGGGTATCACAACTAAAAAATCAATTTTGAAATTATTTCAAGCCTTTTTTATCATTAGAAAACATTGACTACAATTACCTAGTCTAAATGTTGTATATCTCTTTTCAATATTTAGTTGGACATCTTATGGAGGTCGAACAGATACTCGGATAAAAAATTATGGTCATTTGAAATTTAATCCATTTTCTAATCTTAATATGAGATTTTAATTAATTTATTAATTTTTTCTTTCAGGAAATTGATTTTATATATCTATTACTTGATACTAATTAAAAAATTACAAATTAATATTTATTTTTATCTATTTTATAAACCATTTTCACTAAATATATTACATATTAAATATAAATATATATTTAGTATAATATAAATCATATTTAAGAAAATATTATATATATATATATATATATCAATATATATATATATATTAATATATGATTTTTTATAATATATAATTTTTTATGAAGGGTACCTTTTATTAGCACTTAAAAAAACATTTCAGCACTGATAATAGGTATTATTTTAACATTGATAAAGATGTCTTTTATAAACAATTTTAGCTAACACTGATAAAAGTACCCCATTTATTAGTGTTTTTTAAAACTAAGAAAGATGTATGTTATCAACACTTTTAACTAGTACTGATAAAAGGGGAACTTTTATTAGCAAAAAATTCTAGATAAATAATATCATTGTCAGCCCTCAAGTGATTGTTTTAAGTGCTTTTATACTGAGTCATAAAATATGAATTAAGTGTCATTTTCCATAACTACCTTGTATGACGCGTCGTTGAAGCCTCGTAATAGGTAACCCATACACCAATGTCGAATATGAATATTAACATGAGCTTATGTTAATTATTTATTGTCATAAACTGTGACATCACTTATTCATATATTATATCATGCTAAAAACCCTATTTTCCAACTAATTCATGGTATATGTAATAACAATTTATAGATTTTCTACTTATTATCTACCCTCATCATGTGACACATTCTCTTCCCTCTTAAATGAAAATCGTCATTTATACTAATTTTTTTAAAAAAATACGATTATCAATCCAAATAAATTCAACCACAATTTCATTTATTTTAAAAAAATAATAATTCATTTAAAAATTTTCTCACACTCATTATAAATTTATATTTATTTTTTAACAAATAATTTTTATATTCATTTTAGTTGACTCTAAGAAATTAAATTTTATCACATTGAAATAAAAATGTTTTCCTAAAAAAATTAATATAATATTATTTTACAAAAATATTACCTTAAACTAAATTGAGCCCACTCTTTGTAAAAAAAATTAAACCCAACCACTAAAAAATATACAATTTATTTCAATTATGTAATATAAATTGTAAACAAAAATTTTAAAAAATTTATTATGCTTTTTTAAATACATGTTGAATCAATATATTTCACTTTTTATTAAAAAAATTAACCCAAAACCAAATAAAGTAACATATAAAAAACTTAATATTATTTTGTTTAAAAAATGTTTATAACTATTTAAAAATAATATTATTTTGAGAATAATCAATTATTTTATATCAATTTAAAAAAAATGGTATCTTCAAAAAATTAAAATTAATAGATATAATATATGAGATGAAAAATATTTTAGAAACTAAATTTTAATATAAGAAAATAAATTATATTTACTTTTATTTTGTAACAGATGTATCATTTTAGGTGAGAATTATATTAAGTGAGATATATTTCATTTTATAAAAGGTGTAATTTTTTATATGAAATTTATTTAATATCTTACATGATATCATTCATTGTAATTGAAATTTATTTCATCTCATACACGAGATGATTTTTATTTTATGAAATTTATATCGTTTTACTTCAAAATTATGTCATCCTAGTACATAAGATAAATTTCATTCCTTAAAAAATGTAACAAAATTCATTAAATTTGACTCTTCTAATATGTGAGATAATTGTTATTTAACAAATTTTATTTCATTGTACATTGAATTTATTACAAATCAAAGAATATATAAATTCTATTTTGAAAAGATAGAACATATTACATGAAATTTATATCATGTGTGAGATGATATAAATTTCATTTTTTAATAGATGTATCATTTTATGAGAAATTTATCTCATCTTATATGTCTGATAAATTTTATTGTTTAACATATGTTTCATTATATGTGAAATTTATTTTATTTCATGTATGAAATAAAATTCATTTTATAAAATGATGTATCATTGTACATGAAATTTATCTCTTATCATACATGAGATCAATTTCACTTTTTTTAAAAGATACATCATTAATTAAAGGTGAAATTTATCTTATATATAATTTTCATTTTAAAAAATATGTATCAGTTCATTTCAGATTTATCTCATTTTGTATATGAAATAGTTTCCTTTCTTACAAGATGTATCATTTTCCATAAAATTTCTCTCACTCATATGTGAGAAATTTTATTTTAAAAAAGTTCTATTATCTCATTTAATGTGATGAATTTTAGTATTTTAAATTAAATAATATTTTTTTAAATCATTATATCACTTTTTACCTGAGATAATTACTTTTTCTAAAAGATATATCATTATAGTTGAAATTTATCTCATGCCATAAGTAAGATTTCACTTTTCTTTAAGATATAACATATTACATGAATTTTTTCTAACATCATACATGAGATAAATTTCATATTTTAAAAGATATAATATTATAGATTAAATTTATCTCATAAAATATGTGAAATAAATTTTATTTTAAAAAATATAACATCATAGTTCGATTTTATTTATAATTTGGTACATGACAAAAAAATATTGTAAAATAATTTCCATTATAGATAAATTTTATATAATATCATACATGAAAAAACATTCATTTTTTTAAAAAATAAATCATTTTACATGAAATTTATCTCATTAAAGATGCATTTATTTTTTAAAATATATAACACATTACATAGAACATATCTGATATCATTTGGGACATAATTTTTTTAAAAAAACATTATCATTATAGTTATAATTTATCTCATATGAAATAGATTTCATTTCAATGTACATAAAATTTATTGAATATAATAAAAAGATAGATTCCATTTTTTTAAGTATAAGAAATATATCTCATATACGAGATGAGAAGCATGTTATTTCTTAATTGACGTATTATCTTGGGTAAAATTTATATCATTTCATTTAGGATATAAATAGCATTTTTTAAAAGATGTCCCATTTTAAGTAAAATTTATCTCATGTATGAAATGAGAGAAATTTAATTTTTTTTATCGATATATAATTCTAGGTTAAATTTATCTCAACATATACATTTGATAAATTTTATTTAAAAAATAAATTTATGTGTTAAATGACACTTCTACCATTTGTTTACATTTCTTTTAAAATGAAAAAAAATAAATTTTATCTCATTGAACATGTAACATAAATTTTGCACAAAAAATTAAACATTTTAATGTTCTTTCTAAAAACATATCCCTACACTACAACAGAATCGCCATTTAGCGGCGATTTTTTTTTGCGTTTAGAGGTGGTATAAACCGCAGCTAAATTTTTTAGCAGTGTTTTACTGAAACCGCCGCCTAATAGGGCGTCGCCAATCTATTAGTGGCAGTTATTTACATTTAGCAGCTATTTCAGGAAAGCGTCGTAGCTGCCTCATTTCGCGGTGGTTTTCCTAAATTTAGCGGCGGTTTTACGGACCCTGGATATCACTTTATTCGCGGCGGTTATAACCGCCACGAATAAACTCAAATTCCATCAGTCATAAAACCACTGATAAATTCAGGAAAACCACTGCGAAATGAGGCAGCCACGATGCTCATATTTAGTGACGGTTTTCACCATTTAGAGGAAGTTTAAACCACCGCCAATATAAATTTCACGGTGGTTAAAACTGCCACGAAAAGCTGCCAAGAATAAAAAAAATTCTTTGCTTATGCTGCACCACTGCCCTGAAAAGCAAATAAAACTAGAAAAAACCATCACTGGCCTCCCACCAATGACCAAGAGCTAAATATCCAGAATAAATCACAACATCCAAAAAACATGTTTTCTCTCAATGAGAAATAATATATGACTTTAATATTTAAAAATAAAACAAAAATATGAAACCCTGGAATATAAGACTTCCTATTAGAGAAAGTATTATTAACACAGAAGTCAGATATCCATCAAAGGTTCCAACACATTCCTCATACTCATGTAATCAATATCCTAAATAGTAAATACTAGGAAGATAAAACTCCATTGATACAACATTGTAACATCCCAAACTGGATTCCCCTAAATCTTATAACTTCACTTTCTTAGGATAGGCCATCCATAGTGATTCCACTCAACTTATAAAAATTGATAATTGATGAATTAGTAGTTATATTAGTACCAACCCATTTATATAATGAATTTTTTTGGTTTTGTGGCCTAGAAACCATCCTTAATACATATAATCAATTTAAACTGATGAAATAGCTTAAATAACACATTAGAAATATATTGTTATAAAAAATCCTATTGTGTTAATAGTTTTAGAGTTACATTGGGATATAGCTTTTATAGGAATGTGGATATTTCCAGTGAGTCTTAGTTGACATCTTTTTATGTTGGAATATAGGTTAGGTGGGAGATTCTAGTGACCTTTTAGGAATAAACCTAGAATTAGAGTTGATTCCTCATGTTATGTGAGGGGTTAACCTAGTTTTTCTAGCATCCTTGGAGATATTAATCATTATTGGATGCATATTTTTAGTTTTTGGTCATAGAATGTTCTTTTTTTTGTATTTTGGGATTGGGTAGGACTCTAGTTGTGGAATAATTCCCCAAGTTGGTAGGTGATCATGAGATAAGTAAAACTTCTATGTGTTATGAGCATCTTTATTGCTTGAGATTAGTGGGACTGACATGCCAATATAATTTTATCTAGTTTAGTTAGTTGTGTGATTTTAATTTCAAAGGTGTATGACTCAAGAATTCATCATCCATGTTAAATGGTTATGTATGATAACATGACCCTTGGGTTTGATTTTTTGAGTAGGCTAGAAAATACCAAGAATGCACAGTGTCATTGGTCCTATGAATTATATGAAATGGGTGTTCCCATTTCATTGATGTAACATCAATTTAGTATTCATTATCATATAAATTTCTTATTTAACTAAGGTTTGGTGGAGAGAGTTGTGTGGTATTTTGTGAAAAAATTCTAGTCTCTGAGAGTTTGAGGGTTGAAATCACAGGTAACACCTTGAGGGGTATTATCACATAACTACTTGGTTTAGGGTTGTGGGATATAAAAAGGTTGTGTTAACCGATCACTCCCTGAGTGAGGTTACCTAGGTATTAACTATGTTTTGGTGAGTGTTTTAGACCAGAGTTTTTAGTAGAAAAGCTAAGTTATCCTAGTTCTATGGATGACTATGTAAGAGGATCGAGTTTTATAACATCATCAATCTAGGTTAAAGTTCATGATGTAGTTATTGATGTTGATTGAATGTGTGTGCATGGAATGAGGATTTCATAATGTATGTGATTATGAATAGACCATTTCTATTTATTATTAAGTGGATTATGTAAATTTATGTGGTAGGAAGTGAACCAAAGGTTGTTCAAGGATGGAATATTAGTTCCAGATGAGGCTTTAGTGTATGCCAATGATAGATTGTCGTGATGGAACATGGTATAATTATGTTGACTCACATCCAGAAACCATGTTTAGTGGTGGATAGAGTGTTTTTAATGGGAATTAGATTCCTATTTTTATTAAAATGATGAATATTAAAATCCTATGGTGGAGAGAATCACACAGGTCATGGAAAATGTAACCTTTGGGAGAGTGTTTGTAGAAAGAATAGTCATGAATGGTCAAAATGACTTTCAAAAGTCTGTGATCTATAAAATTCAAGTTTTCCAGACATGGAGGAGGCGTTGAATTTAAGACTTAGGTATGAGTTTGAATCAAGTTTGGAAATTGTATTCAGTCTCGGGCTGCATGTGAAATCTAAGAAATGTGATAGGTTGATATCACATATTTTCTTGTAATGTAGCATGATTTTGAAATGGTTGGTTAAGTATGCACCCATTAAATCACACCATGAGTCAATTTTGGAATTCAGTGGGTTCATCTCAATTATCACGATATAACTTTTCAATTTATGTTAATATGATTTAGTTTTCAAATAAAGGTTGTAACACCCTAAGATTTTATGAAAAATATTCTTTTAATTTCATTAATTTCTTGTGTTGTATGCTACAACAAGATTACCTTGTGCTATATGCAACACCGTATTAGCTTGCAGTATACGCAACACTATTCTTGGATCGTGTTACACACAATTTTGATAATAGTTATTCTACGCAACATTGAGTATATATATATATATATTCAATGTATAAATGAAATATTGTTGGATTATGATATACGAAACAACGAAGGATTATTTCACAGCACACAACCCTGACTTGGCTTGCATTACACGCAATTGCGGCCTTCCTCGATAGCATGTGTTGTACGCAATACCGGGTTTTACTAAACAACGATATATTATTATAATATTGTTATGAACTAGCCGTTATGAATAGTGTTAACTAAATTTTGAATTTTATAACATTGTTATTCATCTTACACATTTCTAGAACATGGTATAAGAACAAAATAAATTTTTCGGGTAAAATAAGTATTTTTCAAAAAATGCAGTTTTGTCGCCTTTTGATGGTGCACCCACTTTAAATCTAGTTTTTGAAATTTTTAAAAGTTCAATTTGACAAAATAAAATTCTTCTTTTGAATCAGGATATAAAAATTTACATTAGATAAATTTTTGATATTTTTCTGATAACTTTCATATTTTAATGAATAGTAAAAACACGCTATATTTTAATTAAAAACAACTTTTTTCATCGTAATATCTTATGTGGTTAAATTATAATATTGAATGGTTTTAAAGTATAAATATAATATATTTTTACCATTTAATATAATGTATGTCATTAGTATTGATTTTACCTTTAATTTGTAAGTTAAATCAATTCAATCTTTTGCAATGTTTTAAAGAAAAACCCGTTTTCTTTCGACAACGGGATTAATTTTAATTTAATTTCTGCATATTTTGTGTATTGAATTTGGAAAAATGGATTCCATATTTTGAATCAGTGGGTCCAAATTATGTTAATAAGCTACTTTTTATTTTTGGGCATTGTGAATAGTAACTACGGTAAATTCTATTTACTATAGTTAAAGGAAAATCGGGTAATTAAGGGTAAATATAAGATTATAAAATTACCCTAACACTTGGAAAAATCCTATTGGATGGCAAAACGTAGACCCATATAACCTAAGGGTCGGATTAGATTCATTTTATGGACTTTTTTCCATGAAAATAATTTAATTATTATTAAAACCAAAGAATGTGACAACATGTCACTTTCTTAAATCTTATAAGTATAATAATTTTAATGTAGTGATAAACTTCATGAAACTTCTAAAATAAATAGTCTCCAGAAATCTAATACATTTATCTACATCATAGAAATTTATTTATAATTTTTAGGGATTAAATAAGTATCATTTATTATGACACAAAGATGATGCAGTAATTGTCTTATTAATGAAATATTGACATAATTGATGTTATAAATGCCCAAATAAATGTAATTTGAGACTTTTTATGACTTACATTAATTTTATAGGTTCCTATTACATTTTATTGTTGATATAAGTAACTTTTTTCGAACTTATCATTCTGTTATGAATTTCATAAAAATCATGTACCAAATAGTGTCAAAATTGACATAAATTAGTTTTTAAAACAAATATTATATTATTAATTTTTATTTAATTCCTAAAAATCTAAGGTTCGACCAAATGACTTAGATAAGGATATATATATTAATAATAAACAACTTGGGGTTATTTTGGCTTGTTATGGTATGTTTATTAACCATATAGTGTAAGAAAACAAAAAGTCACGGTAAAAGTTAAATTATTTAACTTAGAGTTAAATCTAATTGATAAGGTTAAAATAATAACCTAAACTTGTATAAATATTATTGTATGAGAGGATTGCGACCCATACCCACTTTATCTTCGAAATAAGACCCCTTTGAACCATTATAAACCGAATTTGACCTTAATATAAAATAATATTTTGAGATTTTCCTAAGGTGCCCCTCTCCTCCCTTATAAAAGGGCACCTCCTCCCTCTCCTCCTCACACCAATTTGAGCATTAAAGCTCAGCCAAACCCTGCCAAAATCTCTTATCCACTTCCCTAGTATCATCCTAGAGGTCCTGGTATTCTTCAAAGACCATCCTTAGTTCTTTAAGTGGAGGTTAAGTGAAGGCGCGTCAAAAAGAGATAATATCCATTACCGATCTTTTTCAATTTCTTTCTTCTTCAACTTCTTCTTCTTTAGTTGTTTCATGATAAAGTAATAACATCAGTATTTATTATATACTTATATGTTATTATAAATATGAAACAACTCTAATTAACCTTCTATCCATCCTATGGAAAAAGGAAATCACCACGCGTGCGTACGTACGGAATACCGTCTCCACGCCGTGGTGTAATCTATTTTCCACCACCACCTTAATTGGATGGGTATAATGGTGTAATGAGTAACTATATATAATTATTATAAATTGATATGGATACTGAAATAGTATACATACACTTCAACACAATTCCACGACCATGGGAACGATATCATCGCTCGTGCGTACGTACGGACTACCGTCTCCACGACGCGATGAGATTCATTATCCATGTTAACCATTCCAGAATTATTATAAAGTATCTATATAATGAATAATAATGAAATATATGACATGGTAAATCTACTAGATTTATGTATATATATATATATTTCATCTACTTACTTCCATTCAAGACAATAAGGAAAGGAAAACAGCGTTCATGCGTACGTACGGACTACCGTCTCCATGAACGGTGTGTTTCATTTCATTTATCTATCTATTATATATACATATATACTGAATATATATGATATATAAATCATATTTTATATTCTGGAAGTAAGTAAATAATTATATAAGTAATAATAATTTCAAGAACAACAAGTCCAAACACCTACAATAAATTAAACGATTTTACCCAAAACGCTTCTTTAACATGGAATTTACAAAAGAACGGGTAATATAAAGTCATAAGTGAACCATATATGATATCATAAAAATGAATATGATTCTGTAATAAGTTAATGACATTATTTAAATCATTATACAGGAGGTCTGAATATGTACAAAGCATATCAGACATAAGGTAAGGGATAAATTTTCAATCTCATTTTTATCCGAGATTGCTTATACGTAAGTATTTACTGGGGTTACGTTTATCATCAATGACCATGTTTTCTAAAAAAAAAATTATAAAATGTTTACCATTCTTCCATGAATGTTTAAAGTCATTTTTACCCTTTATTGACTTTTTACCACATTTCATGAATGGAATCTTTCCTTTGGTTACCATATAAGGTACTTTTTGACTTTTCCGAAAAAAGTACGAGGAGAATGTTATTTTTAACTTATACGGCGTGAACGGATTTTTACGGTTTCATAACACCTAATTTTCAAGAAGCTTCCTCTACAAGATTGCATGATTATTTTCAACAAAACCCTTATCTTTTAAAATTTCATGAAATTTTGTGAAAAGAAAATGATTTTAAAGAAGAAAGGATATTTTCCTCAAGAATTCATTTCAAGTGTTTTTCTCAAAATTATTTTCCATATAAGATGACATTATTTGATATGTATGTTTCAAGTAAAATGTCTCTATGATTTAATGGTTTCAATTTTCTTATGATTAAATGATATCAATTGTTTATGGATTATGATGGCATGATGTTTAAGAATCCCATTTTATTACATGGGTTATGCAATGATGTATGATTTATGATTTTGTGGCACACATAAGAATGGTATCATTATGATATGGGTGGGACCTATATCTCCCTCCAATGCATTGGGTAAATATTTTATATCTCATGAGATAGACATGGCTGGAATGGTAGGTTATACCGGTTCAGTGAAACAGGACTGAAACGAGGGTGACTCAGTTCAGAAAGGGACTTTGTCCACTAAGATAGTCTTGGAAATGAGTCTTGACTAATAAGATATGATTCTCTATGATTATTTGTGTATGCCATAAAGTTTCATGTTTTATGTTATGATTATTGGGATTTCATTTCATTACTATGATTTATCCCATGTTATGAAATTATGCTCTCTTTTGCAGGTTAAGATTTCCAAAATGTTATGTTCTTATGAATATGATGTGATTGATATTTCTTTTGTTTACCCTTACTGAGCATTTGAGCTCACCCTTTTATGTTTTATTTTCCCCCAGGATTAAAAGAAAGATTTTAGGTAAGGAAACAAAAATGGTAATATCTTTATGGGAGATGTGAAGATCTTTCACCATGATTAGAAGATTACGTTCCGAGTTTCCAAAGACACTAAACTATTACGATCCTTGTGTGTGTGTTTTTGTTATGTACTAAGTATTCTGAAAAAGTAATGTAATGTCAATGTACGTCAAGATTCGGGTCTCTACAAAGGCATTGGCCATCAATTTGGATATCCTCTAAGCAGGTCAACCTAAAGTGTTCTGACTAGAATTTTAGTAAACAAGTGCATGTTGTTAGCTAAGATTTCTTTCTGTAAGATGTATTAATAATGAAGAGTGTTTTTTGGTTATGACCCTTTAGTTTAAATTTTTAGGACAAGATTAACAGTGATGGTTGATTTGTAAATGGAGGTAGTGGTTTTCATGTGGCACCGCTTCATAAAGAGTTTTCAAGCTAACTCAAGTGAGATCTGTCTTAAATAAAGCAATCAAAGCTCGAACATGTAAATGTGAAACTAGAAGTGATTTATAGTATTATAGTGCTCATGGTTTAGTGGTTTGAGAATTACTATGGTGGGAAGACACCATGGACCTATAAATCATGTGGTTCTCACTTTAAGTAGTTTTCATTATTAATGTGTCTGAGTGGTGTCACTTGGTTTAATGTTTCTGGATTTAATTCAGATGGCAAATAAACCTAGGGACAGGTGATGAGAGGTGGTTTGGGGGTCTTATTAAATTGGAAATCCTCTAGATGTGGGTGTTGGTCAAATTCAATACGATCATTACACAGAGTCGTGGGAGTATAACTATGGTTTCTTATGAGTATGTTTGGATAGAAGTGTTTTGTACCAGACCTATGACATCTCCCTATAAGGCCTAGTGTTGGTAAAGAAGAAAGTTCTGGAATTCCAGTAATTAATGTTTCATGACTGGATAGCTTTTAATGAATAAGAAAATGGAATTAAGAATCATAATATAAATAATTCAGGGATATAATGATAGGTAATAATTACCAGACAGACCATGATTAAGTGGAAATTGTGTTGGGAATGCAGTTCAAGTCATACAGTAACAGTTCAGTGGTCAAAATATTCTCATGACATTTTAGAAGAGCTAGAGCATGTTTAGATACTTTTGACGCTTAAATCAGACATTTTCAACAATGGGCCTCACCAAAGTGTCCACAACACTATCCCCTTGATCACTATGAAATGACCCAATTTTTTCAACACATCAACAATGGGTTTAACTCCTAGTCATCCAAAATCTCAACTACCAATTCAAACACAGGCCTAAATGGAATGGTGTATACCACACTTGAGAAATGAAGACATAAAAAGAAACATTAGAAATCAATAAAATTCATAAAAAGAAACATGAGAAATCAAGGAAATTTTAGGACATGAAATGTGTGGTGGAAACTATGTGCCACAAATGTTACATATACAAACCAACTGTTTCCATTTTTGTTCAACCCATCAACAATACAACTACTCAGGGTCTGATGATGCATCGTCACCCTCTCCACCTTCATTTCTACTTTGTTTTGTCACCTGTAAGAGCATTATATTGAAAATTAAATACGATTACATATTTATATTAAAACTTAAAACCAATGAAAGTTAGAAAACTAAATGATTTTGATTTTCTGTGATTTACCTGTATACCACCAATCGATGCACTCCCACCAGGGGCAAATCTGCTCATCTGCTGACGTATTTCAGTAAACTCTTTCTGCAATGCATATATCTGATCCCCCTGCTGGTGAACTGTGTTTCATAATGAAGCAATCTCTTTCTTAGCATCTCTAGGTATGGGCTGACTAAATTCAGGAGTGGATGCAGCAGCTATCCCCAGTGGCCTACTAAAACCCTCAGATGGAACAGGTCCCAAACCAATCCCGCGCACTCTCCCAGGATGCTCCTTCCCAAGGACTTTAGCAATCGGGTGATCCTGGGAGACAGAGTAGGAATGAACAGGATTGACATCCCATAGTTCTTTAATTTTGACCTATAAATCAAATATCAATATATATTAACACAGTAAAAACTGATAATAAGTTATTATGATAAAAAAATTACTTCATACCCCCCAACTTATTTAGCAGGCTCATTAACAAAACATCCATCTGATTTCTTGTGAACATCCAACCACAGTTCAGTTCTGGATGCTTTATGGCCTAAACTCTATGACTACATTAATCAAAGATAAATCAACAATTCAATATATTAAACAGATAATATTTTCTTATAAATATTTAAACTAATTAAAAGATTACCAATGTCGTTAGACTTCTAGAAAAACTTTTTGATCCCACAGTGTGCGGGATGAATTGCTTCGCTTGGTTTAACGCATTCTGTCTTGAGAGATCCTAAAATAAATAAAATACAATTTAATATTGATGTATTGAATGTCATGTCATTTTCATATACATGTATAAATGTAAAATGAGGATAATATAATAATATATATATTTCAATACCATCCGCTTCTGATCCCGATGCCTGTCAAAAAACACTTTCCACTGCTCTTTCAGTACCCCACTGGGTAGCTTCTCATACATTTGCAGTGCAGTCAACGAAGCATCGTTGACATCACACCACAATCTCCATTTAAAATCTTTCCACTTCTTACCTAGATTTTTCAACGTCCACTTCTGTGTTATCACATCAGCAACGGTAAAGTGGAAGAACATCTGTATACAGAAATTTATTTTGAACATATTAGAAACATGACATTCAATTAAACCATAATGTAATAAATTTACCTTGATTTGAGAATCAAGAACTTCATTTTTCCAGCTTGGAGGCATATGTATCTAATCTTCATATGAAATGGGAAGGGAAATGGGATCCGCTGCCAGCTGGCCTAGAATCTGGCCAAGTAACCCCACAGAATCATCCGTAGGGACCCCGTAAGAATCAAATGTCACAACAATCTTCTCGCCATTCAGATTCCAAACATCTGAACTTTTTATGTTTTTCTCCACGGTTGCATTTTTTTCATCTTCAATGAGCAAACAATTAGTATAAACAAAATGAAATAAATTTATTTAATTAAAATTTGTACCTATGATAGTGACACTCCAGTATGTCTGGGATGAACTGGAAGGGGCACGTTGCTGCCCCACTACTGAGGCTCCTAAAGGGGGAGTCGATGACTCATCCTCTACTGGGACATCCACAAATGGTGTGAGAGATGGTGCAGGGGGAGTGGGTGCAGGGGTGTCGGCAGTTGGTTCCTCAGATGTCATGGGGAGGGAGCCAGATGGATAGTCATCTATCGCAGAACTAGATAAAATAATGTACCGCTTCTTCCTTGGCATTCTTGTCATTTAATCAAATAAACTTAAGTTTAGAATATATATTTCAAAAAAATTATGCAGAAAATAAAATTAAAAATGATAATAGATGGAGTACTAATAGACAAAATTTATATAACAATGATAATTAATGACTGCAGAAAAGAAACAAGTGGTTACTGAATAAATAAATAATTATACATACAATCATTTTCCCCTTCAATCATGTCGGTTTACTTCTCCATTAATTCATCCACTTCATTCATCCTTTCTAGACTAATATTTTCAATATCATGATGGAAAAATAATTCTGCTTCCTGTTGCTGATTAAATTCAATTTTAGATTTCAAATTTTCCACTTCATCACCCATAGCATACAAATATCTTTGTATTACGTGAGAAACTACACTCCACCATTCATTGGAAACATAATTCACATAATATACCATTTTTTCTTGCGATGCTAAGATATATGGATCATGCAGTTCACGATCACCAACATCCATCAAGAGAGAGAAGTTCACAGAAGTAAATTGAAAGGAATCTCTTTTAACACCTCTGATAATATCGACCCATTTTCATTTGAATAAAACAACCAAAAAATGTCCATGGTAGTTTAATTCAATAATATCATGCAGCTTTCCATAGTATTCCACTTCATCAAATGTAAATATACCACTATTCTGTGTTCTCAAACCCACTTCTCGATCGACTATACGAAATTTAAAGTCATTCACATTATAAGCGTCGAACATTCTAACTTCTTTTAGAGGACCTCTAGAAAGAAACATCAAATCTTCTAACACCTTTGCTCGAGTATCAGTATTCATGATCTGAAAAAAGAAATATACTTTATTAGATTTAAAAAAATATATGTGTCAAACTAATATTCATATTTATTGCAAAATTTATGAACTTACACGTCGTGCAAACCATTCTACAAGCTCTTATTTAACAGCTTTTTTTATATTTTTCTCATTCCGTGTTCAGCCTCTCATTTGTCTCTTTGTTTGTATCCTCAACTCTACAATAAATGGATCTGCAATTTCACTATTCAGCAGTACATATCTATGTGCCTGTAATAATTCCAATTCAGTCAGTGTCACATTTGAGGTCCTCCCAACTGATCAGCCAGTAGCAAGAAATATTTTGGATTTCTGATGTATTTTAGATTGAGTCGATGTGTCGTCAACACGTCCAACTCGATTAAATCTTGTCTCAATATCATCCAAGTATTGAGAACAAAAGTTAAGACACTCCTCAGCCACATAGCCTTCAGCAATTGCGCCTTCTGGTTTAGCTTTATTTCTCACGTATGATTTCAAATGCCCAAGATATCTGTGAAATAAAATAAACATAATTATGAATTTAATTAAGTAGCGAAAATTGTTTACTTAACTGGAAAACATATAAATAAAGTACCTCTCAATTGGATACATCCATCGATAATGAACGGGGCCCCCTAATTTAGCTTCCTCAACCAAATGCATAATTAAATGTATCATTACAGTAAAAAAGGATGGAGGAAAGATCATCTCCATTGTGCAAAGGGTCAATAAAAACCTCTCCTGGAGGTTGTCAAGCTAAAATGGATGTAGATATTTCTCACATAATTTCCTGAAAAATGTGAAGAACTGGAGTACAACAATAGTAATTGTTTTAGGTAATAATGTATGCAATGCCAATGGTAGTAACTATTGTAACAAAATATGTGAATCGTGGCTTTTCAATCCATGTAACTTATGATTCTTCAAGTCAACACACCTCGAGATGTTACATGAATACCCATCAGATACCTTAACATTCTTTAACATTCAAAGGAATGTATCTTTATCCCTATTTTTCATTGAAAAAATTGTCGGAGGATACTTTTCATTCTCATCTGGTCAGAGATCGCATTTTATGTCCATTTCTTGTAAGTCTTTACGAGCATTGAGATGATCTTTCGACTTTCCATGCTCATTAAGCAATGTGAAAATTAAATTGTCATAGAAATTATTCTTAATATGCATCACATCAAGATTATTCTACAACAAATTAAATTCAAAATATGGAAGTTTGAAGAATATACTTTTTTTTCTTCCATTTTTGCGTTCTGGTTTCGCTTGACGATGCACTTCGGACCCGTTTTCCACTATCATTCAAATGATTAACCTTCCCATATTCTATTTCAACATTTTCAAGCTGTTTCAATATTTCAAAACCATTTAACAACTTTGGAGGTGGTCTACAATCAATGGAACCTTTCAATTTTTATTTTTTTAGCCGAAATCTATGAGATGCATCAAGAAATCTTCGATGACACAAGAAGCACCATTTTCTACTGTGAGTTAGCCGTTTGGACTCAAAATAAAAGTTACAAACTGAACAAGCCAAACCCATGTAATTGTTCCAACAAAATAAATTCCCAAGCCTAGGGAAGTCACTAATGGTCCACATTAAAGCAGAATGCATTTTGAACATTTTTTTAGAAGAAGCATCAAATGTCTCAACATCGTTGCTCCATAACTCCTGCAATTCGTCAATCAAAGGATAAAGGTATACATTAATATCATTTCCAGACATTTTTTTTCTAGGAATAATCATCGAAAGGATAAAAGATGTTTGTTGTATACACATCCATGGAGGCAGATTATAAGGGACCAAAACAACTAGCCAAATGCTATAATTGGTACTCAAAGTCCCAAATGGGTTGAATTCATCGACAGCCAATCCCAATAGAACATTCCTTGGATCAGCTGAGAAATCAAGATGTAATGAATCAAATGTCTTCCATGATTGGGAATCTTTTGTATGTCTCATTAACCCATCATTGTTATTATCTATAGAATGTCACTTCATGTGTTTGGCGGTTTTCGATGAAATGAATAATCTTTGCAATCGAGGCTTCAATGGAAAGTAATGAAAAACCTTTTCAGGTGAGCTCCTTTTCTTCTTATCCATGAAATTATGTTTATTCAGACTTCCAACATCACCCTTTCCTGCCATCTAGAAGAAGAACATTTCTTGCAATTATGTCTACTTGAATCCTCTCCCCAATAATGCATATAATCATTGGGACACGCATGTATTTTTGTATAATTCAGACCAAGCTTGTTAACAAATTTTTTCATATCATAAAAAGATTATGAGATTTTTGCTTCAGGAAATGCATCACGAATCAATTTCAATATCATGTACATTTCCTTATTTGTAATTCCACATAGACATTTGATATGGTACAACTTTAGCATAAATAAAAGCTTTGAATATTTGAAACACCCACTATACAACTCTTGATTTCCATCATCAACTAAATCATGAAACGCATTTTCCTTAGTGAAGTTTTCTCTTACATTTGGATCCATAGAATCAAGAGGAGGATCCAATGATATGTTACAATTTTGATCTGCCTGTGTTACAATCTCAAAAACATCACTTGTCACGTTGTAATTTGTAGCACCCTCTTCTAGTTGTTCTAATATGTTTTGATGCTGATAGTGGTGCCTTGCAGTTCCGAATGCATCATTTATTAGGTTTTTCATTTCATTTTCCATTATCGATGAACTTGGGACCTCATTATGTGGATTAACATCAGTGCTCAATCTTTCTGTAATGTTCGATTCTCCATGCCAAATCCAACACAAATATTGAGCAGGGAATTGCTTTAGTATTAAATGTTCATAAACCTTATCTCTCTTCAAACATGTTCTAAATTTACATTTATCACATGGAAATTTTATTCTCCCTTTAACAGATTGATTATAAATTGCAAAATCTAAAAACTCATCCAAAACCTTAGCATACTAGGGTGTGTTCCTCGGTAATGTGATCCAGCTTTTATCCATGTATATCACAATGTGCCTACAAAAAAAACAAGGAATAAAACATGAGACATCTTCTATAACCCCATCATCAAAAACAAATAATGATGAACAAAATTTCCATAATAGAGAAAAATTCAAGGATATATCAAGAAATGGGTCTCATAATTCCTCAAAATCCCTAAACTGGAAGCACAAAATGGAAGAACTCTTTCTATAAGAATGAGCCTTTTCATTATGTTATGGTTCATCCTGCCTCTACTTCTTGCACATTGGATTCTCTTCATTACCAATATTAAATTATTGCATACCTGATAAAACTAAGGAATGGAAAACCATCAATTTCCAAGAATATTTAGCTTCCATTCACATTTCCCTAGTGACAACCTCCAAAATGAATGTTATGCCCAAAGAAAGTAGAGATGTACTAAGGTCTGGGTGAAGACCATCACCAAATAAATTATCTTTATCATAATTGATGACCCCTATCTTTGGAGAATATATAACAAACCTTGAAAGGTTATTGACATACTCCCATACTGATCTGTTACCAATAAAAAGTCTCATGAGATCAGTCTATTTCTCTACATTCATTCCCTTAGGAAATAACCATTAAAAAAATCAATCATGATGAGATTCTAATTCATAAATTCATGAAGTTAAGATGGTACCACTAACTCCCACAAGACTCTACTGAAACTATAAATCCAGTTCTAAAAAATTCTCACCCAAAAATTATCAGGTTCCCTAAGATAATTGAAGATCACCTCAATTTGTTCCAACTACCTAACTTCTTCCACTGACCCTTGAAAAACACTTAATGAAGGAAGATAGTGATTCAGGAATCCTATGATGGTGTCCGAGATTGAAAATTATTTAACATCAACAAATCAACACGTATTCTCGGTTGGAATAAGAACTAAAGAATCCTTTTTGAAAATTACAGTGGACAACAATAACATCTAAATGAACTATATCAATTAAATACTCAAAATAAAGCCAAATTATTCTATATGAAAGTAAGAATAAAAAATATATATATATAAATTAAACAAGGAACACACTAATGAAACCAAAATTACTTTTCATTTTAAACCACCATTTTTTATAAGTAACTTTGAAATACCACCTCCAATAAGTGTGAACCTCATTTGGGAAATATAGATTGGAGAGGAGTTGAAACAGGATAATAGGGCGATAAATTGTGATGTGAATGATTTGTCTTTGTGGGATGGGTGTCTAGGCGCAAAACATGAATGCATTTTTGAAACTTGTTCTTTACTATGACTCGATTCATCTTTTGGTAATCATTACAAAGGTGAAGGATTCCATAATATTTATTCACAAAAAACAAATCCATTTCCCAATATTAAAGACTTGGGAGTATAAATCATGTATCAGATGCAGTAGGTTTACCAAAACACATCATAAAGGAAAGAACATAGAACATGAAATAAATATGTCTCTAACATGAAGAATTAATGTCAATATATACATTAATATGTGCCTATCATGATGCATGAATACTCATTTAACACCATTCTGGTCTATGAGTATAAATATCAAGAATCAAAATTCATCACTAAACAATACCATCCAACAAAATAAAAATCACCAAAGGTGAAATAACATCAACTTTTTCAGTAAAATAACATAAGAACCAATCCTGTCCATATGAACACATATTTCCCCAATACATTAGCTAGATATTCCTATTCAGAAGCTCATTGTTATGTCTTGGCACATCCTAGTATCTCTTATACCTTTCCATAAGTAGTAATGTAATAGAAATTAAAACATGATTATTTGATACCACTTTGCTACATCTTCCAATCCATCACTCTCTCATGTGTCCAAATCAGGTTTTTTATGGGACCTCATGCATTCCTACCCATATTCCACAGGTCATTGACTAGAAATGAGTGTGATATTTATAGTGGGGAGACCATACCCTTGGGTATGTAGTTATATAGAAGTGGAAAAATCAACATAAATAACTATAATAAAATAAATATTTGTAGAGTAAACCATATAATAAAACATTTAAACAAAAAAATCCAACTAAAGAATCCAATAAATAATAATGGAATAATGTAATGAGATGATGTAATTAAAATGAATTTATTGATGGTTGTAATATAGAGTAAAATACTATGGGTTTCAAATAGAAATACAAAATTCCACTATCCCAGTCCCCATTTCAATCCCTTAACCAAAATCCAACCCATCCTATATGAAAAAAATTAACATAAAGGTCTCCTTACCTTTTTGAATCCTACATCTATGCAATCTTCTAGGGTTCAAAATGTTGAGATATGTAGGTTGTGAGTAAAACTTATTAGGTCAACACCATTATTCATATAAAAAACAGTTGGATATATATTGTACATAGTAAGGGGATAAGAATGAATATTTATTAATCAATCAACACAATACACGAATCATCCTAATATAGAACCATGTCAGATTATCTCTGATCTTATTACACAACCATTCGAACAATAATAATAAACCATGGAAAAATTAAAAAACTTGGAATATCCCTCTATATAAGAATTTCATCCATTGGGAATAGCCATATATATAATTAGTTCAACATGTGTCCATTGGAATAGATCACTATATTAACATGCTAAGATTCCAACTGGGCATTTACAATTTCAAAACCAAAATTCATTTCCAAAATATTATAAAGATCCAATCAGGATTTAATCTTTTTCAATTCGAATAAATTACAAAAATGATTCCTAACCATTTCTAAAACAACATAAAACACTACTTTCATGTTTATAATTCTAAGAGGCCCTTTAAACCATTTAGAAACCAACCATGTTCCAAAATATCAAATGGGAAAAGTTTCAAATTACACATTTGAACCCAATTTCAAAACCACATAATATAGAAACACACAATTTAGAAACCAGTAAACCATTTCATAGAATGAGATTTATGGAAAACATTATTTTAGAGTTCCATTTTCATATGAATGTCCATCCATGTGTGCCCCTCATGCGCACATGGATGTGCCAACATCCAATGACACCCATTAAGTATCCACAGAAACAACCAAAATCCATTTTCAAAGAGACATCACATGCCGTCCAACCAACAGAACACCACACTATAAAAGTCACCAAATTCCACATATAAATCCCAAACAACAATACAACCAATTTAATAATACAAATATATGGGGAAAACAACACAAATCAACTAATTTTACCTTAAAATATCCATTAAAATTTTATCAAACATATTGGGTGCATATATTCAAAGGAAAATTTGAAGAATCACTTCAAAACAAATTTTTAGAAACTTCTACCAATACCAAAGCACCACAAAAAACCTAATCAACACATCACAAGAATGAAAAACATATTTATAAATTTATTTAAATCACCCAAGGATCAATGGAATGAGTTTGAAGGGAAAAATATGGAGACACCTACATCAATGGAGTGAAGATGTGATGAAACTCTTGGATAAAGAAGAAAACACCCCAAAGAACAATCCACACACCCTTAACATCAATAAAATAGAACCATACATCAACCCTAACATATATGGTTCATACAAAGGGATGATCCCCCAAGAGAAACCATGAAATCATGAGGGTAAAGATAAAAGAGGAGTAAAATGAAAAAAAATCCAAATAATATTACCTTGGAAGCTCCACGGACCACTAATAGAGAGAGAAAAACTAAGGGTCGCGGGGTCGTCAGGGTCGCGGGGTCGCCGGGGTCGCGGGGTCGCCGGGGTCGCGGGGTCACCGGAGTCGCGGGTGGCGGGGGAAGCGGGGGAAGCGGGGGGCTGGGGGAATCTGGGTGAGGAGGGTCGGGGTGGGGGGAAGGGTCGGGCTATTAAAAAAACAATGTTTCGCAGCAGTTTATTATAAATCGTCGTGAAACATTTTTTACAAAAGGTTTAGCAGCAGTTCCTAGAATTGCCGCTAAAAAGCGGTTTTTTTGTCGTGCTAGATCAAATTTATGTCATTGATGAGGTGATATTAATTTTAAACAAAAACTATATTTTCTATTTAAAGAAAAATATTTCATAAAAAATTATTTATTGATAAAAAATATTTATGAAAATAATAATGTATTTCATGGGTGAAAAATATTTGAAATATAATTAATGTTTCCCCTCCCATTTAATAAAATAAAAAATTACAAGTTTCATGTAATTATATTATTTTTTAAGGAAAATTTATATGAATTTCAGATCTATCAAACATATCTATATAAATTTTATACATAATACTACAAGAAAAAATTTATTTTCAAATAGTTTGATTCATTAATAGAAAAGGATAAAATATCTTTAACATAAACATGACTACATATATTCCCTTTAACAGTGTGCAAAAAGGATTTTAATGGTACTAAAAAACATTGTTAATCTCAATGCTATTAAAGGGGGTTCCCCTTTATCAGTTCTATTTCTAGCACTAATAAAGTTCTTACTTTATCAGCATTAGAAATAGCACTGATAAAGGCCCCATCTGATGCAGTATTCTATTTTATAACAAAACATTGCATCAACCTCTTTTAACATGTACAGAAAATATATAATTTAATTGAAATAAATTTTACATCAATAATACAAAGAAACTACTATATACATTTCAGAAAATGTTTTGTATAATCACATTTATAATTACTATGAAAAAATAATTTAAAACATTAATGTTTCATGGTATTTGACAACCATGATCCCCTCTCAAAAATAACCACCCATGGTATCCATTTTTGAACAAATCACATCAACCAATGAAAAATAATCCACCTGTATAATAAAACAAATCTTATGTTAGTAATATTATAAAAAATAAATTAAACATTAATATGAAAGAAGACATTAAAAAAATGTGTGATTTAAATAAAAAGACATACTTGGAGACATATCGGTCACACTGTGCATTGTATTGAGGTGTGGTTAATTACAAAACATCAAAAATGAGGTATGGATCATTTTAATTAAGTATAAAAACAATTAGAATGTTTTTTCTTGATTTTGAGTATATCAATAGTTCTTTTTAATAAAATTAATGTTAATTTTAAATAAATACACATTTGGAGTCATACCGGTTACATTGTGCATGGGATTGAGGTGCGGCTGATTCCTATCTGTCACAAATTACTTATGTATCATTGTACTAAAGTATAAAAATAATATGAATGTGTTTTCTTTTTTTTCAGCATGTCACTTGTGTTTTTTACTAAAATGGCATTTCAAACTAGAAACACGCACTTTGAGTCATACGGGTCATATCGTGGATCGGTTTGAGGTGAGAATACTTCCTACATGTCCTAAATGACTTATGAATTATTGTACCAAATTATCCAGACAAGTGGAGTACATTTTCTTGGTTATCGGTGAGTGACACATGTTTTAAACTAAAATGTCAATTTTAAACTGATAACGGGAACTTTAAGTAATACTGGTCACACCATGCATCAGATTGAGGTGAGGGAGATTACTACACATCAAAAATTACTCATGTAACATTTCCCTAAATTATCAAAACAATCGGAATGTGTTTTCTTGGTTTTCAGTATGTCACTTGTTCCTTTTGCAAAAATTAATGTAAATTTAAAATAAAAAGATGCACTTTGAGTCATACTGATCACAATGTTTGTCAGATTGAGGTGAGGTTGATTCATAAAAATCACAAATGACTTAGGGATAATTTTCCTAAAGTATTAAGAAAAAAAATACAAATTCATTTTATCAATTTTAAGTAGGTTAGTTTCCTTATTTAATAAAATTGATATCAATTTCAAAAAAACAAATACTCTGAGTAATATCGGTCACACCATGCATCAGATTGAGGTTCAAATGATTCCTGAAAATAAAAATGATTGATTGATCATTTTCCAAAAGTATCAAAACAATCTGAATGTGTTTTCTCAGTTTTGAGTATGTCAGTTTTCCTTTTTACTAAAATTAATGTAAATTTTAAATAAAAAGATGCATTTGGAGTCATATCGGTCACACCATGCATCATATTGAGTTGAGACTAATTCATACACATCTCAAATGACTCGTGGATCATTTTCCTAAAGTATCAAAACAATTTGAATTAATTTTATCAGTTTTTAGTACGTCAATTGTTCATTTTGGTAAAATTAATGTCAATTTAAAATAAAAAGACGCACTTGGAGTCATATCGGTCACACCGGGTATCGGATTGAGGTAAGGTTGATTCCTACACACCAAAAATGACTTATGGATCATTTTACTAAAGTATCAAATCAATACAAATGCATTTTCTGGGTTTTTATTTGGTTAATTGTCCTTTTTACTAAAATTGATGTCAATTTTAAATAAAAAAGACACACTTGTAGTCATACTGGTCATATCATGACTCGGATTGAGGTGTGGTTGATTCCTACACATCTCAAATGACACATGGATCGTTGACCTAATGTATCAAAATAATCTGAATTTTTTTCCTTATTTTTTAGTATTCCACTTGTTCTTTTTTCTAAAATTGATATCAATATTAAATAAGAAGATGTACTCATAGTCATACCAGTCACACAGTACGTCAAATTAGGCAATGATTGATTTCTACACATCGAAAATGACTTAAGTTTCATTTTACTAAAGTATAAAAACAATATGAATGATTTTTTTTTGGTTTTGAGTAGGTCATATGTCATTTTTACTAAAATTAATGTGAATTTTAAATAAAAAGATGAACTTGGAGTCATAACAGTCACATCGTACCTCAGATTGAGGTGTGGTTGATTCCTACACATCCTAAATGACTCATAGATCATTTTTATAAATTATAAAAAAAATTATAATGTGTTTTCTCAGTTTTCAGTATGTCACTTGTTCCTTTTCACTGAAATCGATATCAATTTTAAATAAAAATACGCACTTTGAGTTATACCAATCACACCATACATCAGATTAATGTGCGGATGATTTCTATATGTCCAAAATGATTCATGGATAATTTTACTAAAGTATAAAAAAATTGAAAATGTTTTCTTGGTTTTGAGTAGGTTAGTTTTAATTTTTACTAAAAATGATGTAAATTTTAAATAAAAAAGACACACTTTGAGTTATATCGGTCACATTGTGCCTCGGATTAAGGTGTGGATGATTCTTACATGCCCCAAATGGTTCATAGATCATTTACCTATGGTATTAAAATAATCAAAATAAATTTTATTGGTTTTAAGTATGTCACTTATTCCTTTTTACTAAAATTTATGTTAATTTTAAATAAAAGAGATGCATTTTGAGTCATACCAGTCACATCATGCCTCAGATTGAGGTGTGGCTTATTCTTTCAAAACTCTTTAACTTCTAAAACAATTTTGGGTAATCATTAAGTTTATCATCAACTAACCTTTCCATTTCCTTAATATGATATTTATCATCATTCACATCTGTAATCACATTCTTGATACGGTCTTCTTCATTATCCATACTTGTAATCATATCATATGATTCATAAAAAGCATTGTTATCCCAAACACTAGGTATATTCACTTTTCCTAGTGTTTATTCCAATATTTGTAACTTTGATCTATTATGTGACATATTAAGTGTTCTTCCAACTCTACTATACAAATTAGTCTTGAATGAAAATAGCATAAACATGGACAAAGGATTTGAGAAGGGTCATATGCATAATATTTTGCAAACTTGATAAACTCTTTAACTCCATATTTATACTATTTTGTCACATGATTGGAATCCATCCATTCTTTATTTATATCCATCCTATTTGATTTGGTAAAATTAATATTTAAAAAAATAAATACAAAAAATATGTTCTATTGAAATCTCTACCAAAAAATTTCTAGTGAGTGTACTATAAAGAGGCATAAGGGTTTTTTAATTCAATTACAATGAGTTTAATGTTTTTTAAGGTTCATTAATAAAATAAAAATTATTCAGTATTGTTTATTTAAGACATTTTTTCGATTACATACATTCTTTAATGGTGTTAAAACATTTATAAATGCCAATTTTTTGAGCAAATTAAGTTTAATCACTTGTAAGTGTGTGAGTAGAGACTTTATTGAGATACACATCATTCATGATATATATATATATCAAAAAAAATTATAAAAATAAAATTACTTTGATATTATTATATGTATTATGCCGATATTTCATTTGCATGTTGGCTATTGGAGGATAATGTTGGTTGATCAAAAATATTTTTACCAAGAAATCATTATAATGTAAATCACTTTAAAATCCCCAAACTACTCTAAGATCATCAAGAACACCACCCAAAAATAATAATCACCTTAAACCACTCATTATTTTCAAACTTCCTGAATTTCTAAAGATTACCATATTGTTCCATAACCTCATGAGGATCTTTTTCACCATAAAAAAAGAAGGATTATGACATAATAATTCATAAGGTGAAAAAGATCGTTAACATACCAATCCTTTAAAAGTTTAAGAAAACTCAATCATTCGAAAAAATATATTAAAATAATAAGAGGATTTTCACTAAGTAATATCCTAAGAATTGACTTTCCCCATATCAAGAAATTTCATGGAGGTGAAATAAAAGCAACATGAAACATGAATATATCTCCTCCATCTTTTAAAAAGACACGCAAATCACATAGTCCCAATTCACACCAAGGGTTCCGATCCCAAATCACAATCCACATGAGAAAAAAACACGAAAAAAATATTTTAAAATTTTTTATTTCTATTAAAATAACACCCCTACCCCAGGCGGGTTGAAATCATTTTTCAAATACATACACAATTTAAAACCAATCCAAATTATTAAAAATGAAATCCATATTTTCATGTTAAATTGTTTCCATAAATCTCAAAAAACAATAATTTTTCATAATTAAATCAACCGCATATCAAACATATAAATTTAAATAAACTCATTTTTACAAGGAATCTTCAGACATGGTTTCAAAAATTAATGCATTTCTCAAAATCCACTTTTAATTTCAATACCAAAAATTACATTTAAAAATGAAAATAGATGAGAACCCATATTTATAACATTTCACAGCCATTAAAATACATTTTATTCCCTCACAAAAAATGTTTTAAAATCAACTCACTCCATAAAATCTCCTTTTCCATTCAAAAATATTTTTTTCCAAACACAAAATAAGATTTTAATTCCTAAAGCTAAATACAATGAATATCGAACCATGAAATTCAAGATCTTTCATGTTAAAGTGATTAAAAATCAATTCATTTAAATAAAAAATAATTATACTATATATGAACTAATATAACAATTAAAAATAATTGACTAAAATCACAAGAAGAAAACCTTTATTAATAATAGAAGAACAACGAGCATAATCATTCAAGAATAATTGGATTGTTTTAATAGAGAAAATAAAATTAATAAGAATTAAAATAAAGAGAACTTGTAGAATAAAATTGAATTTAATTATTGCAATTGGATACAAGAGTTAGTGTTCCATATTCTAATTAGAGGTTATGATTTCTTTTTCTACTTCTAACCTAATTCCATTGAACTACTTTGGGGTTTCAGGGTATTAATCCTTTAACTGTAATCCTCAAAAGATTTTTTTTACAACATAAAATTTCTTTTTAACTCACTTGAAGTGCCACTACTTATACATTATCAACTAGTTTGGTTCACTCCACATTGCATGGACAAAAACAGATGAAATGGAATCGAAATGAATTAATATCAACTGATTCCACAGGATTCAAATTAAGGTCATCGAGAAAACAAATACAAGAGGTGGAGTAAGATGCATGCAAATGATGAGAGTTCAGTTCGTCAAGATAAAGTGAAACATGATCACGGGTGATGACTGAAAAAATAGTTACAAACAAGATAATGCCTTAGATTTGGAGTTATGTCTGTAGTAGTGTGGTCCGACGGTAGGGGAGGAAAAGGTGGACATGGTGGAGGGGGAAAAGAAAGTGGTAGAGGGACAGTAGAGATAGCGGAAGTGGAGGTGGGGTAGAAAACATGGAAGCGAGGGCAGCAGAGGTGGCGGTGGGGAAACAGAGGCAACGAAAATAGAGGCAGGGGCAGTGGACAAGTTGGCGGGAGTAGCATAGGCAGCAGTAGGGGCAGCAAAGGCAGCGGTAAAGCTCTGGTTCCACAAAGGATTGAGGCACAACGGTAGTAGGGTTCTAATAGGGTTCCATTTATTAAAATGTGACATGCTTTTATCACCACTTTTTAAAAAGCACTCATAAAGGATGTTTTTATCTGCGCTAAAATATAAAGCACTAATAAAAATGACCTTTATTGTTTCTTTTTAAGGCTGATAAAGCTAACCCTTTATTAACGCTAAAAATAATTAATAAATTCCTAAGGCTAATAAATTATTTATAATTATAAAATTATAATAATATATTTATTATATTTATAATTATAATTATATATAGATATTTAAATAATTATAAAATTATAATAAATATATATATATATAATTAAATTTATAATTTTATTATTATTTAAAATATATTTATTTATTTATAGTTATAATTATAGATAAATATATATTTATATAAAAAATTATAAAATTTTAATAAATATATATAATTAAATTTAGAATTATTTAATTAATTAAATAAAGAAATATTTATTTATACTTATAACTATAAATATATATTTATTTATTTAAATAATTATAAATTCATAATAAATACATATAATTAAATTTATAAATTTATAATTATTTAAATAAATATATATTTATTTATACTTATAACTATAAGTAAATATTTATTTATTTCAATAATTATAAATTTATAAATTTAATTATATATATTTATTATTATTTTATTATTATTTAAATAAATATATATATTTATAATTATAAATATAAATATAATAAATATATTTATTATTATTTTATTATTATTTCAATAATTATATATTTATTTATTATTATATATATATAATATATATTTATAAATATTTTTATATATTTATATAATTCTATATATTTTTGAAATTATATAAAATTATACCAATATATACAAATATTTATAAATATATTTCTTATGATTTTATAATTATAAATGAATATTTATTTATTTATAGTTATAATTATAAATAATTATATATTTATTTATATAACTATAATATTATAATTAATATATTAATTATATTTATAATTTTATTATATATATTTAAAAAATTATAAATATAATATAAATATATTTACTATAATATAATAATTATTTAAATAAATATATATATTGTTTATACCAAGAAATATCTGGAACAGAGCGTACCCTGCCCTAAAAAAATATTAAATAAAATGAAGTGCAATAAATTCTCAAAGTGTAACACATGAAGCACCACCAACATAGCCACAAATACCCTCATAAAAAGGCCAAAAATCCCAAAATAGCCAAAACTCACCAACATCACTCCACTCAGACTAGAAAATGGCCAATAATGGCCCACAAAAAACAATCCCAAAGGGCACAAATAGAGAGATCCTCCCATGTCGACACTGCCTCAACTAGAGATAATGACTTTAGAACCAGTCCATCATTACCTGTTATGATACCCAAAGTCTTCATGTATCCCAAGGGCAGTCGACACCCACATCTCAAGGTCTTCTCGCATCCCACAACGAGGTCACCCTTGGCAAGCATCTCATTATCACCAGTGAAAAAATCACTACCATCTGCCTCCATAGGCAGTACGTCATCATCATGTTGTAGGTCCACCAGCATCACATCCACCTTCGAAGTTCTCCCTCAGCCCTCCCTACGACCTCACCGGAAAATTCCTGCCACCATCCCAGTCGGGAGCTAACACCGCCTCATTATCCCACTGGGATCCCAAACACAGTTATTAGCACAATCTTTTTAGCACTAATAAAATTTGGCGTATCCCTTTCCTGAATCTTTAGTAGTGAAAATAAATAAATAAACAAATAAAATTATTATTGAAATAATAATAAAAAGGAAAAAATAAATGAAACCAAAAAAGAGGAAAAAATACAAAAGGAGGAAAAAATAAAGAGGGAAAATTAATATTTGATGATGAAATAAATATAAAAAAGTGGAAAAAAATACATAATTTATTGGGATATTTATCGATCAATTTAAATTAATGAATATAAATACAAACAGTAATAAGGGTTCCACATGACACTGGTCAAACCAAAAAAAATAAACTAAACTTGCACATGTTGGGATCAAAATGAAGGTAATACTTAAATAATATATAAAAATTGAATATCTCATATATATGTATACACACACACACACACATACAGTGAAATATGATTTTAAAAACTAAAAGTAAAATTTTAAGATTTTTAAATACCCAGAGGTTTTTAGAACCATTGAAGCGAAGGGTATATATATATACAGAGAGAGAGAGAGAGAGTGTGTGTGTGTGTGTTTGAGAGAGAGAGAGAGGGAGGGAGGGATGGAGAGAGTGATTTATAATGGGATTATCCAATAAAATGTGTTCGATATGAAGCATTTTCCCAAGATACTTCCATTCACCTAATCACTATTACATATTGGTCTAAAGTCAGCACTATAAAATGACTTTAAAAGCTCTAAAAAAGTGATGTTGTCCTTAACCCCTTTAAAAGGGATCCCCCTTTAGTAGTGCTAAAAAGTGCTGATAAAGATGGGTCTTTATCAGCACTAAGCTAGCACTAATAAAGGACATACTCTTATAATGTGCTATTGATATTACAGCATAGTGCAACAACAAACAAGCAGTAGTTTATGTAGCAGTTGCTACAAATATAAGATAGGATAAATTAATAATTTAATTGAAAAAAAAATTACATTAAAAATAAAAAACACTAAATTATATATATTTCAAGCATTATTTTGTAAGATTAAATTAAGAAGTATAATTCATCACAAACATTCAAAAGCATCAATGGTTTCATTGTCTCTCACACCCGACCCCCTCTCAAAAATCCCGATCATGGTATCAGTTTCCAAACACCCACCCACCCCCCCAACTCGATCAAAATAACCCACCAATATAAGAAAAAATTCATAAGTTAGTAATAAAAAAAATAAATAAATTAAATATAAATATGAAACAATACATTAATAAAATGTCAATTTTAAACCCATAGTGGACACCTTTTGTCATACCAAGCACACCATGTATCAGATTGAGATGAGGCTAATTCCTACATATCACAAATGACTTATTTATCATTTTCATAAAGTATAAAAATAATCTGAATCCCTTTCCTCAATTTAGAGTATGTCACTTGTCTTTTTGACTAATGTGTCAATTTTAAATAAAAATACACACTTGGAGTCAAACTGATCACACCGTTGGTCAAATTGTGGTGTGGCTGATTCCTACACATCACAAATGACTTACGAATTGTTGTTATAAAGTATTAAAATAATTTGAATGTGTTTTCTTAGTCTTGAGTATATGTCACTTGTGTTTTCTTAAAATTGTCATTTTAAATTGAAAAATGTAAACTTTGAGTCATACTAGACATATTTTGTGTCGGTTTGACATTAGATTGATTCCTACACGTCTTAAATGACTAATGAATCATTTTCCTAAATTATCAAGATATCCTGAGTGTGTTTGATTATTTTTTAATTTTTGACAAACATTTTGAAATAAAATGTCAATTTTTAACTGGTAATAGACACTTTGAGTCATACGAGGCACACCATGTATAATATTTAGGCATGAATGATTCCTACATGTTACAAATGACTTATGGATCATTTTCCTAAAGTATCAAAACAATTTGAATGTGCTTCTATAGTTTTGATTATGTCACTTGTCTTTTTTTCTAAAACATTGATTTTAAATAAAAAGACACATTTAGAGTCATACTGGTGAAACCGTACATTGGATTTAGGTGCGACTGATTCCTACACATTAAAAATTAGTTATAAATCATTTTCCTAATTTATCAAAACAATCTGAATTTATTTTATTAGTTTTGATCATTTCATATTTCTTTTTTATTAAAATGAGATTTTAAACTAAAAACACGCTCTTTGAGTCATATCGGTCACATCGTGTGTCATTTTTATATGATACTGATTCCTACATGTTGAAAATTACTTATTAATCGTTTTCCTAAAGTATCAAGACAATTGAAGCACATTCTCTTATTTTTATGTGAATGACATAAATTTTGAACTAAAATGTCCATTTTAAACTATTAACTGACACTTTGAGTCACACGGGGAACACCGTGTATCAAATTGAGGTGTTGTTGATTCCTACATGTCACAAATAAATTATGGATCATTGTACTAAAGTATCAAAAAAACTGAATTTATTTTATCATTTTTTGAGTATGTAACATATCTTTTTTACTAAAATAAAAATTTTAAATAAAAAGACACACTTTGAATCATACTGGTCATAGTGTATGTTAGATTGAGGTGTGGCAGATTCCTACACATCACAAATGACATATGGATAATATTACTAAAATATCAAAACAAACCAAATGTGTTTTCTTGGTTTTGAGTATGTTACTTTTCTTTTTTAATAAAATTTCATTTTAAACTAAAAACATGCACTTTGAGTCATACCAGTCACATCATGTGTCGGGTTGAGGTGAGACTAATTCCTACACATCACAAATGAATAATGAAATTTTTTTACTAATTTATCATGGAAAATCCAAGAATTTTTGCTTAGTTTTTAGTGATTGAAACTAGTTTTGAACTAAAATTTTACTTTTAGATTGATAACGGTCACTTTGAGTCATATCGGACACACCATGTATTAGAATGAGGTACAGATAATTTATACACATCAAAAATTACTTATAAATCATGGTCCTAATGTATCAAAATAATCCAAATGAATTTGATCTATTTTGAGTATTTCACTTATATTTTTTACTAAAATGTCAATTTTAAATAAAAATACATGCATGGAGTCATACTCGTGGTCACACAATGCATCAGATTGAGGTGCAGCTGATTCCTACACATCAAAAAATGACTTATGGACCATTTTCCTAAAGTAAAAAAAAATATGAGTTTTTTTTATCTATTTTGAGTATGTGATGTGTGTTTTGAACTAAAATTTAAACTGTAAACTAAAAAAATACACTTTGATTCATATCAAGCACACTATGTACCATATTTAGATGCAACTGATTAAGATATGGATGATTTTTATACCATTCTAGACAATTTTCATGGAAGATCTTTTAGTAATTCATAATTTTCATTCAAATGTTGAAAAATCCCTGGGTATATGCATCCTTACTATTCAATTCATATTTCAGGCAGCATGGGGTTTCCCCTTCCATCTGTAAGGAACATGTTCTCTCTTTTCCGTCTTGTTATATATAGTTAAAATAAAAATATGACTTCCCAAAAGATATGTAAACAAACTAAATAAGAATTCAATAAAATATTTAAGGAAATTAAATTAAAAATAGTAGATAAAACGATGACAAAATTAATTAAATAATTAGTAGGAATTTAAATTTTCATGATGTTTGTATACATTATTAACCCATTTTACTATTTCTATTATCTCAATTGTAGTTTCGATGTATAATCTCTCATGAGAATGTGCATCTTTGAACAAAACACCCCAAATAAAGAAAAATAATCCAACTATATAAGAAAAAAATTATTATGTTTGTAATATTATTAATAAATAAATTAAACATAAATATAAAATAATACATTAATAAAATGTCAATTTTAAACTGAAACTGCACAATTTGATTCATATCAAGAACATTGTGTATCATATTGAGGTGAGAATAATTCCTACATGTCACAAATGAATTATGGATTGTTGTCCTAAAGTATTAAAATAATCCAAATGTGTTTAATCAGTTTTGAGTATGTCACTTTTCTTTTTACTAAAATGTCAATTTTAAATAAAAAGACACAATCAGAGTCATATCAGTTACACCATGCATTAGATTGGGGTGTGTCTGATTCCTATATGTCAAAATTTACTTATGGATCATTTTCCTAATGTATAAAAAAAATCCAAAGGTGTTTTTTCTATGTTTTGAGTATGTCACTTGTCTTTTTTACTAAAATTTCATTTTAAATAGAAAACAAGCATGTTGAGTCATACTGGTAACATAGTGTGTCTATTTGATGTGAGACAGATTCCTACACATCAAAAATTACTTAGGAATCATTTTCCCAAAATATCATGATAATATGAGTGTGTTTTCTGGATTTGTAGTGAGTGACACATGTTTTGAACTAAAATGCCAATATTAAAATAATAACAGACACTTTGAGTCATACCAAGAACACCATGTATTAGATTGATGTTTGGATGATTCCTACACATCAAAAATTAATTATGTATTTTTTATCCAAAATTATCAAAACAATCCAAATGTTTATGATCAGTTTTGAGTATGTGACATGTGTTTTGAACTAAAATGTCATTTTAAACTAAAAACATAAACTTCAAGTCATAAAAGTCACACCGTGTGTCTGATTGAGGTGAGGATAATTATTACACATAAAAAATTAACTATAGGTCATTTTTATAATGTATCAAAAAAATTGAATGTGTTTTCTTAGTTTTTATATTGCTATATGTGGTTTGGGCTGAAATTCCATTTTAATATGAAAACATGCACTTTGATTCATACCGGTCACACCATGTGTCAGATTGGATTGTGGTTGATTCATACACATCACAAATGATCTATAAACCTTTTTATTAAATTATCAACAAAATATGAATGTTTTTCTTGGTTTTGATTATGTCATGTGTCTTTTTTACTAAAATGTCAATTTAAACTAAAAGCACACACTTTGAGTCATATCGGTCACATTATGTGTTGGTTTGATGTGAGACTGATTCTTACATGTCCAAAATGACTTATGAATAATTTTACTAAAGTATCTAGACAATCCAAGCATGTTTTTGCATTTTTCAGTAAGTGACACACATTTTTAACTAAATTTTCAATTTTAAACTAATAACAGAAACTTTGAGTCATATCAAGTACACCATGTATCGGACTGATGTGAGGATGATTTCTACATATCACAAATGAATTATGGATTATTTTCTTAAAGTATAAAAATAATCCAAATGTGTTTGATTGGTTTTGAGAAAGTGAGGTTTGTTTTGAACTAAAATGTCATTTTAAACTAAAAACATAAATTCTGAGCCATATTGATCACACTGTGCATCTGATTGAGGTACGGCTAGTTCCTACATGTCAAAAAAAATTATAGATCATTTTTATAAATTATCAAAACAATATAACTTTTTTATTGGTTTTGAGTATGTGATGTGTGTTTTCAACTAAAATGAAAATTTTAAACTGAAAACATTCACTTTGAGTCATACCAGACACACTATCTATCAGATTGAGTTGTGATTGATTCCTACATGTCAAAAATGACTTATGGATCATTTTAATAAAGTATAAAATAAAAATGATAAGGAAATTAACTAATGAATTAGATAAAATGATGATAAAATCAACTAAATAAGTAGTAGACAGTCACCTTTTCATGATATTTGTATACATTCTAACACCAGGTTTGATGAATATTCACTTCTAAACAAATATATTTCCTCTTTTGAATACAAGTACTATTGATATTCCTAGTGGTTCTTGAAAAATATAAATAAACAAATTATTAAAAAATATTTTAAATGAAATTGTAATTATCTTTGAAAATACCTCTTCAGGGATGCTAGTTTTTTGATGTCATGTGATATCTTTCATAAATTTGAAAATATAATAACAACAATATTTTCCATTGGTATCTTTTAGACACTACAGAAACATTGAGAAAAATAAGTAATTTTTTATATACGTTTTGATAGTTAAATACTATTATATATACTATAATACTTATCCACATATAAAATTCTATAGGCTCCTTGTATTCATGGACTTTCCTTATGCCATGATTTTGATTATATTTTAACATAACTTTATCCTAACAAAAATTTCATTAAAATATAATAAAAAATGTATAATTTGAAGTTTAGTTGTAAAACACTACATGAAATATATTACAAATTGATAAACATCATCACATGTGGTAAATATTTTGGGTATCTATGCATTGAATCTAGAACATAAATATTTGGAGTATCCAAATTGACAGCAATGAGTAACAAATGCTACCTAAAAATAATAATTAATGAAATTGATGAAATTGATGTGATTAAATTATATATTTTTACCACTATATTGTGGGTATTAATAAGGATATGTTGTTTGTAAGTTTGATTTCAAACATTTTGGTTTGTTTTCAACTATTCCTTTATATTTATTTGTTTCTAATGATAATAATTGTGTGAATGTTATGTGTGGACTAATGAGTACAAATTTCTATTCATAGTATTTTACCTTTAAATAGTATTCATATATATTCCTATAGAAAATATGAGTAATATTTAGTTATAACTAACATAGTATATAATCTATTAGAAAAAATCATTAAAACACACCTCATGTATACATTTACAATTGTGGATCCTAACCATTCATGTTTGGGGATTTCATTTACATTATCAAGACCAATATAGCTTTTAATCACCTCTACATACATATGTTCTTCAAAATCAACTATTTTTGTAGCACCACTTGCAAATGTTGTATCTACATGAACCTTTAATGTTAGTAAATGCAACAGTTTGATGGGTAGGGTAAATGTACTTTGTGAAGATCTTTTAGATCAGATAGTTTATCCTTTATTTTATTTTTTTATTTTAACTTTCATTTCACCCCATTCTATTTCATTTTATATAATAACATTCATCGACTGAGACATTTTTTCATTAATTGTTAAAGGTTTTACATGAAAATAAATTGTAAATGAATACCTCCTTGTCGACATATTTTTTTACATGATCTAACATCCATGCTATGAATGTTCCAATAGATTTCTCAATCATATAAATATCTACATCATCAATTGCTATAGGTATCTCTATACTTGTCTCTTGAGCTTTATTAATCCACACTCTCACATGACCTATTGGAAGTTGTATGTTGTGTAGAATATCTCCTTGGATATTTTACATGATACCCCTCGCAATAAAGAGATAGATGGGTGTTGATAGATATAAATCATAATAATTTTCACCCTATAGAATATCAATAAAAAAGGTATTAGTGTCTACCTGATTAACATTTCATAGAAACAATTATGACAATATTTATTACCTCTTCTAACAAATATGACTTCCAATTAAATTTTTCTTTAAGATATTTTAATCATTCCTACAACTCTTTAATCTTCTTATCTTTATCTCCTTGTTCATTTCTTTTCTCAAAATATGTTGAGGGAGACACCCTGAAACCTGCACCTCAGATGTGGTGATACTGTTTGGGCCACTTCAAGTCCACTGATAGTATTTGTTCATCAGGTAAAGCTATTGATGATTCTTATGTCTAATTTAAATAAAAAAATTAGGAAAATAAGAAGGCATTATCATGTAATACCGATTAAAAGAAAAAAATTTATTTTTCCATTCTTACACATGATTCCCATACTTTTTGTGTGTTTTCATCTATTAGTATCCCTTATTTATTAACATATTCCCCATTCCATATCACATAACATGGGATGGAAGTTTCTTTTGATTTTTAATCATTAATTTTTATATAAATAGAAGAATATAATTCTGTTGTCGTTTCATGTCACATAAGTAAAGCGTACCCCATCCTTGTTTTGTGGTAGGGGTATATTGGTTTTTCTGCCTGATGCTTATTTTAAAAACTCCGTTGTTATTTAATTAATTAACAATTCTTAACCAAAGTGATTAATAAAAGTATTTTCAAGAAATTTATTACTAGTAAAAATGTACTTGAAAATATGTCTCCTCACAATGACTAATAAACGCATTCCCATGCTTGTTGGTTTATCAGGTGTACATACATTTTTGGTGGGTGTGGGTTTATTTTCCCTTAATCATATTTGAGATGAAACTTCATAAGAATATATAGAAACCTTATGTGATCCTTTCCAACAATAATTAATACAAATTTCATTTGGGATTTATGTACTTTAAATGAACTCTGCAAGGGATAATGAAGAGTAAGTCAACATTTCATTATTTTTTTAATAAAATAAAAAAATTACATCATAATGTTACCCTATTATCTTCCTAAATCAATGTATTAAGCCTAATAAAAACATTATTCCATCAATATACATCAATTTAAACATACACGTTAGTAGTGATCCCAATGCAACTACTGCATATGGCCTTATTGGTGTTAACGAGCTAGCCATGTTCATTCCGTCCAACCTAAACTTTAATTCCTTTGTTTCTCACCTTAATAATTTTTTCTATCCCCATAACACTAAAATGATCCTATTTTTATGGGACACTATTTTTTCCCATTGACCATTTCCTCAGTTTCAACATCATCAATATGTTGTTCCTCTATATTGGTAGCCTCAACATGTGCATAAGGTTGTTGTTCCTCTGTATTAGGAGCACCAACATGTCGATAAACCTATTGTTCCTAAAGATTAGGGACATCATCATGTGCATAAGTCATTATCTATATAAGTAGATGGACATTTATTTTAGATTACATAAATTCATTAGTGAGTATATAATAATATGAGGTAATGTAATGTATATTACAAAAAAATATAACCTGATCATTGCACTATTTTTTTGAAAGGTTGAAGCTCTATAAGGTATCAAAATCAATTCATTATGGTGTCCTATAACCTAAAATTCCATGTTTTCATTAGGACCGCTTTGAAATGATTATGACATCCTAATAAAAGTGTTATCATCAGTTGAATTGATATCTAAACCTTCAGTGGTTTTGGTTGCTAATAGAATAATTGACCACTTTCAGTTTTTGGGATCTAAATCAAAATATACTTGTAATGATTATGATGCCATTATAATGGTTTGTATTTGTACCTTACTTAATAAAATCCACTTTCATGAATACCAATTCATCTATTTTAATAGAACTCATGTTATCAACCTACTTTTATTTAAAAATCAGCACTTGGAATATTTTATAATACAACTCCCATATTTTTATAAGGATGAAAAAGTATAAAATATTCATATAAATTGGATTTATGTACTTGGTACTAGATATATGCATCACTTTAGCCACAATTGTAACTCTACTATTTTCATGGTACTATATTCATGATGTTTTTTTGTATAGAACGTATAGCCATTAATTACATAAAAATTTTACGATAATACATGTACACTTGTTCTTCTGGATAGCTATCAAATTCATTCTGAAATTGAATTTTGGTTTTTAGATTACTTCTTTAAAATATGGCCTCAATCCATCCTATAAACTTTTGATTATGTATATTTGAGATCCAAATTTTAGACCTTAATGGATTTAAATACCTAATAATTTCTTTATTGGTTTCAACATATGGGGAAGCCTCTAAACTATTATGAAAAATGAAAATGGTGGGCCTACTCTCAATCTATAATAGTGATTGTAACAATATATATTCTAGAAATTCAGTCACATAAAAGCCACAAAGTGTGATGATATTTTGGTAGACCAATGATTTCCACATCAGATAGGTAGTCAGTATCAAATCCAACAACTTCCTCAACAACATATCACTCTACAAAAAAACATTCCATCCAAATTTTATTTTTTACATACCCTTTCAAAATATTTATATACCATTCAATAGGGTACATTCATCTATAATGTACAAGAAAACATATATGAATCTCTCTTACTAAGTAAACCAGCATATCAGAGAATGTAAGCAGGAAAAACAACTCCAATTTACATAATATGAAATAAATTTCCTTTTCCATAGTAAGAAATTTTTCCGAGTCTATAAATTTGTTTCATGTAGCTTTTAAAAAGAAAAAGATCTTGGTTAATGTATGATATACATTCTTGGGAAAAATAAAACATAAATTTCTTGGCATGTGATCTTTGTAGGGTTCTAAAAATTCAGCAAAGGTAAGGAAAATACTCTTACAATCTGTGCGAATAAAATAAATATATGTTGGACTGAACTTTTGAGAAGACATTTGAAGAAATAAAATTTTGCAAAGGAATCTGGCCTGGTTACATACCGATTACTGGTAAAGGTTTGTAGAAGGAAAAATCAGTGAACCACCAGTGGGAGTATAGCCCACGACGTGCTGACCCACGAGGCGTTGGCCAGTGAATGAAGCTATTCATGGTGAATTTCCACTCATAGATATAAGCCTCCATGAACCATTTTCGATGGTTAGAATCCAACAGAGGTACACCACTTTCACACAATCCCTATGAATGATGTGTTTTGTATATGAGGAGAATTTGGTGGTATCCCGCACCTATACAAACTATGGTGGAACAAGTCATATGCGGACCAGATTTTATCCATGGGTTTCCCTAAAAGGTGTTGTGTGAATCGTAGATACAGATTCCCCGACACTCTATAAAGGGAACACCAGGGGAACTGAAAAAGGGAGGAAGAAGATGAAAAGGGAGCTCTAGGATGAGTGAAAAGAGGATGAAGAACATATAGTTTGTGGGAGGAATTTCTCCCACACCTAAACCAGTTCGCATGACTCCATCCCGCAGCCAAAATAGTTCAAGGATTCCATCCCATGAACCATATTCAGTTTAGAGACTCCATCACATGAACCGCATTTGAAATACCCTCTACCGCCAACCAAAAAACCAATAAAAAAATATAATAAAAATGGTTTGTGAAATCCCTATACAGAATGCCATTCACATCTAGATCTTATCTAGCCAGTAGTTCATGGAAGCTCCTATGCTAAAAATAGTACATGTACCATCCTACGCGGCCAGCTCATTCGTGAACAACATCCTTCGCGGATAGAAAATTTGCAGCCAGCTCCCATGTGGATGCTCCTATGTGGCCAGCTCATATGTGGACAACCTAATGCAGAAAATTGTTTGTGCCCACCAGTCCATACCATGGGGGCTGCGCCCCCGCACCCCCGCTTGAGATTAGTGTCGGCCTATGGTCTCAACCCCCTGGTCTGATCCCTTCGCTATCGTCACTGACCCCCAAGAAAAATGGGTTGTCACATCGCGAACTTTTTGTGCCAGGTTGACAACATTTTCCATTGCGCCATTATTCCACCCAAACATCCTTTCCTTAAATACCATGAGAATAGAAATTTATCATGCACCTCCCAAGAACCCTATCACCAACCTGCAATACCAGTTTGACCCAGAACACCATTGACAATCACAACCTGGATATTTCTTAAATTATAGAACACATCCTTTCCATCCATTGGACTCAATTTCTCTGGTGATTCTGGATCATCATAAACCTCCATGGCCATCATAAGAGAAAGGTCGGTGTCCTAAGGACACCTCTACTTGACTATACACATCATTCCCCAGTGGATCTGCATATGTTTACCACAAAAAACTTTGTCAACAAAAGAAAAATTCGTCCTCAATAGATTCCTTTCCTACCTCTGTACACCTCAATTCCTTCCATGTCCCATATCATTTCACCTTATCTGAGATCCTCTGGAATAATGGTTTTTACTTTCCTTCCCTCTCATGTTCAAGGCATGTTGGAACTTACAAACATCATTTTCCTCCATTTAATCATGGTTTCTATAACAAGTGGTCCTCATCATATGACCCTAAACTGCTAGACCCCAAATAGTTTTATCCACATGACATTAAACTGTATGGAACTCATCCTAGCAACAAGACATTAAACTATGATGTCATCATCCAAGATATATGACTTTAAACTATAGTATACATTATATGACATTCAAGGGGTACTACAACTGAGGTACGTCCCCAATCTTCTGAAGACCAAGCCACATGACCTCCAATGTTAGCCACATTGAAGGGTTTTTTGCTCTGCACCCTCTTCCCCTGTCTCCTCAGCCTCTTCTATCATAGGTTCACCCTATCCCATCAGTAAGAGAGGAGGAATTTGGTAGGTTGGATCTCTTGCATCCTCTTGTTTCCCACACCGATCATAACTCACGTAGGATTAGAGGTTTGTGAGTATTAAAAATTCCAGAAATTATGAACTACAATAACTTTGATTTCTAGTCAAAACAGGATATGTAGGATTCCTGCTTGAATGCCTGATCTCCAAAGGGTTCCCTTCCAAGAGGTTCCACCCCACAATATCCCCCCAAATGGGTAGTTTCCATGTGTAATCCCCAGCAATTCTGAACTACGAGAACTTTGATTCCCGGTGAAACCAGGATACGTTGGATGCATGCTTGAAGGCCTGAGCTCGAAAGGGTTCCCTTCCAAGAGGGTCTACCCAACAATGCCCCCACAAATGGTAATCCTCCATCCGTAAGCCCCAATAATTCTGAACTATGAGAATTCTGATTCTTGGTCAAACTAGGATATATAGGATGCCTTCTTAAAGGCACGATCTCAAAAGGGTTCCCTACCAAGAGGATCCACCAAACAATTTCCCACAAATGGATAGTTTCCATGTATAAGCTCTAATAATCCGAACTATGTGGGTTTTGATTCCTCTCCCGAGGATATGTAGGAAACATATCTTATGGTTCTGACCCCATCATCAAGTCACCTTTTGTCATCTCTAGATGACGATAAACATCATAGTGTCCTATTGTATGGATTAAGTTAGTATTACCTATGTAGCATGAAATCCATGTATGCCTATGACAATCCTGTAAACTAGGGTTAGACCATGGACACACACTTCAGGAATGAACCAAGGATTCATGAACATTTGAACATGACTTAAATCTATAAGAGAGTCCCAGAATAGGCAATAATTCCCCCCAAAACGGGTGTGGTGAGCCTGAATTCCCATCCTCTCGACCAATAGAGTCCTTAAGTGTCATTGGACAAATCATTATCCAATGAGGACCTATCTTTGGAAAGCAGGTCCATGAATCATGGATACCAGGGTTGTTGGGTGTTTCTGGATCCACAAATAAACTCGTTGGAGACCATCTGATGAAGTTATATCCTAGGAGGACCAATTTCACAAGTAATTGACCCAATACAATCACTCATTGGGACCATTTTACTATGGAGTATCCCTCATAATACAGAAGGAATAGACATCCCAGTCCCTACGGGGTTAATCTAATCCCCCTTTAAAGGATAATAATGTAGAAAGGGATGAAACAAAAGAAATTGTGAACATGACACGGCACTGTCTCTACAATAAGAGATGTATCAGGATCCTTGTTAGACCATTTTTTTTCATCCACCCAAAACACACCACCTTGGGTTGAAACAAAAATGGTCAACTTGATGTGAATCCTTACCCAAGGTGGTGGTCTTACCCCACTCAAGCCCCTTCACCTCACAACAAAAAAAGGGGAATGAGGGAAAACTGAATCATCAAATATGAAAATGTTTAAAATAATGCTACTTTGATGCAGTTTTGTGGTTGGTATGTCATATATGTATATTGTAGGTTCCCATAGAGCAACCTTTGATTCAAATGACATCCCAATGACCAATGCAGACACATGGATCAGCGGTCTCGCATGAGGCGGGGGCCCCAACGAAGAGAAGGACCCACTCACCTACCCAGAATCTTTAAGGTTGGGTATCCAACATGCTGATCAAAGTGTACCACCGAAACAGTACTCTCCCCACAAGGGAGGCCATGAGACAAGCACTCTAGTGTGCAAAGGCATGCTATTTTCCTCCTCAACCACGACTGGTACCCCAGAACAAGGCGGCCCTGGTGGTCATCTCAAACTGTTTTGAGAGCCTGTCCCTAGAACATGCCAATGAGTACCTCCTTTATCTTAGAGAGGAATATGAAGTTAATGACGAAAACTTTATCTCAACTGCATAGGGGTCCTACTCATGGTCACCTGCCATAGAGAGTCGCAGCCCACTATAGGATACTAGGTCCCCCCACGCTGAAGAGGACCTTAGGTCGAGGGAACCTACAGAAGTACATGAGATAGGGGGCCCTTGGGCTTCCCACCAAGGGTGAAAAATATATAATCAAGAACACACTATCACCCTTATTCCTGATGAAAAACTTCTCCATACAAATGCATCGACATTCAACGGATAGAAATACAACTCTACCCCCTCCACTCAATCCCACCACAAAAATAGAGTGGCACAATATGAGCACATGCATGTTCCTTCCAGTGCTCTCTGATCCCACTGTTAAGACATAGTGGAAAACTACAGGAGGATGCAAATATATACCGGTATAGAAGAATACCATCATCCAAATAGGCTGGTAACCAGCTACACACAGGAACAAATACATGCTGATGCATATCAAGCCCAGCATCCAAATAGTGCGGCAAGTAAATATGAGAAGAGTCAAATTCTTGTAGATGCATAAAAAAACCTGTGATACAAATACAATGGAAAGTGAGTAGATGAAAATTCCCACTTGTGAATATGAATCCCACTAGTCAAATATGGTGGAAACAAGAGAAGACAACTGACGACAGACTCATTCCTCTATCCTGGCATAGGAGAACTGGCAGTATATACTGGAAACCCATGGAGGACCGTAGCAGGCACAAACTCTTACTCTGATATTGTAATGGGACCTTATACCCATTCCAAAAAAATATGCATCTGAACACATCCAAGCAATGATGGACGATCAGGCATCGATCCTGGACCATATCCTCCAAGCATGCCAAGATATCATTGCATCAGTGGAAAAGGTAAAAAACTAGGCCCACGACCTAATTTCCTCGAATGGAATGACTTACTTGAAAAATGGTTAAATCACTCTAGAGTATTTATTCATCAATACTCATGTCCAAGAGGGTCGATGGAAATATCCCGTGATACATGGAAAACCGGTTCAGGAATGAATACTCATTCCAACTGGGGGATGTTGGTGTAATGTGGTGTCCACTCCAGGGTAGGCATATATCCCTGCCAAAACTCAAGATGTTTCTCAGCATATCCTGGCGGCATCATGGGATCCAACAAGATAGGGATTCATATTTGAAGGTCGTTACCAACAGCAGGCAGCCCTGGTTACCTGCAAGAGAGTGCTCAAAAATAAAATGTGCCAAAGGAAACCAGAAAATTAAGAGTACATACATGATCCTACTCTACTGGAAGTTGGGGTTCTTAACACCCTTGAAAAAATATCAATAAATGATCAAGACCCTATTATACCATCACCAAATTATGGAAGTGGTAGTAGTAGTTTAAAAGTCCCTCCCTGCAATGTCGCTGTCATCTGCTCTGAAGGTCCTCCCCAGAGCACCCATGGGGGCTCACTCCATGGGCTAGGAATGATCGATCATGAGAGAATATCTACTGATGTGCATCAGGGTATCCATCCCCTTAACCTAAAAATAGAAATACAAGAAGTTCCTCCCCTTACTGTCTTCCACCCTGATGGTCCTCCCCAAGGTATACGTTGCAGATATGCTTCTCTCTATAGTCAGACATCAAGTCATGATGGTAGTCCCCTACATAATGACAGTCATTGTGAAGGCTCTTCCTGCAATGGCAGTTGTTGTGAAGGACCTCCCCATGGTAACATAAATAAATAAGAAAGTCCTCCCCTCATTGTATTATATCCTAAAGGTCCTCCCCAAGATGTACACTATAGAAATTATCTCTGCATCCAGGTATCAAGCTGTGATAGTTGTCCTCACCATTATAGAAATCATTGAGAAGGTCCTCCCCTCAGTGACATCAAGTAGCAAGAAGGTCCTCCCCTCATTGTAGCCTACCCTGTAGGTCCCCCTTAGGGTATATTCCATAAATACATTTCCCGCGGTCAAGCATTGAGTTTCAATGGTATCACTCACCATTGAAGCACCAATTGTGAAGGTCCTCCCTATAATCAAAAGTCATACAAGAAAGAAGGTCCTCCCCTTACCGAAACAAATGTGAGAAATCCCTCCTATGCTGAGGCACTCGGAAATATGGAATCAGACATATTAGGAACTCCATCTATGAAGAATGATATCCTTTCTCAATCAGAGAATGGTCTGGGGTCATGCTCATCTTCGAATCCACTCCCGAGATGTTCACATATCAATGAGGCTCCCACCAGCCTAGCTGCTTGGAATGAAATTATTAAGAAGAAATCAAGCTGGGCATATCAAGTAGAGGACCCCCCAGAAGAACAAAAACAGGATATGTTGCTTGTGAGAAGACAAGTAGCTAAGGATAATATACCAGTGATGTATTGGCCTATGGACACTTATCACTTCAACATACAAGGATATTTTTCTGGGAAATGTATTCATGACATTCGCCTTAATATATGGATGACTCTTCTCCAGATAAAATAAAATTTACTTCCCTACGAAGGGTATGCAAACCATGTCAACATGTTAGGGGAGGTTTGTCGTCTAATCGACCTAGAAGTCCTCTTGTCTGCACATCAGCCATGATCAGAAAGGTGAAATAAAAACCTTGAACTGACTTTCCTCCATGCACTGCACAAGTTATGTCTCCTCATTGGCGATGCCCCTACTAGAGTTCATATTTGGGGATGGGGAGAACATGGAGCTATACACTTCACCATGCATCCTATCCAACAAACCTTATTGAAATGAAATACTGAAACATCATTACCCAAAGGTAGAAATCAAATGAAACCCCTACTTAGGAAAGATGGGATAGTCAACAAAAATCAGCCTGGAGTAAGTCTCAAAAGCATCAGGACTGAAGAGACCAACCCATATAAAAGCTTCAAGGTCAGGAAACTAAGAAAATCTAGTAGGATTCCCGCCTAAGGGAAGCCAACTAGAAAGCAGTTCTCATGTCTTCAAAATCACATACACTCCGTCCAGGTCCAATTCCATACTTGGCTCACACCTGCATGGGAGTGCGTGAAATCGAAAAGGTGGAAATAGCGGTGGCTACCCTCGAAATGAGGGAACAACCCCATCCCATAGGGATGGGGGAATTTTTAATTCAAAATTCCCCCATAAGACCAAAAAATCCATGACATAATGCATCAATGGAAGAATGGGAACAACCCCATCCCATTAGGATGGGGGCATTTTTACCTCAAGTTCCCGCACAGTGAACATTTGTCTTCTCCCTTATAGGAAGAATGATGAGTAGAAACGTCACCCTTTCCACCTTGTATCGTGGCTCATACCATCCGAGATGAAGTTAAATTATGAGGTTAGATCAGGGCTTCGTTCGGGTCAATCTTTGCCAAGAAATCTGAAGAATATTGCAGAATGGAAGGAGAAAGTCAAACAAAGGACCCAAAAATCCTTCCTACCATTCAAAACTAGGTACACCACCCCCAATACAGTATGAATCAGTCAACATGGTAAATATAAACCCCATGGATCTCATAGGAAATGACACCAAGGGATAGGATGAAAGGGATGATGGTTCCCTCCCAAAGGCATATTGACCTGATCTATCGTTTAAGTCGGTCAAAGTTTAAAATTTATATTTCTACTGACTACTGTATATGTGGCAAGCAGGGTCGAACCCACAGGGAAGGCTATTTTTACCACTAGTCTTCTAAAAACTAACTAAATATCCCACTGTTGTAATTAGTGGAGTAGATTTTCTATTTATTTAATATATATTTTTTTAATTTTTTTAAATTGTACACTAATAAAACACTATAGTCTTTTTGAGTTTTTGTTCTAAACTATTGTGAAACAAGAAACAAACTAAGAACAGTGAGAAACAGAGATATAAAATGCTGATAAGTGAACAATCAAGTAAAATGTCTGGGGAAAATTCTTCATTCTACTGGTTTTATAAGTATTCTGATTCACTTTAAAGTTACTGCTTTGCACCACCATAAAGAGAGTGACTTATCTCCCTCGCCAAGAGTTAAATCACACAAGATGATTGGTTTCAGAGTTCCCCACTCCAAAAACAAATCAACTGTGAAAAGTTTGAAAAGATAATAACAACAGGACGAACTCAACATAAGTCCCGAAGTAATTGTGAATTGATAATTTTTTTAAGATGTTTCCACGATCAATCTCACCCATTTGATTGTGGAGTTTTGAAAATTATTTTCTAGTGGTGAAAAGCAATTGAATGAACTCATTATCAATCTCACAGATTGATACTAAACACATTAAAGTATTAAAGTAGAAGGGAAGAAAAGTAAACAGTATAAGTGTTAATTCCCCAAGCACGAAGATTTAGCCAATTAATTTGTTCATTATCAATACAGGAAATGAAGTCATACTAGAATAGAGTACAAGAATTCCAACTGGAAAAAAGAAGAACTCCCCTAATTCTACTCTGCACTCGGGCTCCAAGGCCTCCAACTCATCTCCAGAGCTGCTCTGTTATCGCGTCTGGTATGTTCATCGAATCAATGTGAGTGTTCCCCAGAGTCTGCTACTTTCTCTGCTTTAAGTATCTACTATCAAAAGCTTCTTGTCGCCACTTGCTTTCCACTGGCTTCAAATGCCCTTCACAAATGCACCACATAACGTGCATTTTTTTTGTGACTGGCGCCTCGTGCTAGTTTTTCCCTCGTTACTAACTTCCGCTGAGTTAGTTGCGTGAACCTGGACATATTTTCGAATGTGGTATGAACCTGCACATATAAAATAGAATAGAAAAGTAAATAAATGAGATCTCAAAGAAAGAAAAATAGTTATTTTTTATGTTAAGTGTTATATTACTCATTACAAGTTAACGAAAGTTAATTAATAAATATCTTAATCCATAATTATTATTTACTTTGATATTAATAAATTTATTCACTTAATATTACGGTGGTAAAACCTAATTTTATTAAAAAGTTTTTAATTTAATTAAGTTAATAAAACTAAAAACTAAATTTTTTTAGTTTAACATTTTTTACAAATTTATTAAAATTTGACAACATGAATAAATAAGTAATTAAAATTTTAATATATTAGATTGTATTATTAATTTTATTATTACTATTTAAGAAATTAAATTGAAATATTAATTCATTAATTAGTTTATTTTAATTTAATAATTAGAATTAATAATTTTTTTAAATATTTGTAAATTAATAAGTATATTTTATAGTTTATTTATAATTATTATTAATTATACATTTATATTATTAACAGTATATTAATTTATTATTAACATTTATTATTAATTTAGTTTTGTATTTTAATTTATAATTTATATATTTGTTAATTTATAATTATTTTAATTAATAACTTTTAAAAATTCTGTTATATTCTTTTAATTTATTAAAGTTAACTTTAACTTTAACTTTATTTTTTCTTATATTACTTTTATTATTATTATTTTATTATTTATTTGTTTTTATTCTTCTGTTATCTTTTTCCTTCCCCTATTATCGGTGCACAGGGGGAGGGCCTTCGGTCTTCTTCCTCTGCAAATCTACAGTGGCGGATCCATCCCTTCAGTCCAATGTGGTGGCTCTCCTCGCAAACTCAACTCCAGCAGCGGACAGCAGCAGCTTCAGCTCCTCACAGCAGCGGACAGCAGTGGTTGTGCACCAGTTCCCTCAAGGCACAGTCTTCATTAGGTGGTGCAGTACACATGCTCAGCTTCTCCTCGGTACGGCAATGACCTGATCTGATTCAGCGGAGGACCAGCAGTGACGCACTGTAAAGGCGCGAGATCAGCATCAGCTTGGATTCTTTCTTTGTCTTCTTCACACTGTGCCTAATCTCGATGGTCGACCTGCATCAATCTGCTGTTGTAGGTTGAAACAAAAAGTTTCAGTATATGGATAGAGGGGCGTCGGTGCTTGCAGGGTGGGTGTGGATCAAGGAGACAAAGATCAGCTTCAGGGTGTGAGGTGATGCCAATGGAGAAGTAGCAGTGACATCAGTAGATCAATACTGAAGAACGAAACAGCGTGGAGGTGAGGATTGTGAGACCGAAAGTGTTGGTATGAGAAACCAATCATGAAGGAAGGAAACCAGTGTGAGGGGGGAATAAAATAATGGTGATTAAAACAGAAGAAGTATTCTAACGATGAGGTGCTGCATGAACAGAACGTTGAGAAAAAGGAATTGAAACAGGGGAGAAAGATTGGGTAATAGTGAGGTGTGAGAAAAATATAGTAACGGTGAGAGGGTTACTGATATAAATAAAAGAAAAAGGTCATTGTTAGTAATAAATTAGAAGCTACCGTTAAGAGGCTAAGAGTGAGGTGTGGGGTATGAAATATTCTAACAGCGAGGAAAAAGGAAATCGGGTAACGGTGAGGTGGATAAAAAAATGAAGTTTAAAGGTGAGGTAAGAGGAACGGTGAGGAAAGACTCGCCGTTAGAAAGGAAAGATGTGGGTTAGGGATGACCGTTACATTAAGAAAAACTAACAGTGAACTTTTAAAAATTAAATTGAACTTAAATAAAAACTTAATCAAACTAAAAATAAAGATTGAAAACAATTAATTATAAGAAAGCTAAACACCATAATTTAAAAAAAAGATTTTAATTACCCTTTAAAACATTAAAATTATTAATTGACAACACTTAAATTATAAACTGAATAATTATTAAACTAAATTAATCGAAGACTAAAATTAAAATAACTAAATAAATTTATTACAGGGTAACAGTAAATAGAAATGAAGAGCATCAGTAACCCATTAGGTTACTGATAGTTATAGTCCACCTCACCAGTAGACTAAAATCAATATTTAGTGACTTAATAATTTATCTACATATATAAGATTATGTAATTAATGTTATATAACACTAGATTAATTAATTAAACAACTAATTGATCACATAAAATAAAAAATTGAACTACTTAATTTAATTTAAAACACAAATTATTTACATAAATGATTCACAGGATGACTACACATATTAATTAACATTGTTAACCTATTCTAATGTAACTAAATTAAAAGATAAAATATTAAAATAAAGACTAACTTAATTAAATATAATTAATTTGATTAGATAATTGTTTAAAATATATATTATCTTATTAAAAAGTCAAGCAGATTTGAATTAACCAAACTAAATAAGGCATAATTAAATCGGAAAAGTTATGTAAAATTAAAATTATTAATTTAAAGACTAGAAGTAAATAATTAATTATAAAAATTTTTAATTAACAAAATTAACTATGAAAATATAAAATTACAAATATTTAGTATAAAATGATTAAATAATTAATTAAATCAATAAAAATTAAGTAAAAAGAAGTGAAAAAACTATGTAAAAATAGATCCACATCAAATTCCCCTAGACTTAAGCATTGTTTATCCTCAAACAATCTCATGTTTTATTATCTTTGAAAAACAGTAAAATGTATTAATGATTAAGATCACACTGTAACATGTCCAGCACTCAAAACAGAGGACAATCCATAACAGTAGGCTTTAAGAAAATGAATTTCTCATATGAATCTTGCCTATAACAACTACTCAAAGGTATTTAAGAAAGGTATAAATCATCAAGAAAAGAAGATGTCATGCCTCATATGTGATACAACTTAATGACTCACTTCAATTCAAACTCATGTTCTAATTTTAAGAGTGACATGAGGAAAAATATCAATGGAATTAAGAACTTAACTAAAGAACCTTCTACTTTAACTGAATCCTAGGTTCCAAAAATAATTATTATTATTTTGAATCACCTTAATAATACAACCTAAATGACTCCCATATAAACCAATAGACCCCTTCTTCATTTGTCGTTCATCATTCCCATCACCCTAATGAGATCATTTTTGACCCTAGACACTTTATTTTATTTTTCCCAAGCAATGAATCATTGTGCTAAGCATTGTGCAATGCCCTTATTCAAAGTGAATAGAGGAATTAAAGTTAATAGAAACGCACCCAACATCTAGGGTCTCAGAGACTCACCATGGGATCCCAGAAGACCAAATTACTCCAGTTTCAAAATATTTATATCAAAAATCATTTACATTAGCTTGCTAAAGCAATTAATTTTAATTAATAAAAAAAATGGTTCCCCTAGAATCAGAATCAAACTTACAGGTCCTAGGTTCATGATCATAGCTCCACAAACATGTAACCCATATCACTTTTAGAAGTAGGCCCTAAACTAAATTTCCATCAAATCACTAAGTAAGATCACTCAGCAGTCATCCATTATCTTCAATTTTAGGTTTAAAATAGTTATTAACTACCAGTAAGGAACTTTTCCTAAGGAAAGACCCAATTGAGTACAGTGTAAAGCCTAAAATTATGCAAGAATTTTCAAAACATTTACCATTTTTTTGACAAAAATTTTTGAATTGAAGTGGGAATTGATGGGCTTTCAATAAAGCACAGTTTAGCATAGTCAAAAATTGACCCCCTCCCCCACACTTAAAACCCAAATTTATCCCCATAGTTGACTTCTAAATATGGAGAAGAACAATTAATCAATTAAGGTTAAAAAAAGATTTTCAACTAAGTATATTTATGACATGTAAAAAGGGTCTCATTAAAGTTCAAAAAATTTAGTTTGCCACCATAAATAAATAATCAGAAGGTTGATTAGAAAAAACATGAATTAATAATATGTCGAGTGACAGATATTTTTAATTTAGTTCAAGAAATATCATGTAATTTTTGGGTGCATAGTTAATTGGGTGTAAGCAAGTTTAGAAAAATTTATTTAGTTAGATATTCAATAAAGCAAAAAAAGTTCATGCTAAACACCCCAACATTAATTAGATTTAAAAGACCAACAACATATACCCCCCACACTTAGTTTCAAGCAGTGGAAAAGATTTTAATAACAATGCAATTCAGTTTCGAGTAGTGAAGTAAATGCAGATTTTTTTATTTACACAGTGACATACAGTAAAATTCCATTCCAATAAGAGAATAATTTTAAACATATGAAGAATTTTATTTCGATAGCAAGACAAGCAGCAGAATTTTATTAGCAAAAATAGGAGCAGAAATAAATTTATAAAGTTGAAATACTTTCCTAACTAAGTTCTTGTCCAAAAATGATCATGGGAATTCCACTCCTTTATTGACACAAGAAGCAGCAACCTAAGACAGAACATGTAACCCATGAACAAAGAACAAGAAGTAACAAGTGTTTCACAAAAACAAAGCACAGAAGTAGCACTTTATTCAAGGTTAAAAAGAAACAACATAAAGACAAAAAGAATCATAGGTTGCCTCCCATGCAGTGCTATGTTTAAAGACCCCATCCAGACTTTATTCAAGAACAATTTTTAAGCACAGTGAAGGTAGCCAATCCCTTTGGTTATCCCTCAGAATAAAGTTTCAGACTCTCCCCATTAACTAACATGGGTTTATTCTTTTCGCCTATAGTTTCAAAAGCTCTATTTTTCAGCACTCTCACTATAGTGAGATGTCTAGACCAATTGTACTTCAGTTTTCCAGGAAAGAGTTTAAGTCTAGAATTAAAAGGGTTGACATTCTATCCAGGTTTGAATTCTTTGTCTTGAATGATAGAATCGTGAAATATTTTAGTCCTCTCTTTATAAATCCTTGAATTATCATAACTCTCTTTCCTAATCTCATCAAGTTCACTCAGCATAAGTAATATCCTCTCACCAGCACTCTTAAAGTCAATGTTATGAGCCTTAACTGCCCAATATGACTTATGTTGCAACTCCACTGGTAAATAATAGCATTTCCCAAACAGAAGCCTGTAAGGATACATACATATTGGGGTCTTGAAAGTAGTTATACAAGCCCATAAAGCTTAATCCAGTTTAAGAGACCAATATTTCCTAGAGTTTGACACAGTTTTCTTAAGAATTTATTTAATTTACCTATTTGAAATTTCCACCTATCCACTGGACTATGGATGATAAGGAGTACCATTTTTATGAACATATCCATATTTTTCCATCAAAGCTTTAAATTTGTAATTTTTAAAGTGTGTTCCATTATCAGTGATAAATTCTCTTGGGACTCCAAATCATGTAAAGATGTTCTTCTTGACAAATTTAATTATATAATTGGATTAATTATTGGGAAGTGCCAATACCTCAACACATTTTGAAACATAGTCAACAGAAACAATAATACACCCATTCCCATGAGATGATGGAAATGGACCCATGAAATCTAAACCCCAGACATAAAAAATTTCAACTTCCAGAATTCCTTATTTGGGTAACTCCTGCTTCCTACCAACATTTCCCAGCCTCTAGCACCTATCACAACCAACAACAAAGCTCCTAGCATCCTTAAAATTAGTAGGCCAATAGAAACCATATTATAGGAATTTTTTAGCAGTTCTTTCACCACAATGGTGACCTCCCCAAGGTAAAGAATGACAACTTTCTAAGAAATACAACATCTCTTCCTCAGACATGCATCTCCTAAGAATACCATCAGCACACCTCCTAAATAGCAGAGGATCATTAAAAAGATAATATTTAACCTCATAAATGAATTTCTTCATTTGATTATTAGACAGATTTTTGGGAAAAACAACTACTTCCAGAAAGTTGGCAAAATCTACAAACCAATAAGATTTCCTAATTAACACAGTAAGTATATTTTCATCAGGAAAGGAATATTTAATCTCCCTAGGATCTTTAGATTCGGATTTAGTATAAGGAAGCCTAGATAGGTGATCAGCAACTAAATTTTTAGCTCCCTTCTTATCCTTAATTTCTAAATCAAACTCTTGTAGCATCAAAATCCATCTAATAAGCCTGGGTTTAGTTTCCTTCTTAGACAACAAGTATTTTAAAGCTGAATGATCAGTGAAAATGATGACTTTGGAACCTAAAAGATACTGTATAAACTTTTCTAGAGCAAACATAATAGATATCAACTCTTTTTAAGTGGTCATATAATTCTTTTGGGCATCATCTAGTAGTCTACTAGAATAATACACCACATGAAATTTCATATCCCTCCTCTGTCCAAGGACAACACCTACAGCCATGTCACTAGCATCACACATAAGCTCAAAAGGTAGTTTCTAGTCAGGTGAAGTGATGATAGGGGATGTAGTGAGTTTATCTGTAAGTAGATTAAATTATTTTAAATAGTTCTCATCAAAATTGAAATGTGCATCCTTGACTAACAAAGAACACAAGGGCTTAGTTATTTTAGAAAAATCTTTTATGAATCTCTGTTAGAAATTGGAATTCCCTAGAAAACTTCTAACACCTTTAACATTAACAGGAGGTGGAAATTTTTGAATGACCATAATATTAGCAGTATCAACTTCTAAACCTCTTTTGGACACCTTATGACCAAGCACAATACCTTATGTAAACATGAATTGACATTTATCCCAATTAAGAACAAGGCTGGTTTCAATGCATCTTTCCAAGACTAATTTAAGATTTTCAAGACAAGTATCAAAAGTACTACCCACAATAGAGAATTCATCCATGAAAACCTCAATAATTCTCTCAATCATGTCTGAAAAGATAGCCATCATACACCTTTGAAAGGTGGATGGATCTCTACACAATCCAAAGGGCATCTGCCTATAGGAAAATGTTCCAAAGGGGCATGTGAAAGGGTTCTTTTCCTGATCCTCTAGATCAATAGGAATCTGTTTGTAACCAGAATACCCATCCTGAAAATAGAAAAACTCATTTCCAGCAAGCCTCTCAAGAATCTGGTCTAAAAAAGGGCATTGGAAAATGGTCCTTCCTAGTGGCTGCATTAAGCTTCTTATAATCTATACAAACTCTCAATTTTGTGGCTTTCCTAACTTGGACTTATTCATTTTTTTTCATTTTTAACTACAGTGAAACCTCCCTTCTTGTGGAAAACCTGGACAGGGATGACCCAAGAACTATTAAAAATGGGATAAATCATTCCAGTGTCCACCAGCTTGATCACTTCCTCTCTCACAACTTCTTTCTTGTTTGGATTTAATCTTCTTTTAAATTCTACCCTAGGATTATGGTAAGGCTTCATAGGTATTTTGTGCATAAAAAATGAGGGACTAATACCCTTGATATCAGCTATTGTCCATCCTATGGCAGATTTAAATTTTTTCAAAACATTAAACAATCTTTCTTATTTATTTTCATTGAGTTCAGTAGAAATTATTATAGGCAAAGTGGAGTTCCCACCTAGAAATTAATATTTAATATGGAAAGGGATTGGATTTAGTTTAAGAGTGGGTGGTTCTACACTCGAAGGAAGACTCTTTGTCCTGGGAGGTCCAAGATATTAAACATATTTCTTGTAAGGAGTATTTAAAGATAAAATATTTTCAATTTCGTATTTAGATTCAGAAGTAACAGTGTCACTATCCAACGTGGGAATCACACTATCCAAATTTTCTAGATCAGATTTCAATAAGTTAATCAAATAAGAATCATCTAATTGTATTATAAGTTCTCCCTCAGTATCATCAAAGTGTTCAGAAAGGTTGGTGTTAATAGAAACACCCTCAATTTCACTCAAAAAGCTCCTAAGTTCAAAAACAGAAGACTCTTCTATAGCAGAAACTGGACAGTTGTCCAATTCTGGAAAATTTTCTAGTTTTGGTGTTTTAGTAGAATTTTCAATTTCTAAAACAGATTCAACAGGGTTTTCTGCTTCACAATTAATTTCTTCAACATAGGATTGATTTTCATATTTTTCAATATTTTCAGTTGAGTTCTCACCTTCTAAGGACTCTAGCATTGAACAGTTTTCAAAAAAAGTTTGTCCTTTAACATTTGTAAAAACATTGAACTATTCTTGTTGTTCTCCAATTTTAAAAATTAATTGACCCTTAGATACATCAATGAAATCACCACCTATGGCTAAGAAGGGCATACCCATGATTATGGGAACCTCTTGATCACACTCCATATCCAAGATAAGAAAGTCTGCAGGAAAAAATAGTTTCCCAACCCCAACTAGTAAATCATATACCCTACCCACAGGATGAGTGAAGGATCTATCAGCTAACTGCAGAATGATTGTGGTGGGTTGAAGGTCACCCAACCTCAACTGTTGAAACAGTGAGTATGGGAGCAGATTAATATTACTAACTAAATCACACAAATAGTTGAGTTGATTAGAGTTTCCTAATGTTCAAGGTATGACAAAACTACTAGGTTCTTTCATTTTAGTTAGGATTTTCTTTTGAAGTACAGCACTGCACGCTTTAGTGAGTCTGTAAGTAGAAAATTCTTCCAAGGTATTTTTTTTTGAAACAATTTTCTTTAGAGATTTAAAGTGAGATGGGATTTGAATTAAGTCTTGTATGAAAGGAATGTTCACTTGAAGTTTAGAGAGGAGACCAAGGAATTGAAAAAGTTCATCCCTTATGTTACTTTGAGGTTTCAGCTTCTCAGGGAAAGGGATGGGCTGGGAAAAAAATTTAGAACAGTGGGTATATCCCTCACCTCTTCCTCAATTTTTTCTTTTCCTTTATTCTTTTGATTTTTAAAAGAAGTTTCAACTTGAGTTTCAGGTGGAAAAATTAAAATTCTGATCATTTTCAAGACTTTTCTGGGAATTTCCAGAATGTGTACAAAGAAATTTTTTATTACCAGTCTAAAGTAGATTTTCATTTGGGTATTTTCAGTTTCTTTTCCTGAAAAAAGTTGAGTATTAATCCCACTTATAGTGACAATGTCTATGGAATTCTCTCTATTATTGAGTTCAATGGTACTTGGAAGTCTACCTTTTTCTCTAGATTAAAAATCTCTAGCAAGTTAGCCTAATTGTGTTTCCATGTTTTTCATTATAACATCAGTTTGCATTTTATCAAACTCGTATTGATTTTGATGTTTGGATAGTTGATTCATGTATCTTTCTTCTTGAGAGTTGATTTTATTTAAGATTAGATCAGGCTTAGAAGAAATGTGACTATCATTGTTTCCTTGGGTATTTTAAGACTCACCCCTTTGTTGATTTTGGAAATTTGATCTTGGTTGATTAGAGTAATTATGGGCAGTATATTGTTTGATTAAACCTTGATCTTTCCATGACAGATTTAGATGGTTTCAATAGCCTTGGTTGTAATTATTTGAAAATGGATCTTATTTAGGAGGCATCCTAGGACCATAGTTAACAAAGTTCAAATTCTCTTGTTGTTGAGCTAGGATATCAAAGTTAGGACAAAAATTTTCAATATGGCCAAATATACCACACTGGACACACTGTTCCCTTAAAGATTGATTAGTATTTTGACATCCTAGTTGGTTAATAGTTTTCTTAGAATTCTGGTTCATTAAAGATTGAAATTGTTTGGTGATTTCAGCAAGTTGAGCTTGAGTTTCATTAATTGAACCAATGTTTGGGTTAACATTCATATTGACTCTTTTTCTTCTTGAATTTTTATGTTGTGAATTCAGTGCAAGATTATTAAAAAAATTCTAAGTTCTTCATTTGTTTTATCATTGTAATTACCCTCAGCAGCTTGATCATCTAAGTTCTATCCAAAGTAGGACAGCCCTTTATAAAAAGTATCCATAAGAAGGTGATATGGGAGTTGATAATGGGGACACTGCCTAAGAAGATCCATGAATCTATCCCAAGCTTCATGAAAATCTTCTCCATCCTCTTGATAAAAACTAGTTATCTTTGTTCTAAGTTCTCCTTTAAGTCTTTGAGGATAAAATTTCATAATGAATGAATTATACACTAGATCCCAGTTTTCAAATATATTCTCATCTAGACTCAGAAACAAATTTCTAGAATTCCCTTTAAGTAAAAAGGGAAATAATCTCATTCTAAGTTCATTTTCTGTGAGTCCTAGAAGAGGTAATTGATGCACAATGTAATATAAGTCTCTAATGAAAGCAAAAGAGTCCTCATTAAAGATCCAATTAAAAGTAGGTAGCAGAGATATGTGTGATTGTTTCAATTTATAGTTTCTAGACCTAGGAGGTAGTCTAATGGATGATGGATTGCTTGATACTTGTGGAAGTTGGAACTCCCTCATCCTAGGCCTTTCATGTTCATCTAAAAGTTCTGGTGGATTTTGATAGTTGTTAGGTGCAGGAACTCTATTATCTATGTTTTTCATTTCAATTTTGTTCTTCTTTCTCAGAGTAGTGAGATGTTTATATAATTCAAGGTTTAGGGGCTCTAATCTAGCACCAGAAGTTCTTGTGATCATGAAAACAAAAATAACAGTATCATCAGTAACAATTCAGAATGATAAGAAACAGTTTTTTTTACAGTTTTCAAATTTTTCAATTTTTTTAAAGATTTTTATATATGTGTTTTTTTAATGTTTTTTTTTTGAGTAATGGATCTTACCTTCCCTAGAAAAGGATCCAAAAACTTGACCTGAAATGTCTTTGAAGTCGGTCAAAGTTTAAAATTTATATTCCTACTAACTACTGTATATGTGGAAAATAGGGTCAACCCCACAGGGAAGGATATTTTGACCACTAGTCTTCTAAAAACTAACTAGAGATCCCACTGTTGTCAGTAGTGGAATATATTTTCTATTTCTTTTATATATATATTTTTAATTTTGTTAAATTGTACACTAATAAAACACTACATTTTTTTGAGTTTTTGTTCTAAACTATTATGAAATAAGAAATAGATTAAGAACAGTGAGAAACAAAAATATAAAATGCTGACAAGTGAACAATCAAGTAAAATTCTTGGGGAAAAGTTTCCATTCTACTAGTTTTATAAGTATTCCAATTCACTTTAAAGTTACTGCTTTTCACCACCATAAAGAGAGTGACTTATCTCCCTCGCCAAGAGTTAAGTCACATAGGCTGATTGGTTTTGGAGTTCACCACTCCAAAAACAAATCAACAGTAAAAAGTTTGAAAAGATAATGACAACAGGATGAACTCACCGTAAGTCTTGAAGTAATTGTGAATTGATATTTTTTTTAAGATGTTTCCATGATCAATATTACCGATTTGATTGTGGAGTTTAGAAAGTTAAGTTCTAGTGGTGAAAAGAAATTGAATGAACTCAGTATCAATATCGCCAATTAATACTGAACACATTAAAGTATTAAAGTATAAAGGAAGAAAAGTAACCAGTAGAAGTGGTAATTCCCCGAGCTAGAAGACATAGCCAATTAATTTTTTCATTATCAATACATGAAATGAATTCATACTAGAACAGAGTACAAGAATTCCAACTAGAAGTAAGAAGAAATCCCCTAATTCTACTCTGTACTCGGGCTCCAAGGAATCTAACTCGTCTCCAGTGCTGCTCTGCTATCGCGTCTGGTATGTTCGTTGAATAAATGTGAGTGTTACCCAGATTTTGTTTCTTGATCTTCTTTAATTAGGTAGTGTCAAAAGCTGTTTGTCACCACTTTTTTTCCACCGGCTTCAAATGCTCTTCACAAATTCACCACACAACGTTCATTTTTTTCGTGAATGGCACGTCGCGCTAGTTTTTCCCTCGTAACTAACTTCTGCTGAGTTAGTTGCATGAAACTAGACATGTTTTTGACTTTGGTATTAACTTTCACATATAAAATAGAATTGAAAAGTAAATAAATGAGAGCATAAAGAAAAAAATAGTTATTTTTTAAGTTAAGTGTTATATTACTCTTTACAAGTTAACTAAAGTTAATTAATAAATATCATAATTGATAATTATTATTTACTTTGATATTAATAAAGTTATTCACTTAATATTACTATGGTAAATCATAAGTCTATTAAAAAGTTTTTAATTTAATTAAGTTAATAAAAATAAAAACTAAAATTTTTTAGTCTAACATTTTTAACTAATTTATTAAAATTTGACAACATGTATAAATAAGTAATTAAAAATTTAATATTTTAGATTGTATTATTAATTTTATTATTACTATTTAATAAATTAAATTTCTATATTAATTCATTAATTAGTTTATTTTAATTTAATAATTAGAATTAATACTTTAGTTTTAAATATTTTTAAATTAACAAGTATATTTTATAGTTTATTTATAATTATTATTAATTATACATTTATACTATTAATAGTATATTAATTTATTATTAACATTTATTATTAATTTAGTTTTGTATTTTAATTTATAATTTATCTATTTTTTAATATTATAATTGTTTTAATTAATAACTTTAACAAATTCTATTATATTATTTTAATTTATTAAAGTTAACATTAACTTTAACTTTCCTTTTTCTTATATTACTTTTATTATTATTTTTATTATTTATTTACTTTTATTCTTTTGTTATCTTCTTCCTCCCCCTATTATCGGTGCACATGGGGAGGGACTTTGGTATTCTTCCTCTGCAACTCTGCAGCGGTGGCTCCAGCCCTTCGGTCCATCGTGGCGGCTCTCCTTGGCAACTTAACTCCAACGGCGGACAACAACGGCTTCAGCTCCTCGCACTGGCAGACAGCAGTGGCTATGCACTAGTTACCTCAAGGCATGATCTTCATTAGGTGGTACGGCACACCTACTCTGCTTCTCCTCGGTGTGGCAGTGACCTGATCTGATTAAGTGGCAGACCAGCAGCAGCACACAATAAAGGCATGACATCAACATTGTCTTGGATTCTTCCTATGTCTTCTTCACACTGCGCCTCATCCCGATGGTCGACCCACATCAATATGTTGTTGTAGGTTGAAATGAAAAGATTCAGTATATGGATGGAGGGGTTTTAGTTCTTGAAGGGTGGGTGTGGATCAGCGAGACAAAGATCGACTTTAGTGTGTGAGGTGCCGCCAATGGAGAAGTAGCAGTGACATCGGTAGATCAATAGTGAAGAATGAAACAGTGTGGAGGTGAGGATTGTGAGACCGAAAGTGTTGGGATGAGAAACCAATCATGAAGGAAGGAAACCAGTGTGAGGGGGGAAGAAACGAATGGTGAGTAAAACCAGAGAAGTAGTCTAATGGTGAGGTGTTACATGAACAGAATGGTGAGAAAAAGGAATTAAAATAGGGGAGAAAGATTGGCTAACACTGAGGTGCGGGAAAAATATACTAACGGTGAGAGGGTTACTGATATAAATAAAAGAAAAGGGTCATTGTTAGTAATAAATTAGAAGCTACCATTAAGAGGCCAACAGTGAGGTGTGGGGTATAAAATATTCTAACAGTGAGGAAAAAGAAAATCGGGTAACAGTGAGGTGGAGAAAAAAATGAAGTCTAACGGTGAGGTAGGAAGAACGGTGAGGAAAGAATCACTGTTTGAAAGGGAAGCTGTGGGTCAGGGATCACCATTACATTAATAAAAACTAACGATGACCTTTTAAAAATTAAATTGAACTTAAATTAAAACTTAAGAAAACTAAAAATAAATATTGAAAACAATTAATTAAAAGAAAGCTAAACACCAAAATTTAAAACAAGATTTTAATTAACCTTTAAAACATTAAAATTATTAATTGACAACACTTAAATTATAAACTGAATTATTGTTAAACTAAATTAATCAAATACTAAAATTAAAATAACTAAATAAATTTATTACAGGGTAGCAGCAAATATAAATGAAGATCATCGGTGACCCATTAGGTTACCCATAGTTATAGTCTACCTCACCGGTAGACTAAAATCAATATTTAGTGACTTAATAATTTATTTGCATATATATTATTATGTAATTAATGTTATATAACACTAGATTAATTAATTAAACAACTAATTGATCACATAAAATAAAAAATTGAACTACTTAATTTTATTTAAAACACAAATTATTTACTTAACTGATTAGCAGGATGACTATACATATTAATTAACATTGTTAACCAATTCTAATGTAACTAAATTAAAAGATAAAATATTAAAATAAATACTGACTTAATTAAATAGAATTACGTTGATTAGATAATTGTTTAAAATATATATTATCTTATTAAAAAGTCAAGCAGATCTGAATTAACCAAAATAAATAAGACATAATTAAATCGTAAAAGATAAGTAAAATTAAAATTATTAATTTAAATACTAGAAGTACATAATTAATTATAAAAATTGATTAATTAAAACAATTAGCTATAAAAATATAAAAGTATAAATATTTAGTATAAAGTGATTAAATAATTAATTAAATCATTAAAAATTAAGTAAAAAAAGATGTGGAAAACCTATGTAAAAATAGAGCCACATCACATATCACATTGAGCCTGATGGTGTTCATACCTAGAACTAGAGGGCAGTCCTAAATTTGGGCGCCCCCTTAGTTAATTTGTCACTACCACCCTCATGAAACCCCAATAAGGAGAAGAATAAATCCACGGCTGTTTATGATCCACCTACTCCTCCCCTTTAAAATGTGTCCCTCACTCTAGAGGAAAGATTTGCCAAGAAATAGGAAGAAATGAAAGAGAACATGTGAATTAATGTCGAGCTGTGTCGAGGGAGCAACCTTGCTGGATGTGTTCCCTCTGCAGAATGTCAACACGTATTCCTAGAAGAGGTTCCCTTACCACAGGTACTAATCCCAGTGAATGAAGTCAATCTCGGAGGCCCATCCAACCCGGCACTGGGACCATCAACCTACTTAAACCCAACCTTGTAATGGCGTCAAGACTTCCCCCCACTAGGAAGGCATCCAAAATATATTCAAGTAAACCCACAAAGGATATCCTCAAATGGGTATCCACCCCAAATTCCAGTAGCGTCGGCACACCTAGCTTTGGCCACTACCACACCAGCCTAAGATCAAGTCCAAAAGGATATGCATTAAGGGATCTTGAATATCATCAAGAAACTAAGAGCTCAACTAGAAGCCATGGAGGGGTGGTGCACTCCGATAAAACCAGATCGCAAACCCTACCCTGATTGGGTGAGTAATTTTCTGCCACCTACAAACTTTGGAAACCATGTATTCTCAATATTCAATGGAAAGGGGGACCTGAAAGAGAATTTAATGCACTAAACCTCTTACATTGATCCTATTATGGGAACTCCAGAGCAGTAAGAAATAGTAAAACTCATATGCTTCATGCGAACCCTATAGGGCTCGACCTTTGTATGGTATACTAGCATTCCAGCTAACTCAATCACTGGTTGGGAGGACCTCTGGCATTAGTTTCTCTTCCAGTTCAGTTCAACACTACCTAAGACAATAGTCAGTGACCTCATGAACTGCAAGCAGTGAGAGAATGAAAGAGTCTCTGACTTCATTTCCATCTAGAAAAGCCTGACTTATTCCCTGAACTTGCTGCTTCCCCAAGATGAAATTCTCTCTATCTGCATTAACAATATTCATGATGAATTATGAACACCACTCATCCCAGTGAAGTACACAAGTGTGTTTTTATATTTCCCTTCCATTTCCCAAAGGATAGAAGACTCCTTTCAGCGAACTAATATCAAGTCCTGAGTGGCCCCATCAGCCCCAGGGAAAAGAGCGGGAAAAGCCGAAGCAGTGTCGGTCACGCTTAATCCACCCCCAACAGCAGCTCCAGTGGTGAGGCCTCCACAAAACCATGCGGGACCCCATATACACCAACTTCCACCCCTACCTCAGCAATATGAGTGACATGGTGCTAAAATAAATTAGTTCTAAGAACGAAAATATAAATTCTACTCGTTTTGAGATGACTAGGCTCACGACTACTTCATAGCCGCCATTAATTGCAACTTGCTCCAGCTACCAGAGCCAAAGCTAGCCGATGAAGTGGGTCTCGAAGACCGTCCAACTTATTGTCCCTATCACTAGATACTAGGACACACCATCTAAAAATTCTTCATCTTCAATGATCTCTTACAAAACATGGTGGATTCATGGAAAATCAAGTTTGGCCCACCGCTAGCACAAGTAGCGTATGTTTCCACCTCAAACTCAAGAGAGGAAGAGGAATGGCAGAAAATTTCCAGTAAAAAGGAGAAAAAAATTTATGTTTGGATGACTCAGAAAACATTCAACTGAGTTCATGGTATCCTTCGTGTGTAGTTGAAACAACCAAACATGCCCCCAAAATCTCCCAATGCAACACAGATGTCATCCTCAGCCCTGCAGTCCTCTAAGGGCCAAAAGGGAATAAATTAAGAGAAATAATATAGAATAACACCAAATCCAAAGATGTTGTTGACACTTTTGGACTTCATACCAATAAATTTGGTACAATGGGAACCACCCCACCTAATAGTACAACAGGCACCGCCCCACCAAATGGCACCATCAGAAGGAGGCAGTCACACAAAAACATTTTCGGATCAATAAATGATCTTTATCTCCATTAATTTCATTCACTTGATAGACCCCTTTTCTGATGGAGACTAGGGCCACGAACCTGAATCCCCAGTGCCCAACTAGAGAGCTGGAGTAAGAGGCCACAGAGGATGAGGGTTTCCTAGAAGGCATGACCTTGGCTGGAGTCCCCTTTCTGGACACACCATAACTCAAACCATTAACATCATAGAAACTCATGGAAGGACCATCTAACAGACAAAATGGGAACCAAAATGCTCCTCCACCCCCACTGGAAGGAATTTGAGCCTAGTTGTCTTGGAGTATCCGTCGAAGGAATAAAAAATATTAAATCACCCAAGGCAGGTGGGAAAACCAGTTCATCCAAACCCGGAAAGGACCGCAACACCGAAAGATCCTTTCATAGAGGCCGGACCATCTACGTCCAAAGCCCAAGCCCCTAAAGTGTTTATTAAATAGAAACCCTAAGCTTGTAAGAACTGAAATTTAGAGTAGAAATATGATATTCAAAAGAATATAGCTTTAGTACCAACAAAGTTTTCAATATTGGTTGCTTTGAGTCTGTTTGTAGACCTTAGGGAGGTTCTCATAGAATCCTTACTAAGTCCCCAGGAGTTCGAGATCGAAGTTGCAGAAGCTGATTTCTATTGAACATGAACCAATCCCGAATAATGTCACATCCTCATCTCCTTCATAGAAAGGTATGAAGATTCCATCATGAAAGGGAACATTAAACCCTTATATGTGTCCGGAAAGATAAATGGCATTGATGTCTAGAGGATTTTCCTCGACAATGGCTCTAGAATCAACTTCCTCCAGCTGCGAATTCTTTTTCAGCTGAGCTATGATGAAGGAATTTTGACACCCTATACCACAACTCTTATGGGATATGAAAAAATTGAATAGAATTTTTTGGGATGAATAAAGATTAAAAAATTTCTTGGAGACCTCATGTCAGATTCAGAGTTCCTGATAGTGTGGAAAATTACAGCCTTTAACGTCCTATTAGGGAGGCCTTGGCTGCATTACCAAGATGAAATTCTGTCATCATACCATTAGTGTGTCAAATATTACACTAATGAGAAAAACAAGACATTGTACATTGATAAATCTATGTTTGAGTCTTGTGGGTCACATTACATTGACACAGGGTTCTATGAAATGGAAGGAGAAGTAGTCTTTGACCGACAATGTTGACCGGATCCCTACCCTGAATGGATTGGAAATGTCGCCCACCACCCCCTCCAACAGCTTGGGGAAGAGTATGTATTACCCATCAACCAAGTTGAATGCATAAGTGCAATTCTGGATATTGACTCAATTGTCTGCATGATTTCCATTATGACCGCCAAGTCCGAATACAGAGAAGAATGGGTTGACTCCAGTGATGATGGGAAAATCCCAACCAAAGATGCTCCTGACTTTTCCTCAGGACTTCAAACTACCCCCGCCTTACTCACTAAGAAAAAAGACGATTTCTATCCCAACATTAGAGATTTTGTCTTCAAAATCATCATTCCATCAGAAAAGGAAGAAGATGATGAAGAGGATGATAAATTATAAGAAGACGAAGGATAATAAGACGACCTCAAAGATGTCCCTCCAACATTTGAAGAAGGTGTATCCACCACAATCGATGAACTTAGGGAGATAAACTTGGGCACCAAAGATAACCCTTGGTCCACTCTAATCAAAGTGGCTATGCCTGTCAAGGAGCAGGATGCACATACCTCCTTCCAAAAGAAGAATGAAAATGTGTTTTGATAGAACTATATAGAAATGATAGGCCTATATCATAAGGTCACCACTTATCATCTGGGTTTAACAGAAGATCACTGGGGCTATAAGAAGACAGCCAAAAGGACCCACCTGATGCATGCTGCCAAAATAGAGGTTGAAGTTCACAAGATGGTCAAATCCAACTTCATACAAGAAGTTCAATACCCGATATGGATGGAAAACATAGTCCCTATCAAAAAGAATAATGGACATATTAGAATCTTGATTGACTTTAGGGACCTTAATTGGCACTGCCCGAAAGATGATTTCTCGATCCTGATCACTAAATTGTTAATAAATGAAACCACAGAATATAAGGAAATCTCATTCATGGATGGATATTCTGGATACAACCAGCTCTGAATGTCTTGAGGAGATGAAGAAGCTATTTCTTTTAGGGTCCCTCTAGGATTTTTCTATTATAAGTTGATGCCTTTTGGTCTAAAAAAATTCGGTGTTACATATCAGTGGGTCATGCATCGCATTTTAAATACCTTCTTGGGAAAATTCGTTTGAGTGTTATGTAGAATGAACTAGTGGTTAAATCATGATAGTGCTCAAACCACCTTCCTAATCTTGAAACTTTCTTTACCAAAATATGAAAGAATAGTTTAAAGATGAATCCACTAAAGTGTGCATTTGGCTTTACCTCTGGGAAATTATTCATCTTCGTCGTACGCCATCACGACATCGAATTAAACCCTAAGAAGACAAAATCCATCATTGTAATTTCCCCACCTCGCAACCTCACCGAGTTGAGAGGCCTCTAAGGGCACATGGACTACATCCGGCGCTTTATAGCCAACTTGGAGATTAAATGTTTACCTTTCACCAGGTTAATGAAGAAAAGGGTTACATATGAATGGGATAATGATTGCCAAGAAGTGTTCTATGATCTCAAAAGATATCTCCTGATCTCACCAGTGTTCATTCCTTTAGTTGAGGGGAGACCACTCATTTTTTACGTAACCACCTTGGAACAGTCATTAGGTTCCTTCCTTATGTAGAATAAAGATATTGGTAGTGATAAAAACCTCTATTACCTCATCCAAAAAATGATTGATACTGAAACTTGATATTAAAATATTGAAAATAATTTTCTATCCCTAATCTTCATGGTTCAGTAACTCAGGCATTACTTCAGCACCATGAGGTCCACCTAGTCTCCTGCTACAACCTGCTCAAATATATCCCCAATCGTCCCATTCTAATTGGACACCTATCATGATGGGTAGTCATCCAAAAACAGTTTGACATATGGTACATACCCTAGAATGCCATCAAAGTATAGGAATTAGTAGAATTCTTGGCATAGAACCCCTCAGAAGAAACAACATCGTTTGATGTCGAACTTACAGATAAATAAGTGTTCTTCATCCATGGGGACCCCCATGCATGGGAAATGTACTACGACGGTGATTCAAAAATCTTGATAGGGAAAAGGATGTAGGATCCCAAGATCAACAAAGTAGGGCTGGGTGTTATAATCATATCCCCCAAAAAGGCGGTCATTCCTTACTTTTTCTTGCTTTCAGAAGGGTTTATAAATAATGAAGAAGAATATCAGTCCCTCATTGTGGGCCTATAGTTGGAACTTCATGCACAAGACAAACACTTAAAGATAAAAGGTGATTAAGAGCTATTCATCAAGAAGTTCAATGGTGATTATGCCATAAATAAAGAGGTATTGGCCCCCTTGATGAACCATACCTGAGAACTAATGGTAGAATTCCCATTAGAACCAACACTGTCCTAAGTCCACCAGTCAGAAAATCCTCAAGATGATGCTCTAGAAAATGCAACCACAGCCTTGGCTGATCCAGACCGGGATGAAACGGTTATTAGAATTTCCCACTGTTGAATGGTCTTTACATTTACCTAGAATAATATTGAATAGATCAATGAAATTAGACCCATTTTTTAGCCTTATGGTCACACCATCGGTTGGATGATTCCCATTGAAAATTACCTTCTGAAGGGGGAACTCCAACCAGATAGGGCTGGAAGGGAACAGGTCTGAAGAAGGGCAGTTAATTTTTTCTTGTATAATGGGGTCAACGAAGAAAACATTCTCTATAAATGAGGCCTTGATAGAGTCTTTCTCAGGTGCATTGACGGAGAAGAGACTACAACCTTCATGAAATAAGTGCACGGCAGAGCTTGTGGAGCACACCAATTATCAACCAATCTCTCTCATCAAATCTGAAGGCTTAGGTATTACAGGCCCCCTATGATACAATATTTTTCCATGTTTAACAATAAGTTCCATTCCTGCCAAGTTCATGACAATTTTATTCACCGAACCCTAGAGTTTCTTCATACTGCTAAGTACTCTTAGACATTCTCTTCTTGGGGAATAGATGTTGTGGGACCATATCCCCCTGCTACACCCAGATAATTTAAGTTCATACTCATAGAAACAAAATTATTTTCCAAATGGGCCAAATCCATACCCCGTAAAAAATTTGGGGTAAAAGAATCGTTAGATTTTTGAAGGACAACATCATTACTATATTTGGTGTACCTCAAAAAATACTAATGGACAACAGCACCAACTTCTTCTATGTTGAGTTGAAAAAGTTATAATAGGAGTATGGAATCAAAGTCAACCATTCATCCCACTACCATGTGGGGTCCAATGGGAAGATTGAGGCTTTCAACAAGACTTTTTTCCAAAATAATCCAAAATATGGTAGGTGAGGATAAGAATTCTTGTCCAGACAAGCTCGTTCATGCTTTTTGAGCTTACCAGACCACGACCCGCACTGCCACCCAAGCGACCTCGTACTAACTAGTATATCGGGCAGAGGCAGTTTTGCCTATCGAAATTCAAGTGTTTTCACTTCATGTGGCCATTTGAGATCAATTTCCCATGGACAAGAAATCTCAAAGGCAGTTTGATGAGTTAGAGAATATAGATAATAAATGGATGTACACTTTACACCATTTTGAAATCTATCAAAATTGGATCGTACAGGCCTTCAACAAAAAGGTTTTCCTTCAATCTTTCCTCAAAGGAGAGATGGGTTTATTCCTCATAACCCTGATGATACTTGGTAAGAAGCCCCCAAATCTTGATCCAAAGTGGGAGGGACCATATATCATATATAAGGTCCATTCTAATGGATTATACACCTTGATATCAATGTAATGACATCTCATCACGGCTCCCACAAATGCAAAGTTCCTAAAGAAGTACTTTATGTAACAGCAATGCCCACCCACGGTCCAAACTCTATGACCCTAAACTATGAGTTATTATCCTGACCAACATGATGTTAAAATGTATGTTATTATTCCCATGGTCCAAACTCTATGACCCTAAACTATGAGTTACTGTGCTAACCAACATGACGTTAAAATGTATGGTATTAGCCACATAGTCCAAACTCTATGACCCTAAACTGTGAGTTATTTTCCTAAACAAAATTATATTAAAATGTATGGTATTATCCCCATGGTCCAAACTCTATGACCCTAAACTATGAGTTATTTTCTTGACCAACATGACGTTAAAATGTATGGTATTAGCCCCTACAGTCCAAACTCTATGACCCTAAATAATGAGTTATGGTCCTAAAAAACATGACGTTAAAATGTATGGTATTATCCTCATGGTCCAAACTCTATGACCCAAAACTATGAGTTACAGTCATATCCACATGATGTTAAACTATATGGAACTCATACCCAAAACATGACATTAAACTGTGACTCATGTCCTCATTGCATGATGTTAAACTGCACAGCACAGTGTCCAAGCTGCAAGATGTTAAATTGCATAGTACAAAGCTCCATAATCGTATGATGATAAACTACACAATCCCTCAGATAACTATGTATGGATTGATTCCTGCCCTTATGGGATACGTAGCGATGCCTAGATCCTAAATCTTGGCCCAGTCCCCACTATAAAAAAATTCCTCTATCATATCATCTATCTCCCCACATTTACAAGGGAAACCCTTGTCACTCCTTGTTTCTCACATCAAGTATAACTCACGTGGTCTTAGGATCAATTGTAAGGATTCCCTTACACAAAAAAACTATAGAAAAATATGGTGGACCTGGAATCCATAGTAAAAAAAAATCCCTTGCATGTCCCTATGCAAGGACCAAACATTTGTAGGGAACATTCAGAACTATGTGCGGCTTGATTCCTACCCTTGCAGTATACATAGTGATGCCCAGATTAGGCATCCTAGACTAGACACTAAAATAAATTCCCTCCCATGTACCTACTCATGGACCAAACATTTTTAGGTAATTTTCAAACTACAAGCGGCTTGATTCCTTCCTTTTTAGGATACGTAGTAACGCCCGGATTTGGAATCTCAGCCCAGTCACTATTCAAAAAAAATTCCCCTTCCCCCGTGTGTAGGAAAAACTTGTATGGGGAGTCCTTGAAATGTCTTAAACACATGAAAATAAATTACGAGATTCTTCAAGATTCACGTGTGGTGCGATTCTCAATGTTACGAGATCCCGCACATTCCCCCCACCCATAATAAGTCAAAAGATCTTGCTTCCCCTTATACATATGAGTCAAATCTATATATAAAATCTAGTATTTAAAGGATAATCATGATCTGGGTATTTATTACGTTCCCATACACATCTTTTCCATTTTTCAAAATCCTTACTCAGGGAAAACTTAGATCCCCATAAACATTCATGGATATCTAAGATGGAAGGCCAGTGTCCTATGGACACCTTTGTTTTACTATGAACATCATGCCTAAGTGGATCTAAGTATGTCACCAACAAAATGGACATCAATCAAAGGAAAATTAGTCCTCATGAGATTCCTTTCCTACCTCAGTATACTCGATGGCTTCCAAGCCCCATGTCATCCCTCCTGATCTAAGTTCCCCCTTGGGACTATGGTTTACACCCTCTATCATCACTCATGTCCAAGGAATGCTAGAATATCATGATCTCGATTAACTCAAATAAATTAAGGATATTTATGATAGTGTAATGTTCTAACTACATGATTCTAAACTGCACAGTACAATGTCATCATTGCACGATACTAAACTACAAGGCCAAAATTTTCCTTGTTTCATGAATATAAATTGCACAGCATCATGTCCTCACTGCATGACATTAAACTGGAAAACAAGAATCGTCTGTTTTGTATGATTTCAAACTACATAGAATTCGTTTAAGCTTAATGTTCTCTATGATGATGATTTTTCTATTCTTGGTTGGGGACATGGAATCCTCGTAATCCCTTATTTCTCACACCAAGCATAGCTCATGTGATCTTAGGGATCTTAGAGATAGATCCACCATGGAAATATAGAAAAATATTCCATGAATTTGGTCCTAGTAGCATTACTCTAAAAGTCATAAGGGTACCCCAAAAATGGGACGAATGCATCACCCTGTGTATGAGTCAGATATATGTAATAGATACCTAATTCTATGAGAAAATCACAGCTTGAATGTTTCTAATATAACTAGATAAACTCCTTCCATACCTCAAACTATGTACTCTAAGCGATCTGAAATCCCCATAATCTTCCATGGCCATCGGAGATGGAAGGCCAGTGTCCTATGGATACCTTTGTTTGATTATGAACATCATGCCCTGATGGATCTACATATGTCTCCAACAAAATGGTTGTCAGTTAAAGGAAAATTCTTCCTTAGGAGAGTCATATCCTATCTCAGTATTCCCAATGGCTTCCAAGCCGCATGATCTCCCTCCCGATTCAAGGGACCTCAAAACCATGTTTTACATTCTCCTTCCTACCCACTTCCTGGATATATCAAAACATATTATCCTGATTCATCTTTGGTCTCTTTTGAGGTTTCTATAAAATAAAGATACATCATCCATATGCGTGACGTTGATCCGCATATAATATATAAAAAATTCCCCCACTTATTTCCAGTTTTCCCAGAGAATCTCATCTAAAAGAAATGTCCCTTTTCATGTTCAAGCACACCCCTTGTTAAATTCCATATGTCATGTTCAGAAAGTTCCTAATTTCCATAATCTTTTATAGCCATCAGAGATGGAAGGCCAGTGTCTTGTAGACGTCTTTGTTTGACTATGCACATCATGCCCCGGTGGCTCTGCATATGATGCCTAAATGATAGACATCAATCAAAGGAAAATTATTCATCTGGAGATTCCTTTCCAGTTTCTGTACACTCATATGACATTCATGCCCCATCTTACCCCCCTGGATTTGGAAAACCCCTGGATAACAACTCACATACCATCCTCTTTTCAAATGACCCGACATGAAAAAGACCTCTAATTGAACTGACGAATCATCAACTCTCCCTTATGAAAGAAAATATCATATGGGAGTATCTTCCCTCTCAAAACCAATATAAATTCCCCTAATAATTTCAAACATCATCACTCAAAAATTCCACCCATTGTGGCTCCCAACATCAAAATAAATTCAAAGTGTTATGAATCCCCCCAGACCATCAGAAATGGAAGGCCAGGGTCCCGTGGACACCTTTTTTGACTATGCATATTATGTCTTAGTGGTTCTGCATATGTATCCCACAAAACATCCCTCAATAAAGGGAAAATTTGTCCTTAGGAGAGTCATCTCCTACATTTGTACGCCTAAAATAGATCCCGAGCCTCATGCATTTCCAAAATTCATAAATTTAGGGTCAAGAAAAATCCCTAATCCATGTCTAAAAGATATTATAACATTCTCAGCTGATGAATCCCAAATTTGTTCTCATTCCCTATCAAGTTTGTTCAATTATATTTGACCTAAAACATCAATAATAAGTTTTATTGGAAGGACTGTGAACTGTGAGAAAAAAAGACACCACACTTGCCAGAGTGAAAATTCGCAAAGGGCACCTCTGGATAAAAGATGAGTATCAGTTTTTTAAACTTACACCATGAATGGTTTAAAATAAAAAAGTTTTTTAAGGTATAAAAAGGGACATGAAACTTTTTAGGTTGAAACCCTGCAAAGGGAGTCCAAAGAAAAGGCCAAGTTATACCCACTAAGCCCATGTCAAGAAGGCTTATGAAAAAATTAGGTTAACAATGGGAAAAGACACAAAATTTTGTAAGTTTTTCCATAAAAACTTAGAAAAAGTCGAACTACACTCACTAATTCCCTTGGCTCAGGAAAATATTAGAGCATTATCCTACCATTCATGTCGGGACCACTTCTACATTGGAATAGCCTCCTCTTCATTCTGATCAGACCCATTTTGATGGGGGGAATTTGTAGGGTCCTAAAAATTTAGAAAAGCGGATAAAATACTCTTACAAGTTGTGTGAAGAAAAGAATTATATGTTGGATTAAAATTTTGAGAAGAAATTTTATGAAATCAAAATTTTCGAAGGAATCTGTCCTGGTTGCATACTGATTACTAGGAAAGGTACGTGTAAGGCATAAATTGTAAACCATCGGTGGGCGGATAGCCTATGACATGTTGGCCCATGAGTCATTGTCCAGCGAATGAATCTATTCGTGGTAAATTTCCACCGATGGACTGAAGCCACTGTAAACCATTTTTGCTGGCGAGAATCCAATAGAGGTATGCCACTTGCACACCATCCTCACGAACGATGTGGTTCATGGATGAGGAGAAGCCAACGGTATCCCACACCTCCACAAACTATGGTTGACCGAGTCATCTGCAAGCCATATTTCCTCCATGGTCTTCTAAAAAAGTTTTCACAAAAATTTCAAATATAGATTCCCCGACACTCTATAAAAGGACCACCATGGGAGCTGAAAATGGGGGGAATAAGATGGAGAGGGAGCTCTGGAATGGGTGAAAAGGGGACGAAGAACATAGAGGGTGTAGGGAGAATTTCTCCGGCACCCAAATCAGTTCATGGGACTCCATCCCACACCCAAAATAGTTCATAGATTCCATCCCACAAACCATATGTAGTTCGAAGACACCATCCCATGAACCGTATTCAGAACACCCTCTACTACCAACCACCAAAATAATAAAAAAAATATAATAAAAATGGTTTGTGGACTCCCTATATAGAATTTAGTTCACAGTAAGATCTTATTCGGCCAGTGGTTTGCAGAAGATCCTATGCTGAAAACAGTTTTCATACCATCCTACGTGGCCAGCTAGTCCGCGACAAACATCCTTCGTAGACAAATAGTTCATGGTCATCTCCCATGTGGATGATCCTATGCGGTCAAATCATATGTGGACAACCCTATTAGTAAAACCGTTCGCGCCCACCAGCCCATACCACGGGGGCTACGTCCCTGCACCCCAACTCAGGATCAGTGTCGGTCCCTTTTCTATCATCACTGACCCCCAAGAAAAATAGACTATCACACCACAAAATTTTCCGGCCTGGTCGATGAATTTTTTTATTCCTTCCAAACATCCATCCCTTAAATAGCATGAGGAGAAACATTCCTCGTGCACCTCCCAAAAACCCTATCACCTACCACCAATGCTAGGTTGACCCAAAACACCATTGACAATCATAACCTGGTTGTTTCTTAAATGCCCAAATACATCCTTTCCATCCATCAGACTCTTGGTCTCCCATGATTCCAGATCCTCATAAACCTTCATGGTCATTAGAAGAGAAAGGGTAGTGTCCTGAGGACACCTCTGTTTGACTATTCCCATCATGCCCCGGTGGCTCTGCATATGTTTCCCACAAAAATTGTCGTCAACCAAAGGAAAATTATTCCTCAGGAGAGCCCTTTCCTACCTCTATATGTCATAATGGATTCCATTCCCCATATCATTTCTCCTGTTCTGAGATCCTCCGAAATCATGGTTTGCAGGTTCCTTCCCTATCATGCTCGAGGCACATCGGAACTTCCAAACATGATTTTCCTCCAATTAATCATGGTTTCTATAACAAGAGGTCCTTATCATATGACCCTAAACTGCAAGACCCCAAATAGTCCTATCCACATGACATTAAACTATATAAACTCATGTCTGCAACACAACATTAAACTGTGATTCCATTGTCCAAGCTATTTGACTTTAAACTGTAGTATACCCCATATTACATTCAAGGGGAACTCCCACTGAGGTAAGTCTCCAATATTCCAAAGTTCGAGCCACATGACCTCCATTATTATCCCACAATGAAGGGTTCATTGCTCTGTGCCCTCTTCCCCGGTCACCTCTGCCTCTTCTTCCATAGGCTCACCCTCTCCCACCAGCAGTAAAGGAGGTGTGTGGTTGGTTGGATCTCTCACTTCCTCTTGTTTCTCACACCGATCATGACTCACGTGGGCTCAGAGGTTTGTGATGATTACAAAATCCATCAATTCTAAACTATGAGAACTCTGATTCTAGTTCAAACTAGGATACGTAGAATGCTTGCTTGTAGGCTCGAGCTCAAAAGGGTGATCTTCCAAGAGGGTCCACCCAACAATGTATCCCCAAATGGGTAGCTTCCATGCGTAAGCCCCAAAAATTATAAACTATGATAAATTTGATTCCTGTTCAAACCAAGATATGTAGGACACCTTCTTGATGGCCTGGACTTAAAAGGGTTCCCTTCCAAGAGGATCCACCCAACAGTGTCCCCCCAAATAGGAAGATTCCATGCATAATCCCCAGCAATTCTAAACTACGAGAACTCTGATTCCTAGTCAAACTAGGATACGTAGGATGCCTTCTTGAAGGACTGAGATCAAAAGAGTTCCCTTTAAAGGGGTTCCACCCAAAAATGTCCCCCCAAATGGGTAGCTTCCATGTGTAAGCCCCAACAATCCAAACTATGTGGGTTTTGATTCTTCTCTCGAGGATACGTAGGAATCCCATATTATGGTTCTGACTCCATCATCAAGTCACCTTCTATCCTCCCTAGATGAAGATAAACTCCAGAGTGTCATATTGTATGGATTAAGTCAGCATTACCTCCATAGCATGAAATCCATGCATGCCCATGACGATCAAGAAAACTAGGGGTAGTCCATGGACACACTCTTCTAGAATAAACCAAGGATTCATGAACATATGAACACGACTTAAATCTATAAAAGAGTCCTAAAATAGGAAATAATTCCCCCCAAAATGGGTTTAGTGGGCCCGAATTCCCATCCTATCGACCAATGGAGACCTTAAGTGTCGTTGGCCAAATCATTATCCACTGATTTCCTACCTTTAGAAAGAAGGTCCATGAATCATTGATACTAGGGTCGTTGGGTGTTTTTGGATCCATAAATAATCTCATTGGATACTAGCTGAGGAAGTTATATCCTAGGAGGACTGATTGAACAAGTACTTGACCCCATGCAATAACCCGCTGAGGCCATTTGACTATGGCATCTCCCTCACAATATTGAAGGGATAAACCACCTAGTCTCTATAGGGGTAATCCAATCCCCATTTAAAGGATAATGATGCAGAACAGGTCAAAACAAAAGAAATGGTGAATTTGACGTGGGACTATCTCTAAAATAAGAGATGTATCGGGTTCCTCGTCAGAACATTTTTTCATCCACCCAAAACGTACCACCATGGGTCGAAACAATCTTGTATAAAAAATTGATAGTCACTTGATTTCAGACCCTTTAAATTTAAATAATTCACTGAAATGATATTATTTATACATGATAAATATCCCTATAAAACCTTTACATCATTTAAGAAGTTTCAAAACTGATATCTCTCTTTCCTATAAAGAGTGTAAGCAGCATGAGAAAGAAAAGTTTGTTTTTAACTCTTTAATGGCACCATCTTTTTCCATATTTTCATGTCAATAATGTCCAACCTAGCCTTAATCCCATCCTTTTTTAGATTCATTTAGTAAAATTCCAATATAACTATCACATAAATGTTTTTTCAACATGCATAATGTCAAAAAAATTCTATCAAACAAACTATTCCATTATGGTTATTCCAATAAGGGATGTTTCTCTAGCTATTGTCTACCCAATTAAATTTGACAAAGAGATCAATATGGATATGTATAGCCATTATTTTTGGGTCTTGGTTGAGTTCGATCTTACTTCACCTATTCTTGAAATAGTATATTTGGTTCCTAGGGATTTAAATTTTGAGCTTACAATTGAATATGAACTTATTTTTTGTTTCAATTGATTATCCTTTGGAAATGTAAGAGATAATTGTCATAAGGGATTGATATGTTCTAATTATAATAGATATGTAATTCATGTTAAATCTTGTAAGTTCAAGTTACCCATTATTAATTAGAATAATCACTCAGTTGACAAGAAATTAGTGGTCATGAATGGGAAGAATGATCATGGATCATCTCATTTGAAAATAGGTAAAGATTAATTGGAAGGGGGTAAGTAAGTAGGGAAGTGGCTTCTCCACTCACTAAGCTAGTGGCTGATAATCAAGTTCAACATTTTGTTTCCCTTTTTGAGGTGGTTTCTAGAATAGGTCATGCCTCAACCTCAGGTTCACCTGATACTAACAATATGGTTATGGAGGGATTTGATTATGAGATTCATGGTAAGGTCTCTTACCCTAATTTGAGCGGCAATGAGGATATTGGTATGTTGTATAGGCTTTGGATGCTTGGTGTGGAGGATCTCATGACTCTCATCAGTTGTATTCATCTGATTCTAAGGATGATGTTGATTTTTCTAATATTTTAGGGGATGAATATCTTATTATTGGTAATAGAAAATGGAAATATACCTCTTTGGTCAATTCTTAGAAGAGTAATAAGGTGCATATAGGATTATCTTCTTTTAACCTGTTAATGTAAGAAGATGTGAGTGTATGGGAGATGACCTCTCCTATGACTATTATTGGTCTACAACAAACTAGTATGGCCAATGACACTGCTTACACCCAAGATGTGATAGTTTATCAAGTTGTGGGAGAAGTATAGAATGCTACTAATTATCATGTGTATGTGAAGAAACCAAAAAATGTTTGTGTAAAGGGTTCTGATATGGGGGGTGTGTCTATTTTGGCTTCATTGGTCTGATTAAAATCATAAATAAATCTAATAGCAAGGAGTTTTTCTATGAGAATTTTCGTAACACTCATGGTTTTTTCGAGTAGAAGGGAAATCCTTGAGTACTAAGGCTACCAAGAAAATGAGAAATTCTAATTTGAAGGCTTTATCGGAGGGCTTAGTTCTGGCTGGAGGGTAGGAGCCTCGGACTCTTAAGGACCCTACCCCACTAGATGTAATCTTTGACTCTCAAGCTGATGATGAAAATACGTAGAGAAATCAGAAAACTTGGAAGAGGGGAGGTCATCTGAGAGGTAGGGATGGTGGATTATCTCAATCCACAACATGAACTTTCTTCTCTTGGTTCTTAGAAACTTTTGTTTATTTCACTTTGTGGTACTGGCTTGTCACTACTTTGAGCATGCCATTTCCCTATGTAGTTTATATTTATTTTCAATAAATTTGTGGATCATGAGTATAAGTTGTGGTTCATGCGATTTTGAAAAATTATTTATATTCAAATAATCGTAATTATCAATTCAAGGTAATCAAAATTATTTATAATTTATTTATATAATTTTTAATTCAAAATTATTAATTTAAGATAATAAAAAATATTAATTCAAAAATATGAATTAAAAATAATTATTAATTCAAAATTATTATTTCCAAATTATAATTAATTCAAAAATTTTAATTTAAAATAAATATTAATTTAAAATAATAATTCATTCAAAATTATTTATAAATTATTTATATAAATTATTAATTCAAGATAATCAAAATTATTTTTTATAAAAATTATCTATAATCAAAATTATCTATAATCAAAATTTTATATAATTTTTTGTTATTATTTAAAATAAATTATGTTAAAGTTATGAAAATAATTATTTAAAATTACATTTAACAAAATATTTATATACACATGAAAGTTCTATTTTTTATTATTAATAATCACAAATATGATCATTTATATAAATATTAATTTAAGAAAACCTAAAATAAAATATACATAGGGGTAATTTCAAAAACCCATGTCAATCATTTTAAACACTTCAAAAAAACTCACATACTTGGTTTGAAAATCATTTAGTGCAAAGACTAAATTTAAAAAACGTAAGCTTGTTCTCTTCACTTATTTCCAAATGAAATACATACTTTATGAGCCATTTGGAAATTTTTAGAAACATTTGGCTCAAAAATCAATTAATACAAAATCTATATTTATAAATTCAAGGTGGCATCGAGATACACATTTAAAAAATACTCATCCATTTATAAAAATCACTTAGGCATTTTTAAAAACATATTTTATAGAATCCCATTTCAAGAAAATGGTTGAAAACATTTGAAAAACACTATTTTCTCCTCATGGACAGTCATATAGGAATAATATTAATAAAGAAACTATTTAAAATCATTTAGTATTCAAAGTCTTAAAATATAATGTGACATCATAGAAGTCAATCCTCATTTCGGTGGAATAACCTCCTCAGTTCAGTGGAAAATGAGCTAGAAAACACTCCTCGATTCATCTACAACATAAAATGCTCCAAAAAGCCAAGAGTAAAGGAATCCAGTTCAGGTAACCAGTGGATGTCGAGTGTTTTCAGATGGGTTTTCCAATAGAGGTTTAATCAGTTTTTTTCATGTGATAAGATATGGTGGTATAGGAATCGGATCGAGTATGTTTTTTGGATCAAGATAAAAGAGGAGAATAAATAATCACATACATTTGATTCTGAGAGGATCAATTCGTTGAGAAGTTTGATGAAGAGTAGCAGAAGGGATTCAGTTCCACGAAATCTTGAATGGCGTGAGTGAGGAGAACTCTATTAGGGTTCCACTTAAAATATTAGGTAAGGATTTTAGCAGTGCTATCAAAAAATCATTGATAAAGAGTAGTTTTACTGGCATTAAAATAGTAAGCACTGATAAAACAGATCTTTATCAATGCTTTATTAGCGCTAATAAAGATATTTATTTATGAGTGCTAAAAAGGTGATGATAAAATGTATATTTATTCATGCTAAAATTCTAGTACTGATAAAGATATGTTTTATCAATTCCTTCTTAGTGATGATAAATCTGAATCCTTATCAGTACTAACAAAGCACTGATAAAGACATAATTTTAATAATATAATAAATATAATTAAAAAAATAAATTTATAAAATTACAAATAAATATATAAATAATTACAAATATGTATTTATAAATATAATTATAAATAAATATATTTATTATTTAAATATATTTATTATAATTTTATAATTATTTAAATAAATAAATATTTATTAACAATTATAATTATAAATAAATGTATTTAAAAATATTTTTATATAATTATAAATATATTTATATAATTATATATATTTATATAATTGGAAAATGGTGATAAAATTGAGGTTCAATTTGAATATGAATTCATCCCATCATTTTGTCACTTCTGTAGGCTTGTGGGTCAAGAGCTCTCTAATTGCATGAATGTTAGATATATTTAAGTTAAGAATGCAGGAAATCCTTCATAGCCTACAGGTAAAGTTCATTGTACCTCATATATTAGGAAAGTGGTAGCTAGTGATTACACCTCTGTTGAGATTGTCTCTAAGGAAACAAACAAGGATACTGATCTGAAGGGGGATAGGATTGACACATAATTGTCGGTCTATAAATCATTGGAAACAATATCTGCTAGATATGATGGACTTCCTTCAAGGACGAATGATCGCTTGACTGAAACTATTGTTTCTGGTATAGGAGAACCTCAAAGGAGGTATGAATGCAATTAGGAAATTGAAAATGGAAGAGCCTATTTTAAAGATTCCCTCATTGGAAATTATAAAATGACATGACCCAAGAAAGGAGGTACAAAAATTTTTGTGTATGAGGATGGTTTTCAACTATTTTCATATAATAAATCTAATCAATATGTCTCTCCATCCAAGATGGGATAGAACTCTCTTAGTTTGTCCAGGAAAAATTCAGTTAAAGCTGATATTATTAGGAATCTTACCCCATTGAAAATAGACCCATGTGGTTTTAGAGTGGTTAGTGAAGCTATTTTAGTTGCAAACATGAGAACAAACAAGGATAAGAAAGCTAGTCTTATGACATTGGAGGGTGGGAATGTACCACCAGATGCTAGTCACAATAATAACTTTACTCTTCTTTACATTTTGAATATATCTAATTGCAAGGATGTTTTTCATTAGAAATTTGGCGATGTTTGTGGCCCCGTTGGAGGAAAATACTTAGATAGATAGACTATTTAGGAAGAAAACACTTTTGACATAAAGGATAGTTCCTCAAATAATGATGCTCAGGATGGACAAGATGATTTATCAGGCATGGATAAAAATGATGAAACTTGGAAGGCCCCCAAGTAGTGAAAGAGATGAAGGCATCTGAGAATCTGTGGTGGATCTCAAGGAAGGGGTGGAAGGCATAAAAAAATTCGATTGTTTTCTTTTCGTATTAGCTTCTTTTTTTGGTATGATTGTTTTTTGTAACCCCATATTTCTTTGTTTGTGCACTTTCCTTCTATTAATGATTTTTTGGGACTATGGGTTATAATCCATGGTTCGCACCATTTTTTGTATATTTATATAATTATATATATTTATTTATATAATTATATAATTATATATAATATATATTTATTAATAAATTAATATATATATAAGGTAGGGACAATTCCCCTTTATTAAATGATATAAAACATAGAAATTAAAGTATAAGGTCAAACATGGTAGCACTACCCTCATCAATGAAAACCAATAAAAGGCCAATATTATCTCTAATCATTGTATCTATACTTTTCTCCTCATCACATATTTCATTCCAATTAATTCCCCTATTCCCACAACCTCAACCTATGGGATATCAGCCTCTCCTCCAAGTCTTTTCCTGCTGCAAGTGACCTTCAATGTTAGTTCTCTCTAAGTCTTCTCCCCCACCATCTGATTGAGATTCCAACATCTTAGGTGGATAAAAAACTAAGGTATCTTCATTTTCTTTCACTGTAAGGATCTTCTCATCACCTAAAATTCCCTGGGAAATTTCCTTATTGGATAACAAAGTACCCTACTCATCACCCTCTTGCACCGCATTATAAGAATCAAGCGTGCTAAATATATTGTGAATGGATAGTTGTTTTCATGTAATTGGACATTAATGAGGCTCCATATGAAGAGGTATCACTACAGGGGACAAGAATAAATTAGTAGAAGAGACATTACTAATTAGTCAAACATGCTTATAAGAAGGATTCATGGACTTCCTAAAAGAAACCAATTGGAATCCATCTTCATCCAGTAACTTTGATAAAGAGGGATTTTTCATTCCTAAATAAAGGCCATATGTGGTACATCACTTCTATTGGAAGCTGACGAGGATTCATTTAATTTAGGAATAAGTAAATTGGAAGTGTCCTGAATGTTAGAAGAGTAAACATCCAAATCAATCCTTCCATCACTACCATCTAATTCTGAACTCTTAAAAGTAGGATCAATCACATTAGGATCAGTCTTCCCAATATCTGATTGGGCTTTCATTCTTTTAGATATATCTTCTAGTAAAACTTTATCACTTTAATTTTCTTTAAATGTTTTCACCTTCTCTATTTGATCTCCACCACCATTCACATTATTAAGAGAGTCAAGAATTTAATAGGAATTATGTGTAATCACCTAGTATTTTATTGCTACATTAAGTGTTTTTTGAACATTAGTTTTCAAATACTCTGAATGTACTGGGTATTGAGACATTCATTGGTCATCTACACCAATCCCCAAAGAATCACCATGAACAAGAGCAGCTTGACTGCATTCCCAGGGTCCAAGATACTCAAATCGATGAATGTAACTTTTCAATTCTTTCATGATTAGTAATTTCATAAGAGGAAAATACATGGAATATGAAATAATTTTGGACTCAGCTTATTCAATTTTGGGGCTTTGATGGATATAACATTGTTTATATTGAGATATTTTTCTATCACGCCATATTATCCTTGATGAATCTCAATACTAGGGCTTGTGTTTGTGGTCTTTTACATCTTAAACTAGGTTTTTTGAAAATACAATACTGGGATCCTCTTTTTGATCCTAAGATGATCATGAAATTAATAGCGTAATCTTGGGTTCACATCCATGGATTGAGTTAGTTCTTCTGATATCCTGAAATGTTGTGGGACATTGTTTTGACAATTGGTGTCCTAATCAAATTTGACAGGGAGGTAGAACATACTCATTATGGTCACTTTTCAAGGGTACTAGTTGAGGTTGATTTCTTTTCTACCTTGATCGAATATGTTATTTTACTTACTATTGATCATCAAATCAATATATCTATTGAATATGAGAGATGACTAGACTTTTTTAGATCTGGTTCTTATATTGTAAACTTTCTTGAGAAGTATTGGAGGAATTCTCATATAACCCTAGAGAGCTCCCTCTCAAAGAACTCTCTCAATGATAGAGATTGATCCTCCTCCCCCCACCACTTTTGATTCTAGAGAGATCAAAGAGAATCCTTCTTGAATTGATTCTCTTGGAAATCAAAAAAGAATGAAACAAGCATTAGGATCTACCATGATAGCACCCAAATGTTCCTAAAATACTATTCATCAGTTTATGGAGCACATGTGGATCACCACTAGAGGGAATCTACACTTCATTACTATAACATAACAATGTTATGTGGTAAATATGTGGTCATATTCATAAACAAATAAATAATTCCTTACAATGTAATTATTTAATTGATTAAATTTATTATAAATTTTTATGTGATGATACTGTATTTTGGTTTTAGTGTTCTTACATCAATTAATCTTTGATTCAATTCTATTGGTCGCGTTGTTTATCATCGATGTACATCTCATATTAATCATCGATTATGATAAAAATAAGAGTTGGGAATATCCCATCCAACACTTATGTTGTTCCTAGAACTAGTAAGTGGTATTAGAGTGGTCACATAATTATTTATAATTATTTAAAGATAATTGATTGATTTACACATTCATCATTATTTTTTAATTCTAATAAAATTTTTCTTAAATCCGAATCATGAAATCTAATATTATTCCTCTTCATTCTCTAAAATATAATCAAAATTCATTAATTTTATGAATGAATAACATTTAAAGAACTCATTTATAGGTTATGAGTATTTTTTCCTGATAGCACAAGAGTACATGTCATGTTTCCTATTAGTACATGATGTATAGACATGTTTGTTTCACTAATATTATTCATGAATTAATTTATAATTAATTAAATATGTGTGAATTTATTACACACGGTGTGTACTAAAATACACCATGTGTTGACTGGGATAGTCTAGCACGTGATTCGCTGGAATAAATGACATGTAATATTTGTACATGACATGTAGTCTGTTAGTCATAGACAGTCCTTGTATTTTCTTACATGACCTACATGACAAGTGATTGTGTAACTTAGTGATCACATAACGTGTATCCCATGTACACGTTGTATACTCCATTAATTTTTATATCATTATTACGCACCATGTCTCTAGGCATGTGTTACACATAGGCGATGAGAACTATACATGACATGTAGCTGGATTGTACATGTCATGTATATTACCAAATTACTCAGAATTCAAAATTATTTTATTATATTACTTAAACCTTATCATCATTTCTTATATTTTTCATTTATTTGACTATGTAAATTACATGGGATAGATTATATATATATATATATGTTAAATATATAATTAACTTCTTCTTGATGTTTTGAAATGAATATCGTGTATAAGTCATAACTCATTTATTACTCTAAACACATTGAAATATAACACACTATGTAAATAAAATGTGTTCAGTGTTTCATATATTTTACTATGTACATTCCATGAAATTAATGCATTCCATGTGATGCATGAGTAAACAGTATACAAATATAATACAAGATGGGTAGTTCGAATGGATACTCACCATGTTTCCTCTAAGGTATGTGTTTTGTACATAATTAATTTTAAATAAATATATTTAATTTGTTTTAAATTATAATTAATGAGAATCTAAAAAAAATTCATATGATATTTAAGATAAAATAATTGATAATTTAAAGAAGATAATGAATTAATTCAAACAGAGTTTATCTTAAATAAGAATGATTATAATAGAATGATTTTTTTATTAAATTCAAAACTCATTGGATGTGTGTGGATGATCATGAGCATAAGCTAGACCTTTATATGTGATTGGTTTTATTTTAATTTATTATTAAATTAAATTGATGGTTTGTGCATATCTCTCCTCTCATTATTTAAGGGCCTGTATGACCAAGGTTTCCTTTCATGTAGACTCATTAAACAATTATTTGGTTCCTCTCACCTGTATGTGAGAAAAATCTTATATAACGGATGAATATCTCAAGAGAGTGGAAGCAGTTCAAGTTTGGATCCAATTAGAAACCAATCCAAGATGTATGTGGGTGGATATGTGGAAAGCTGAAATACAAACCATGTCATGGTTCAATGTGTTTTCTACTAGGTTAATGGTTAGTTTATCAACTACTAGATAAACAAACCATTAGTAAAATCTCATGATCATACCACTCTGTTATTTTATTTGTTTGAATTTTCATGGTTAATTTAATTATTGATTTTTTGTCATGATCACATAAATTAATGAATTAACAAGAATACAAGATAGAACTAAAAAAATTGAATTATGTGTAAAATTTATCTAAGACATTGTTAATCACTCAACTAAATCTAATTAATATTAAAATCATGTAATAAATATAAAATGGAAATTTTTTTCATAAAAATAAAAAACCCTCAATTATTTATATATTAAGATGGTATAGCCCTGAACTACTTAAGTTAAAATCAAACTATAGTTTAAAGTGCTTGACCAACCAAAATCAAGGTGATTTCAATTATTAGGGAATTATAACTTGAATTTTCGGGTCTATTTAACTTAATTCACATAAAGGGTTGATTTCCCAAGAAGAACTTGGTGTAACTGAGAGGAAAACGTTGAGGAAACTAAATTTAAGGATTTTAGGATTGGGGATCCCACTCCATAGATCAAGAAATTGTGCGTTAATGCAATTTACAATTTTAATGCCTATCTAAAACCCATAAAATAACTTATCAGTCCCAATTATGGGTTATGAGAAAGGGAATACAGTTCATTTACATTGGGATGTCAAAGAAATAGGAAGTTTTAAATCCAATGGTGATGGCTATTCGGTTTTAATAAAATAGTATGAGATTAATAAATATAATATTTAGTATATACATTTATCAAATAAAGTACTAAAATTGTTCTCTTCTAAATTTTATAAACAAAAATTAATATGACTTCAAACATATCATTTTGATCCATACTAGAGAACGATAACCTTATCACTAACAAGAATTTCCAATAATGGAAAAGGTGATCACACATTATCCTATGTCGTGAAAGGAAATTATATGTGCTAGGAAACACTATTTCTGAACTGTTTTCTTTTAATATTTCAATTCATTTGTTTTAATAAAACTCATAAGAAAACAACATGTGACTTGAATGAAGGACATGTGAACTATTTATTTTTTATACGTCCACCATTTCTATAGGATTGGAAGTACTCTTAGCTTGACATGTTTTTTATTATGTTTAGGACTATTATTATTTTATATTTCTCTCTTTATTGATTTTGTAAGTCAGCATATTCTATATAATTAGAATATATCGGTAAAAGGTGAATCTCGAGTAGAAAGTATTCATTTTAGTGGCGTTCAGTATCTAGGGTTAATTTGAATCTATAGTGTTCCAACATCATTAATATTTTATTGAAAATTAATTTTATTATTTTTTAAACCATTATAATGGTATTTATAATTTGTTTACATTCCTTTCATTTTCTATTATTTATTATTTTTATGAAATTATTTTTATTTTCAATAACTTTTTATATACTTAGGATTTGTTTGAAATTTTATTTAGATTGTTTTTTAGTTTATATTTTATAATATTTTAAAGTTTCCTACTTGAAATTTAATAAATTTTCTTATGTTTCATGTAGTTGACTTTGAATGATTATAAAATATAAACTATGACTAAAATATAAATGAAAATTGAAATAGTGGATAAACATGTAAAAATGGTTGATAGTAAAATGAATTTCTTCATTTCAATAGAAATAAACATATACATGAATGAGTAAAATCAATATATATGGTGAGTTTCTGTCCCACATGGTGTTGTGAAAATGGTACTCTCGTATCAAGATCATTAAGCTCCATACTGGGGTAGAGTCTAATGACCTTGAGAGAGCTAATCCTCAGGCACTGGAATGTCGATCGTCGTATGACCTACCTGTGTCTCAGTGGGAGGTGGTGTCAACTAGATTTTATCTTGCACACCCGATCCTTCTCCCACTATAGTATAAGGACCTGTTATTATCCCTAGGGGGGACTATATAGGCTATAAAGGATTAGAAACCCAAGATGGAGAAAAATATGGATATCTTTTCAAGAAATATGGATCCCATGCCACTTGATGCACATCCACAATCATCTGAGGATGGACTACTCGATGGATGACCTATTCCAATGGAACAGGTGAGGCCTCACATGTAGCACGATGTGGCCTACATCATCAGAATCATGAATCATCATCATCAGCAGCTACTGGAGGATGTTCCTGATCAAAAACCATCACTCCCTCTATAGGAACCTCCACTCTCTTGGGTGTATGATCGAATATGCTCTCATGAATCGCAAGATAAGATGACATCTTACCCAGCACTACTATAATGAATAGACCTTAAAAATTGAATAATCTTGAGATAAGTCAATAATTTTACTTTAACTCACATTGAGGATCTTTTTAGGTTTAGAGTTTTAGATAATTAGGCCATAACTATTATATAAAAACTAAAATTTATACAAAGTTGATACAACTAAAACAGTATCCATTTCTTCCACAATATAAAAGTTTTTTAAAAAATAGATTTTTTTTATTGATAAAATTATCATTGACTTCATCCTTTATCTTACCCATCCTTATACCCTGTAGAAAACATTTCAAAAATTTGGGATGGGCATAAAAATCTTAGTAAGGAATATAAAATAAGAAATAAAACTGTTAGTCTATGAATATTTTAAACCCATGAAATTTTTTTCACAAAATCATAATTTTCACCCATAAAACATAAACATTTTAACATACCTCACTAAATCATAAGATTCCTAAAAAAATATTAGAAATAATAAATCATAAAGTTAACTTGTTCTATCTATATCATACTTACATTGAATCTTTCACAGCTACATAGTGAGTAACATTCATGGTTACGTTTGGAATACCCATCACAGTATATTCCCTAAATCTCTTATGAGAAACCATAACATTTACCTCCATATCATAACCCAATGCATTGGAGATCTATCACAGGCTTAACTTCCCTCGGTTTATCATGGAACCTCCCATATACAAAAGTAATTCCCAAAAACCATAACATAATCATAACACATAAAACATGCATTAAGGAAAAATAACATTTCGATGTTACAATCATAATATATAATTTCAAGATATTTATATAATAAATCCATTCAAAGAAATATTTTAAATACCAAAATACCAAAAAAGGGAATATGGTATTTACTTATCTTTTTAAAAAACATTATGACTTGTAGAGAGAGACAAATACCAAATAACGGTCACAGCGGTGGAAAGGTCATTGTCGTCGCATATGTTAAAGAACATTCCTCTTTTACTTTAGTAAATGTATTCATGGAAAAATATTCCTTTTGAAATTTTTTGAATGAAATTAAAATTCAAAGGGGTTTATTATACACCATTTAAAAGAAAGAGGTGTATAATGTCAAATTATGCCTCAATGAATGAAGATTGATATGAAGTCTCTTATAAAGATCATATCATTACATTGAGGATAAATCAATGTCATAAATATATGTGAAAAATATAAATAAACCTAATATAAGTGGGTATTTAGTGTAAAAAATTAGAGGTCATTCACACATATTCTTGGAAAAACAAAACCAATGGCATGGATATTTAACTCAATGAATTGAAATTGAGTTTAGATTTCCATTACCTTGAGTCTGACTCATCACATATAATCAATATATTCCTAAATAAAAAATATAGGTTAATTTATAATTGCTTGAGAACTATTTTCATGTTTATTATTCATTTTATATCACTTATCACCATGTCATAAAAATTAAATAATTATTTTAGTTCATATCAGACGTTTTGTCGATATTCGGTACTTGAGTTGAAAATGAGCATGGTGTTGATGTAATTAGTCTATGTGGTCATAATTACTTAATCTCAAGAATATTATTAATGAAATAATAATCAATTTTATATATTAATCATGATTTTTTAAATCAAACCATTAATTATTGTTTTGAAAAATGAACAACGTTATATTCATGGAGACGGTAGATCGTACGTACGTATGAGTAACGCTTTCATTTTTCATTGATTAGTATGAAAATAAGGTAATTATTATTTTATCTTTATATAATGATCATAAAATTATTAAATCATAATAATAATTTAAATATACTTATATACACCATACAAGTGATGTGGTGAATAAAAACGACTCACATTGCTTTGTGGAGTTGATAGTTCACATGTACACACAAACAAAATTATTGTTTTTATGTGCATGGAAGGTAAGAGAATAATAGAAATATTAATATTTTAAAATTATAAATATTTCATTAATATCACATATTAATATTAATTTCATCATTATAACTGATCATGATATATGGTAATGGAAAATGAACTAAATCGGTAGGTGGAGGTGATAATTCACACATACGTACGAACGATTAATTCCTTTCCCATTTTATGGAAGTAGAGATGGATTTAAGTAATTATATTAACATAATAATATCTAAGTATATTGAGGATTATGGAGTTATTATAACATAATGGTTTTAGGATACTTGAATGAAGTGGAAGAAGAAATAAAATTGAAATACTTAAAGAAAACGATAACTCTTCTTCAGTTGGTCACCCTTGAAGAACACCTTGACACCTCAAAGAAGGGTGTTCTCACTAAACTAATGCCTCAAGAACATGGAGATTTATTATAGTAAGGGTTTTGGTTAGAGATTGGCCAAAACAAAATTCTTTTTTAGTGTGAGTATTAGAGAAGAGAGGGTGCATTTTTTTTTGCGAGAGGGGAGGGGAACCCTTGGAAACTCTTAAAATACTAAATTAATATAAATTAATTTTTTAATCCAAATGGATCCAAATTGAGTTATATAGAATATAAGATGATTATATTTCGAAATCCTCTCATCAAATAATTTTTATAAATGTATTTATTTTATTTTAAACTTTATCTTTTTGGTTTACCCTTATTTATTTTCTTTTAATTTTAATTATAGTAACAATATTTTAAATATTAAAAAACTATAAATTTTACTTATATGGGATTAATTTCCCATATTTGGAAACATAATGAACTTTTAGACCTTATATTAATAAATTTGTTATTTTAGATGTTTCATAGTATTTTTATATAATTTAATAAATTATTATTTTTATAAAACATTAATTAAGTCAACTTTTACACTATTCATTTTATTGAATTTAAATAAAATCTAAACAGATGGATAACTTTAAAAAAAGAATTTAATAGTATTATAACATTTAATATTAACCTATAAAAATATTTTATGGCATAAATTATGTTAAATAATATTTATTTTAATATTTACAATATCATTTATTTGATTCCTTCATTAATAAGGAAATCACTGCATCATCATTGTTCCAAAATTAATTTTATTTATTTGATGTCCAAATATTTTAAATAAAATAACATGATGTATTAAATATTTTTATATTTCTAATGATTATTTATATACTAAGAGTTCACTCATATAAAATCATTTTAAAATTATTTTAGTAAGAAGATATATGTTTATAACATATTTTCCTTTACTATAAATTAAAAGTTATAAGTGTCATAATCACACTAAAGTGGATTCCAAATGCCAAATTGTCATCCCAAGAGTTGTCTTGGTCGTCCATATGTCATACAATAGGATTAGGACACGTGTTTTGGTAGTTTTGTATTATTATAATATTATTTTTCCCCTTATTTACCTGATTTTCCCTTTTATTGTGGCAAATAAAAATAATTACTAAAGGTACTATTAATAATATCAAAAAATAAAAGTTACCAATTTATATAATTTTGACCTTTTGATTCAAAATTTATAATCCATTTTTATAAATTCAAACATATAATTTTCAGTAATTAATTTAAAATTAATCCCCGTTGTCAAAATGATTAAACGTGTTTTTTAAAAAGTAAAAACCGCCAAAAGATTGACATGCGTCTATATCTAATTTTAATGTTAAATTACATAAAATTACCATAATTGGATTAAATTATAAAAACTCAATTCAATTACACTTTAAAACCAATTAAAAGGATAACCTAACTATATAAATAAATTGGACGAAAAGGCAGTTTTGAATTAAAATGCAGTATTTTTCACTATTTGTTAAAAATGAATTTTATTAGAAAAATACCAAAAATTTAACCAAAGTAAATTTTTATGTCCATATTCCAAAGAATAATTTTATTTTTTCAAAAAAACATATAAATGTGGAAAAAATATATTTAAAATGGGTTCACCATCAAAAGGCGATAAAACTACTTTTTAAAAATATTAAAGTATTTTATGATTAAAACTGGATTTATTTCTCATTTTAATCCAATTAAAGTAAAAACATTTAACAAACATGTTTAAACATAATATATTTAGTTCTTTTCCTTCTCATCAATACAACAGCTAGGAGTAAACTACCATATTAAATAATAATATTTAGTTTTTTGTTTAACCTCAGTGTGGCGTATCATGTATGCTATTGAACTTTGTTTTTTATTTTTAAAAATTAGTGATGTTACATCCCCCCACACCATTTAATAAATTTAATCCTTGAAATTTGAATTTGGGGTCGATAACAAGGTTATGAATTTTCAAAATACCTTTATTTCAATCCCACGTCGAAAAAAAGGGTTAATAAAACTACCATTTTAAAATAAATAAATATAAGTATAAAGGTCACCTGAGATAACACATACTAGGATTATATGTAGGAAAACATGGATATGGAAGAAAAACTAAGTGTTAAGTTCTGATGGAGACTGATATAAAACAAGAACATGAGAAAGTTAACAATCAGAAAACCACAAATTTGTGATGGGTTAAACAGACCTTTATTTCATTATAGGAAAAGTAAATAGAAAAAATTTTTGTTTTAATATCCTTTTCATAAAGTTGGTAAATTATTTTACTTCTTAGAATAGGAACGTAAGGAAATATACTTACTTGATAAGTAGTGTTTCTTCCCTTAAAAAAATACACTATAAACTCATCTTTTTCTCCAAATGATTGGTATTTAAGATGACTTGGTCACTTGAATCACTATAATCAACTTTTAGAGAATCAAATTAACCATAAAAGATAATCTACATATTTCCTATGTATTTAGAAATTAACCAAAACCAAAATGGTTAGTACAAGATCAGATAATTCCCCTAAAAATAATAATCCTTTATAAGGAGAAGGACTACTTTTAAATCGTTAAAATTCAACAGTAATACCTAAGTTCTACATAGACCATTCAACAAACAAATGTCCTTTAAATTCTTCAAAATAATCCAATCTAATATTGAAATACAAAATTCAAAAGGATTTGATCACATGTTCTTATAGGATAAGTTTTAACATTTATCTCCAAATAACATCAAGTACTCTTAATGTCTCATACTAAAAATTAATTAACCTAATCACATATTATCCAAGTTAGGTTAATTATTTTCATAAATAACCTGAATCTCTATAACTCCATAATAAAAACAGAGATTCTTCCAAAATAAAATCCAACCATTACTCCTCAAATAAGATCCCATATTATTCTATTTTACTTAGGCACAAAGGATACCCAAAATGGTGAATGTCTTCCAAAATAACATTTATCATGTAATCCCTAAAACATTTTCCATTCCCAAGGATATCCATTTCATAAAACATAATTTCCCAAAAATCAAATTATTCTTATTTCGTCAACTTTTTTAACTAAAAAGATAAAGTTATACTAACCAGTGACTTCACGTAGGATAGTGGTATGTGATTCACCCTTTTTTCCCTTGAGTTTTGGGTTTGATTCCCACAACCTTTCCAGACGTGATGAGTTTTCACCCATCCTGTTGGTTTTCCTTTTTATAAAACTATATAATTCTTATAACATTCCCAAAATGATATAATGTCCTTAAAAGTAACCATAACATGTTTTAACGCTAAAGGTTGTCTTATACCTATCATTTTCATCCCAACTCATAATGACCTCAACATCTCAATTTATAAGTATTATATGTGTTGAAATATTTTTTTTACCTCCAAATTATTTAATAAAACTATTACCAAAATAAAGAACAGCATACCTTGATCATGGTGTCCGTTAGGTTTCATCATCATTGCGGTCATGTAGATAGAAGGTACATGCATTTCAACAATGATTTTGATATTCTTAAAAATCACTTGATTCCTTTATTTAAATACACCTTGTATAACTTGGGTCATATGGGTTTTCACAAAAAAATAGTTTTGTAGAATAATCATGAATGACATATAATTTCAAGACATTAGATAAGAATTTATTTTTATAAAACATTTAGACCAATTTTGAGTTGAAACTTTCAATTAATTTTGTTTTTTAAATACAATAAGTATGTGCTGAAAGACTATGTTTTAAAATAAAATATAAATAGGGTGTGTAAGGGTCTCCTTCTTCATAAGCCTTTTCAAAGTCATAATATGGTTCATAATCTTGTGATAAGGTAAAATATCTAAAAATGGCTTGATAATATTAACCTTTTTTGAAAATATGAGAATATTGAGAAAATATGATTTGATTAAAAATTACCCATGATCCATGATGGTATCAAGGTATAGTGGGGGTGTTTTATATCACAAACAACTACTTGCAAGTTAGTTTTATGTTAGAAAAAGTTTCAGAATCATCTGAACATGGCTTTGCAAAATTTATTACAAGCAAGTCATCAGGAAGAATTAGGAATATTGTTTGAGATCCTCCTCCTTAAATTTATAACCAAATTTCCTTGACCTAAAAAAGTTATAGGACAGGGATTTAACAAAAATAATAGACATATAATGTTATCATAGGTTTAACCAAAACTCTTAATCCATAAATTTTTCTAAACTGACCTTTTATACCAACTATAAGACCCTATCCTTAAATATTACATAATCTTAAGATAAGTCAATAATTTGAATTTAACTCACATGAAGGATCTTTTTAGGTTTAGTTTTTTAGATAATTAGACCATAACTATTACATAAAAACTAAAATTTATACAAAGTTTATACAACTAAAAAAGTATCAATTTCTTTCATAATATAATACTTTTTTTTAAAAATATGATTTATTATCTTGATAAAATTCTTCATGACTTAATACTTTCTCTTAACCATCCTTATAACTCGTGTAAAACCTTTCAAAAACTTGGGATGATCATAAAAAGATCATAATGGAAAATAAAATAAGGAATCAAATTGTTAGTCCATAAATATTTTAAACCCATGAAAACATTTTCACAAAATCATACTTTTCACCAATAAAACATAAACTTTTTACATACCTCATTAAATCATAATATTCCTAGAAAAATTCATATAAATCATAAATCATAAAGGTAACTTGTGGAATCCATATCATACTTACATTGAAGCTTTCACAGCTACATAGGTAGTAACCTTCATGGTTGCGTTTGGAATACCCATCATAGTATATTCTCTAAATCTCTTAGGAGAAACTTTAAAATTTACCTCTATCTCATTGCCCAATTCATTGGAGAGCTATCATAGGCTCACTCACCCTCATTTTATCATGGAACCACCCGTATACATAATAAATTATCAAGAACCATAACATAATCATAACACATAAAAGATGCATAAAGGAAAAATAACATTTCCATAATGTAATCATAAGTTATCATTTCAAGATGTTGATAAAATAAATTCATTATAAAAAACATTCAATACCAAAATACCGAAAATGGGAATATGGTATTTATGTTTCTTTTTTAAAAACATTACATATTGTAGAGGAATCCAAATACCAAATAAATATCACGATGGAGGAATGGTCATTGTATGTTAAAAAATATTCCTTTTTTCATTTAATAAAATGATTCTTAAGAAAATATTACTTTTGAAAACATTTGAAAGAAATTAAAATTACAAGGGGTTTATTATACACCGTATAAAAGAAATAGGTGTATAATGTCAAAATATGCATCAATTAAAGGAGATTGATACGAAGCCCCTTACAAAGATCGTATCATTAGATTGAGGATAAATAAATGACATAAATATGTGTGACAAATACAAACACACAAAATATAATTGGATATTTAGTGTAAAACAATCATATTTCATTCACACATATTCTTGGAAAAACAAAACCAATGGCCACGATATTTAACTCAATGAATGGAAATTGAGTTAAGATTTCCCTTGCATTGAGTATGTCTCATCACGTACATTCGTTATATTCCTGAATAATAAAATTAGGTTAATTTATACATTTTTGGGAACCTTTTTCATGTTTATTATTCTTTTTATATCACTTATTACCATTTCATAAAAATTACATAATTATTTAAGTTCTTATCAGACATTTTGTTGATATTCAGTACTTGAGTCGAAAATGAACATGGTTTTGATGTCATTAGTCCATGTGGTCATAATTCCTTCATATCAAGAATAGTATTCATGAAATGATAATCACTTTTATACATTAATCATACTTTTTAAATAAAACCATTAAATATTTTTAGGATAAATGAACAACATTATATTCATGGAGACAGTATGTCATATGTATACATGAGTAACATTTTCATTTTTCATTGATCAGTATGGAAATAAGGTAATTGTTATTCTATCTTTATATAATTATCATAATATTATTAACATCATAATAATAATTTAAATATATTATATATAATATACAAGTGATGTGGTGAATAAAAATGATTCACATTGCTTCGTGGAGGTGATAGGTCACACATACGTATGCACGAACGATGTTATTGTTTTTATGTTCATGGAAGGTAAGAATATAATTGAAATATTAATATTTTAAAATGATAATTTGTAATTAATATCACATATGAATATTAATTACATAATTATAACCAATCATGATAGACGGTAATGGAAAATGAACTAAATAGGTTCGTGGATGTGATAATTCACACATACGAATGAACGATTAATTCCTTTCTAATTTGATGGAATTAGATATAGATTTAGGTTATGATATTAACATAATAATATATAATTATATTTAGGATGATTTAATTATTATCTCATCATGGTTTTAAGAGACTTTATGCAAGTGGAAGAAGAAATAAAATTGAAATACTTAAAGAAAATGATACATCTTCTTCTGTTGATCACCCTTGAAGAACACCTTAACACCTCAAATAAGGGTGTTCTATCTAAAATATGGCCTCAATAATGTGAATATTGATTCTAGGAATGGTTTTTTTGCTGATATTTTCTAAACCAAAACTCTTAGGAAGTGTTATTATTATAAAATAGAGGGTGCCTTTTATAGGATAGGGGAGGGGAACCCATAAAAACTCTTAAAATATTAAATTAATATAAATTGATTTTTTAATTCAAATGGCTCCAAATTGAGATATGTAAAATATAATATTATTATAGTTATAAATCCTCTAATAAAATAATTTTTATACATGTATTTATTTTATTTTAAACCTTATCTTTTTAGTTTAACCTTAATTATTCTCTTTTAATTTTAATCATGGTAACAGCATTTTAAATATTAAGATACTATAAATTTTACTTATATGGGGTTAATTTCCAAAAATTGTATATATAAAAAAGTTTTATACCTTATATTAATCACTTTGTTATTTTGAAATATTTTTAGTATTTTTAAATAATTTAATCAATTTTTATTTTTATAAATAATAAATTATGTCAACTTTTACACTATTCATTTTATTGAATTTAAATAAAATCTAAAAAGATGTATAACTTCTAAAAAATAATTTAATAGTCTTATAACATGTCATATTCACCTATAAAAATTATGGATGACCTAAATTATGTCAAATAATATTTACTTTAATATTTATAATATCATTTATTTGATTCCTTTATTAATAAGGTAATCACTGCATCATCATTGTGCTTTAATTAAATTTATTCATTTAATGTCTAAAAATTATAAATAATATACCATGATGTAGGAAATATTTTTATATTTCTATTGAATATTTATAGTATACGATATCACTTATATAAACCCATATTAAAATTGTTTTAGTAAGAAGATATATTTTTATAACATATTTTTATTTACGTTAAATTAAAAGTTATAAGTGCCATAATCACACCAAAGTGGCTTCCAAAGGAAAAAATTTCATCCCAAGGGTTTTCTAGGTCAGCCATATGTCATCCTATAGTATTAGGACATGTGTTAGGGTAGTTTTATATTATTATAATATTATTTTTACTCTTATTTACCTGATTTACCCTTTAACCGTGGTAAAAAATAATAATTACTAAAGTTACTATTCATAATATCCAAAACTAAAAGGGGTAGATTTTCATAATTTGGAAATTTTGATTCCAAATATCAAATAGAAGTTTACAAGTTCAAAACACATAAGTTTGAATAATTAATTTAAAATTAATACCCATTGTCAAAAATGATAAAACAGGTTTTTAAAAAAAGTAAAAACTACCAAAAGGTTGACGTGTGTTTATATATAATTTCAATGTTAAATTACTTACAATGAACATAATTGGGTTAAATTATTAAAACTTAATTCAATTCAACTTTAAAATAAATTAAAAGGATAACATAACTATATAAATAAATTGGATGAAAAGACAGTTTTGAATTAAAATGCAGTATTTTCACTATTCATTAAAAAATGAATTTTGTCAGAAAAATGTGAAAAATTTAACCAAATTAAATTTTTATGTCCCTATTCCAAGTAATAATTTAATATTTTAAAATAGAACAAATAAAGTGGCAAAAACTATATTTAAAAATGGTTCTCCATCAAAAGGTGGTAAAACTACCTTTAAAAAATATTTGATTATTTTATGCTTAAAACTAGATTTATTTCTCATTTTAAGCCTATGAGAGTAAAAACATTTAAAAAACACATGTAAACATAATATAGTGAGTCATTTTCATTCCCACCAATACAATGGATTGGATTTAACTATCATATTAAATAATAATATTTTGTTGTTCGTTTAAGCTCGGTGTGGTGTATCATGTATGTTATCGAACATCATGTTTCCTTTTTAAAAACTTGATATGTTATAGCTACATCATGGATTTCTGCGAGTATAGCGACCCCCTCTTCCTCTATATCACTCATACAGATAGTCTTCTCTCCTCTAGTATGTTGTAATTAGATTAAAAATTAATTATAAAATAGTTAAATAAACAAAATAATGGAAATTTATTGACTTACCATATCATGAAGCCCTCTACTGTGTTGAGTAAGATACAATATAGACTTTGGTCTATACCATTGATCATACTTGAACTTCTCTGAAATATGGAATCATATCATATGTAGCCCATGGATATTAAATGCTACTCGTCTACCCCAGAGCTCAAGATGCTTATCATGTAATTGGCACCGGTAATCATCTTGCCTCCCCATCAACTTTAACTCACGAAGTTGTCATGTATGTCTCAGCGGAAATAGAATGAGTTGAACATAGCCAAACTGGCATATGAATCTATCAGGATGGTTCCACTCAATAATATGAAAGTGAATGAGTGGAACTATAGCCATAGCGTGATGAATTCCAGCAGTGCAGTATGTAGACAACTAGTTTAATAGAGATTAGTATAAAATAAATGAAATCTAAAATGGAAAGTTTGATTTTTCAAAAAGGTTCCTTTCTAAAAATAAAAAATGATGATATTAATAAATTTTTTATTCAATGATAGATTGTATATACTTACCTCATTGGGTGGGAGACTATCCAACTTGAGATGTTATGCACCCAAATGGTGTTTTGAAAAGCTGAAAAAGTTGTGTTTCTGATTCCGCCTATAAAATAAAAAATAAAAAATGATAAATAATAAGAAATTAAATTCAATAAATCCTACTAGAATTAAAAACCAATAGAAATGAGTGATCATACTAGCTTCCACATGGAGTATCATGTAGTACCACAATAGGTAGTGGTTAACCTGCATGATCAAGGAAGAGTGATAGGATGTGATCTCATGCTAAACATACCTGAGTGGTCAGAGAACAGTGTCCCTCCAATGATCCATAATATATAGGTACAAGCATGAAGTGTTATATTCTTCTCGTTATCATCATTGGGTAAATGTGAAAAGTGTGTCTCAAGCTAGGTCATAGATATCGACCCTCCATCTGTAGCAGCAGCATTGGCCAAAATGTTGATGCCTAGAAATCTCTAAACAAGCTCAGGCTAGTATGCAAAGGTGGGTCCAATAACTACTTCCCTGTGGATAGGAATACTGAGAAGGACTGCCACATTCTTGAGGGTGATGGTCATCTCTCTCTCATGAAAGTGGACAATTTGTGTCTATATTATACACCTATCACGGTGGGAAGAAAGTAGGTGATGATAAATGAATGTGAAATTGGATAATGTAATGTTTTAGAAACCAACACAATGCAGGTCTGGTATAATGGAAGCTAGAGGTAGTGTTTGACGATGATTGTGAAATTGACGAATGAACCCTAATCCGTCGAACCAGATGACCCTCTATCACGACATGGGAAACATGCATAACCTACTCAGTGAGTATTCTAGTATCCTCTATCTATATGTAAACAAATTAAATAATTCTTAAGTGTAAAATGTAAATATAACATTATGGTCAATAGAATGTTTTTACTTCTAGAATTTAAGACATGACATGTTTATTCCCATTATTTTATGATTTTTTTTACCAAAAGATAAGGGCATGTTTATGTAGGTTCTGGGCACAGCGGAATCATGTTGGTGGGTTTTCCCAACATTAATTTTAACGTTAAACAACGTTCAATCCGAGATCTGTCACGATATAAAACGCCGAATCTTCGGAATAGAATGAAGAATGAAAAAGAAAAAGAAGAGTCCCAGAACCTTTGAAATAGGATCATCATATGTTGATTGTAATTAATTTAATTAATTCATAAGAATTACCTCGATGGAATTATTTCTTCGTTGGAGTCTCCGGTCACGATCTTGTGATCTGTCGTTGCATCGTAGAATCCAAGTACAAGATTCCTCTAGCGGTGATCCACACGTGCTCCACGTATCTCTGGATGTCACCGAAGGGATCTCCGTGTGCTAGTGTGGAAGAACCTTCACTTTCGATGTCTGCCTTCTACCTCATTAATCCGGTGGAGGATCTCGCTCTCGTAACTTGAAAGCATTCTTGGTGGAAAGGGAATTCTCTCTTGGCTTGAGAGTATTTTTCAAATCCGTTTTTCACAACAATGGCTCTCATTCTATGAGAATAATGTAATTGGGATTATAATACATAGAATAATAAAATGAATTAATTTCCTGAAAGCATTTAATCATTTCATTTAATTCTTATTAATACCACATGTCTTAATAATGACAGTTGACCATCATTATTACTTGACATGAGCCCAACATATTACATTTAATATCATTTAATTAAATAAACAATATTTACTCATGAAACCCAAAAAACAAACTATACGGCATGTATATAAATATACATGGAGTGCAATTTTATTTTTTCATTTTATTTATTTCCTCCACCATATTTATTAGACCTTGAGTAATGGATATTTATTTCTTAAATAAATGTAACTGCATTACTCGCTAATAAATATATATTATTTCTCCCACCATATATTCTCTCAAATAACTAGTGTCGAAATAAATGAGATCAGGCATCCTTAAATAATTATTAAACCGCAGTTGGGAATAATATTTATTTAACATGTTAAATTAATATTTAACTGAGATACATGGACACACTTAGTGTGTGACCCTCTAGGCCTCTTTCTCAGTGGCATTAGGCTGAGCCTACCTAAAGTCCAAGGTTAGCATCTAGAAACACGCCAAGGAACCCATATAGAAAGAAGTTAACGCCGCAATGATGTGTCTCCTCCTACGAACTCTTACCATGTAATATAATCCCTTTGTCTCGATATCTCCAATCAAGCGGGTTGCATGCTAGTGCCATCAACCCATGTGCTCGATTATTCTTTATTTGACTTCCCAGAATTGAACTCACCCATACCTTACCATGGCCATGGATTTATTTAGGATATATCAATTCCATCAAAGGGCCTAAGATATCTACTTCTGTTATGGAACAGAAGGGATAAATCCTTTCTCGCATTATCTATTAATGCAGTATTACTCGTGACACACCCAACATATCCTACCTCCCTGTGAACAGTGTGTCGTCACAGTTTTCGTCAATACATCTAAGTGAGAAAGTTGTCATACCCATTAATAATAATCTTAAAGTCTAAGGACCAATACACATTCCACAGATAGGAACATCCAATGACACTATGAAATGTGGATTTTCTACTGGCAGGGCTCGTTCTCATAATATCCTCCTGGATATTACCAAGGGCGAATACCATGAGAAGGTGCCTCAATGTTTTATGATTCCTCACCCCTAAAGACCTGTATTATTTGTGTCCCTCAAATAATATCATCCAGCCATAGAACATATATTCAAGAATAGTGTTATGGCACTTCCGAGTTCTCATCATAGCAGGGATTTGCTATGACCCATTAATGCAACAGCTATCCTTAGGATATTATCACATGCATTGTCACACAGAAGAACAATCAAGATGTGATAAGGAATTTATTAATGAATAAAGTACAATTTAGTTGGTTCTAGGCCACCAACTCCAATAGACTCCAACTTGGACTAGAGCTAACTGCTAACAACCTTTAACCCGCTAGCTCTCACATGATATTCCTGCTTCTACTGAGATAGGCCTTTAGTCATGGGGTCTGCCACGTTCTCTTCCGTGGACACTCTGCTCACTGAAACTTCACCCCTTTAATAGAAATCCCTCAAGAGGTGATACTTCCAGAGTATGTGCTTTGTCTGTTGATGTGATCTTGGTTCTTTTGCAAGATCCACTGCTGCAGTATTATAATAATACAATGTAATGGGATCTTTACTGCTAGGCACCACATCAAGCTCCTGGAAAAAGTTCTGAATCTAGATGGCTTCCTTGGCTGTATCAAAAGCTGCTATATACTCGGACTCTACTGTAGAATCGGCGACAATTGGCTGCTTTGAACTCTTCCAGCTCATAGCTCCTCCATTGAGACAGAAAACATATCCAGATTGCGACTTCAGATCATTCTGATCTGTCTGAAAACCAGCATCATCATACCCTCTGATGACAAGATCCTCGTCTCCTCCATACACCAGGAACATATCCTTAGTTCTTCTTACATACTTAAGGATAGTCTTAACAGTAGTCCAATGTTTTTCTCCTGGATCTACTTGATATATTCCTACCATGCTCAGTGCGTAGGCAACATCAAGCTTAGTACATAACATGGCATACATGATGGATCCTATAGTCGAAGCATATGGGATCTTACTCATCCTATCTTTCTCCTGTTGTGTCTGAGGACACATTTTCTTAGAAATATGTAAGCCATGTGACACTGGAACCAATCCCCTCTTGGATTTTTCCATACTAAATCTATTTAGTATTTGGTCAATGTATGTACCCTACCTTAGTCCAAGCAGCCTCTTAGATCTATCACGAATTATCTTGATCCCTAGAATGTAGTCTGCTTCTCCTAAGTCCTTCATGGAGAAACACTTGTTCAACCAGTCCTTAACTGACTGTAAGGTTGGTACGTTGTTTCCAATAAGAAATATGTCATCAAAATATACTACTAGGATGATGACCGCATTCCCATTAAACTGCTTATAAACACATGGCTCACATTCATTATTAATGAAACCAAATTCCTTTATGGCTTCAACAAATCGAATGTTCCAGGACCTGGATGCTTGCTTCAATCCATAAATGGATTTCTGCAACTTTCAAACCCGTTTGGATTCACCTGGTGTCACAAACCCTTCTGGTTGTGTCATATAGACATCTTCCTGAAGGTTCCTATTAAGGAATGTTGTTTTGACATCCATCTGCCAAATCTCGTAGTCATGGTAAGATGTTATGTAAAGTATGATTCTTATGGATTTAAACATGGAAACTGGTGAGAAGGTTTCATCATAGTCAATTCCATGACGTTGTTTGAATCCTTTAGCCACTAGCCTTGCTTTATAGGTGCTAACTTGACCTTCCATGTCTATCTTTCTTTTGAATACCCATTTGCATCCAACAGGCTTTAAATCAATTGGCTCATCGACCATAACCCAAACTTGGTTCTGATACATGGAATCCATCTCAGAATTCATAGCTTCTAGCTATCTTGTAGCTTCTGATCTTTCTACTGCTTCATTGTAGGATAGAGGTTCATCATTGTCCAACAATAATGATTCACCATCCTCGGTGAATAGGAAACCAAGTCTCTCTAGTTCCCTTACCTCTCTTGAGCTCCTACGTAGTAGTTGTGTTTCTAGAACCTCTTCCATGGGGACTTGTGGAACATGTTCCTGTACCAACTCCTGTGTATCTTGAGCATCAACTTCATCGAAGTCAATATTTCTCCCACTATCCTTCTTGAGGATGTGATCCCTCTCATGAAATATGGCTTGTATGGCGACGGTCACTTTCTTATCTTGAGGGTTATATAGGTAATATCCTTTTGTTTCCTTGGGATATCCTATAAAGATACACTTTTTGCCCCGGGGTGCTAGTTTGTTGCCTGAGAAGGCCTTAACAAATGCCTCGTATCCCTATACATGTGTGTGCGAGAAAGTGGGTTTCCTTCCATTCCATAACTCGGATGGAATTCCATTTGCCGCCTTAGTTGGTACTCGGTTTAATGTGTATGTTGCAGTTTGTAATTCATATCCCCAAAAGGATAATGGAAGATCTGCATGAATCATCATTGTCCATACCATGTCCAACAAGGTGTGGTTCCTCCTTTCACTAACACCATTCCACTGTGGTGTATAAGGAAGAGTGAGCTGAGATAGAATCCCAAACTCCTGTATAATATCGATGAACTCTTGGTTCAGATATTCTCTACCTCGATCCGATCGAAGCTTCTTTATCTTCTTACCAAGCTGATTCTCTAATTCATTCTTGAATTCCTTAAATTTCTATAAGGACTCTGACTTATACCTCATTAAGTAGACATATCCATATCTACTCAAATCATCAGTAAAAGTAATGAAGTAAGAATATCCACCTATAGATTCTACTGGAAATGGTCCACACACATCCGTGTGTACCAATCCTAGAAGCTTTGTGTCCCTTTCACCTTGTCCACCAAAAGGCGGCTTGGTCATTTTTCCTTGTAAACAAGCGTGACATCTATCAAGTGGTTTTAGCTCAGTAGAGTCTAAATAGCCATCTTGGCAGAGCTTTGTCAAGCGCTTCTCGTTCACATGACCAAGGCGGTGATTCCATAACTAGGTGATGTATGAGTCATGTGAGTTTGTTTTGTTATCGATTGCCAACACTTGGTTTTCATAATTCAATACATACAAACCATTATTTAAATTTTCCATACCATAACATATGTTGTTCTTATAAAAGAAACAACCCTTATTTCCAAATTTGAAAACAAATCCATCCATATCTAAACAAGATACAGAAATTATGTTCTTGGTAACACTAGGCACATAATAACAGTTATGTAAAACCAAATTCACCCCAATCGGCAATGAGAGGTGGTAGTCGCCAATAGCCAACACAGCCAGCCTTGCGCCATTGGCAGCTCGAAGATCCACCTCTCCTCTGGAGATCTTTCTAAATCTACTTGGTTCCTGCATCTGAATACATATGTGATCCCCACAAGATATATCTAATACCCAATGTGTAGAAGTAGAAAGATTTCACTCGATAACAAATGCACCTTTAGCATCCCCACGCTTCTAGGTGCAGCTCCTCTTCCAGTGGCTCCACTTGCCACATGAAAAACACACTACCTCCCGTTCCTTGCCATGCCTCTGGATCTTCCCCTTCTTGGAGGGATGGTGCTCGGGGGCTTCAGACCGTTTATAAGTATTTGTCCCCTTTTCCTTGTCCTTCCTTTTCTTGTTCACCATAAGGACCGCGGGTTTGTCACGCCCCATGTCCTTATCTACCTGGCGAATCAAGGTCAGAAGCTCTGATACACTCTTCTCATTTCCTCTCATGTTATAGTTGACAATGAAGCTAGAGAAGGTCTTGGGCAGTGATGATAGGATGAGATCTGTACGCAACTCATCTGGGAATTTAATCCCTAAGATGTCTGGGTGTTCAATGTATCCAATAATCTTGACTACATGAGGCACAGCTGGCGTAGACTCTCCAAGATTCGTGGTAAACAAATTATTTTAGATCTCATACATCTCCTGTATCACCTTCTCTTGGTAGAGATCTTTAAGGTGATACATCATGCTATACGAGTTCATGTTTTCATGTTGCTTCAAGAGCTCATTAGACATGGCCGATAGCATGAAACACTGGATATTTGTGGCATCATCCATGTGTTTCATGTAGAGAGATAATTCCTCATCACTAGCCTCTTTCCCAGGTGCAACTGGAATAGGCTATTCTGGCACATATAATTTCCTTTCGTGGTGAAGGAAGACGCTTAAACGCCTCTGCCACTCTTAGAAATTGGTGACGGTGAGAAGGTTTTCTTTTTTATGTATGGTGCGCAATGATATGTTTGAAGACATTTTCTTGTTGTTTCTACAAATTAATATGAGCAAAGTTTTAGTACTTTATTACAAAAATTGAGACAAATAAATAAATTAATACTTATTAGTCTCCCACTATTTTATCGAAATCCAATAGCACTCACCATTGACTTCGGAATATTATGTTGCATGAATATTCTAGTGGCAAGGATCTATATTTCCCTTCACATTACCCCAACTAGGGTTGGTCAAGCAACTTGAAGGGTTTTAGGTAGACATTCCAAATTCCAACTGCATTAACTTTCAGCTCCTTGATCCGCTGAGTGGACTACCCAATCCTGAAATCCTTTTTGGATTTCCTCAACCTTTGCCTCTTGGTCACACCAAGTCCTACTGTGGCAGTCAAACCTTGATGCGAACCAAGTCAAGTCAACCCAAAACCTTGAATTAGAATTCCCCAATAATTGAAAGCACCCCAACTAGGGTTGGTCAATCACTTTGAACTATGGTTCGATTCTAACCAAGATTATGGAAGGTTATGCCGACTTAATATTTATTTTGAGGGATTTTATCCTTATACGTAAATTTCCATTTTATTATCTTTGATTACATACTTGTTAATATTAAGTGGGATATACTTAAGTGATTAACCATGTCTAAGATAATATTTATGTATAAGACGATTTTATTTTAGTTTCATCTTGCATGCTCATTCAATTCATTAATTGTGTGATCGTGACAACACACCCACAATAAATAAACCATGAAACTGACAGAAATAAAATAAATGATATGATCATGAGCTTTTCTATTGATTATTTTATCTATAAGTTGATAAACTAATCCAAGACCTAGGGGAGAAACACCTTGAACCATTCGGGTTCGTGTTTACAGCTTTCCACCTGTCCACCTTTGTATCTCCTTGGATTGGTTTCACCTTGGATCCTGACTTGAGCCGCCTCCACTAGCTTGGGAGCTTCATCCATTACATATGCATTTATATAACATGCAGGTGAGGGGTAAAAGGGGTTTTTACATAAAAGAATCCTTGGGCGTGCAGGCCCTACATATTAATGAGGAGATGGCTCGCAGGCCAACAAATTTAATTTAAATAAATAAATTAAAATAAACCATTCACATACAAAGTTCTTGGTATAGCTCATGATCATCCATACATGCAACAATATTTACGCATAAATAAAACTAGCATTCAATTATTTAATCGTTCTTGTTTAAGATAAATCACGCTCGAATCAATTAATTATCTTTAATTAATCAATCCTTTTATCTTAAATCCTTTTACTGAATTTCCTTGAGATTATCATCCATCATAATTTTAAACAAATAAATTCATTTAAAATTATCCTTGTACATAACTTGTACCTTGGAGGCAACCCGGTGAATTCCCATTTATTACGCAGATGTTAAATTAAAAACATATATAATATAATAATAAATTTTAATAAATCTTCGTAATTTGGGTTAGTACACGGCATGTAGTTCTGACTACACAGTGTGTACTTTTCTTCACCGTCCATCCAAAGTACACACCTGGGGACATGGCGTGTTTATGTACTTCGGAAATTTTCGGAGTACACGGCGTGTTCTGTGGGACACACGCCGTGTAGTTTCCGCGTTACACGGTTTCCAGCTAGGCAAGATGTGTACGGGGTACACAGCCCAACCCTAACCCGAAGGGAATACATGTCGTGTTCATTGGACCACATGGCATGTAATCTGGAAACTATGTGCCACCTGTTTCTGGCCAACACATGGTATCTTAAATTCTTAGAAACATTCCAATACACGGCCTGATTTGGAAGATCATTCAATGCATTGAACCTAGACTACATGGCGTGTACTTCCGAATACACGTCGTGTACTCTGGTGTTGTATGGCCAGAAACGTTTGGCTCCTCCGGATGAGTTCCTCTATTTTATTTTAATCAAAATTAAAAGAAAAATTCATTTCTGTGAGGTGAACGAGAAACGAGGGAGGAGGAACAGATCTCGATATTCAGATTTCCAGAATGATTAAACTTGAATTGAAATAACTAAATTATTAAATGTGTAAATTACCAACTAAAAACTAAATAATTATAATCAATGATATAACCTCGCTCTGATACCACTTGTAGGTTTCGGGTGCAGCGGAAGCGCATTGATGGGTTTGACCAACATTAATTTTAACGTTAAACAACGTTCAATCCGAGATTTATCACGATATAAAATGCCAAATCTTCGGAATAGAATGAAGAACTAAAAAGAAAAGAAAAGTCCCAAAACCCTTGAGATAGGATCATCATATGTTGATTATAATAAATTTAATTAGTTCATAAGAATTACCTTGATGGAATTCTTTCTTCGTTTGAGTCTCCGGTCATGATCTTATGATCTGTCATTTCATCATAGAATCCAAGTACAGGATTCCTATAGTGGTGACCCACATGTGCTCCACGTATCAGTGGACGTCGCCGAATGGATCTCCGGGTGCTAGCATGGAAGAACCTTTGCTTGTGATGTCCACCTTCTACCGCCTTGATCCAGTGGAGGATCTCACTCTCGTAACTTGAAAGTGTTCTTGGTGGAAGGGGAATTCTCTCTTGGCTTGAGATTATTTTTGAAATCCGTTGTACACAAAAATGGCTCTCATTCTATGAGAATAATGTAATTGGGATTATAATACCTAGAATAATAAAATTAATTAATTTCCTGTAAGCATTTAATCATTTCATTTAATTCTTAGTAATACCCCATGTCTTAATAATGACAGTTGACCATCATTATTACTTGACATGCACCCAACATATTACATTTAATATCATTTAATTAAATAAAAAATATTTTCTCACGAATCCCAAAAAATAAACTACATGGCGTGTATATAAATATATACGGTGTGCACTTTTATTTTTTCATTTTATTTATTTCCTCCACCATATTTATTAGACCTTGAGTAATGGATATTTATTTCTTAAATAAATTTAACTGCATTACTCGCTAATAAATATATATTATTTCTCCCACAATATATTATCTCGAATAACTAGTGTCGAAATAAATGCGATAAGGCATCCTTAAATAATTATTAAACCACATTCGGGAATAATATTTATTTAACTTGTTAAATTAATATTTAACTAAGATACATGGACACACTTAGTGTGTGACCCTCTAGGCCTCTTTCTCAGTGTCATTAGGTGGAGCCTACCTAAAGTCCAAGGTTAGTGTCTAGCAACACGCCAAGGCACCCATAGAGAAAGAAGTTAATGCCACAATGACGTGTCACCTCCTACAAACTCTTACCATGTAATATAATCCCTTTGTCTCGATATCTCCAATCAAGCGGGTTGCAAGCTAGTGCCATCAACCCATGTGCTCGATTATTCTTTCTTTGACTTCCCAGAATTGAACTCGCCCATACCTTACCATGGCCATGGATTTATTTAGGCTATATCAATTCCATCAAAGGGCTTGAGATATCTACTTCCGTTATGGAACAGAAGGGACAAATCCTTTCTCATATTTTCTATTAATGTAGTATTACTCATGACGCACCCAACGTATCCGACCTCACTGCGAACAGTGTGTCGTCACAGTTTTCGTCAATACATCTATGTGTGGGAGTTGTAATACCCATTAATAATAATATTAAAGTCTAAGGACCAATACACACATCCGAAGATAGGAACATCCAATGACACTATGAAATGTGGATTTCCTACTGGTGGGTCTCGTTCTCATAATATCCTCCTGGATATTACCAAGGGCGCACACCATGAGAAGGTGCCTCAAAGTTTTATGAGTCCTCACCCCTAATGACCTGTATTATTTGTGTCCCTCAAATAATATCATCCGGCCATAGAACATATATTGAAGAATAGTGTTATGGAACTTCCGGGTTCTCATCATAGTAAGGATCTGCTATGACCCATTAAATCAACAGGTGTCCTTAGGACATTATCACATGCATTGTCATGCAGAAAAACAATCAAGATGTGATAAGGAATCTATTAATGAATAAAGTACAAAGTAGTTGGTTCTAGGCCCCCAACTCCAATAGTTTATATATATAAACATTTTTTCTTTATTATCTAAGATTCTATTAGAAAATGGTGTGCTTTTTAATTTATGTATGATTTCCCACATGATTGTATGTTTCATGATTATTTTCTCACAGGATTTCTGTATGGTTTAGGCATCGAAATATTTATTATGCATTAATTTCACCACAAATTCACTTATCATATTCATTTTAATGTGAATATGAAAGGCTAATTTTTATCTTATAGTAAAAATATTCAAACATGTCATATAATTCTACAAAATAAATGATTAAATATTAACACCATAAAATTAAAAATATGAGAAGATTAAATTGGATATAATACACTATTGTGTTTGAGAGTGTGAACTCAATACAACAATGTTAGGTCATCGTTTCTAATTATGAACTTCCTGATGAAATATGGTGAATCTAAAACTTTTCCCTTGTTCTTAAGGCTAGTCCATCTCATTGAGCATTTTACGAGACTTTAGTCTCCCTCGTTTCCACAACCTGTTGATGTGAGGTATCACTATTGGTTGGTATTCAGGCATTGGGAAATATCAAAACTCCCAAATAGGGATCCATGGTGTAGCATAATAGTTAGCAATGGTGTACATCTTGTACACTGGATCAAAATATTCCTCCCATGATATGTTCACAAAGGCACATGTTGCGATGGTGTGTGCACATGGAAACTGTAATTCCTTGAATATTCCACATTAACATTTCCTCACTTCCAGTAATTCCACCATTTTTCATAAACAATATTTTTATGGGGTTTGAATGCTCTAGAACTTAAAATCGAGAGTCTTCTTGGTGTAAAAGGAAAACATGATAACCATAATCTTCTTTAATGTTCTTTTCAATCTCTCATCGAAAGTGCCTTCTATACCTCATCCACTTCTAAATCCCATACAAGGCTGGTTTTTTACTATCAATGAAGTACTTCACATTCCAATAAAATGTCTCATGAACTATTTAAGGTATAGGTAAATTTTGAAGCCCCTTGAAGACATCATCGATTCACTCCATAATTTTTGTGGTCATGTGTCCATACCTATTCCCCCCATCATATACCAATGTCCATTTTTCTTTTCAAATATGCATCATATAATCATACACTTCTTGATTATCCTTGCAAATTTGTTCGAAAAGATATTAAAACCACTATTAATATGAATCATATGATAAAAATAAGTGATCATATTTCACAAAAATTGATTTTATATTTACATTTAAATAGTAAAAAATAACAAATACAATGCATACCAAGCCTCGTGATTCACTTATTTATAGGTTCGTTATGAAATTTTTTCGCACATTTCTAATAATTTGTTTGATACAATACTGATGATGTGAATATGGGGGGTCTCCATATATCAGTATCAGTATTTATTACCTCATTAATTTCTTGATGCTAATCAGATATCAAACAGATACCCTGAATGTTGGTGAAATGGTTGCTGAAACATGCCAAAGCCAACTCCATGATTCATAGTTTTTCTTCTCTTTAATGGAAAAGGAAAGTAGAATTAGTGAATGATTTATATCTTGGGTTTCTATAATCAACAATATGCCCTTGTGTTTTCTATATAGAAGTGTTTCATCCATTTATATGAACTGTTTGCTGAAATGAAATACAGAAATACAAGGGCGGAATACCTAGAACAACTAATGAAATTGAACACGAGATGTATCAAGTTAGTTATCTTGAGACACATGTTTGTTCATATGAATATGGAATACAACTTGGTTGTTGTGTCTCATTATGGATAAAAATTATAGAAACACCAGATACGATTCATCCTAATCACCATAGACCTTCACAATTTCCATCTATTTTTTAATCCATGCCTTATTATATGAAATCTTATAACCAAAAGTTTCTTGTATCCTCTCTTGCACAAGGGATACTAGAACATCTTATAAGTTCCTCATCATATCGATGATAATGGATGACACAAATTCATAATCCAATGAGTTATGATCTTGTGTCAGGTTTGGCTGAACACATGTATGATCTGCCTCAATTCTTTGAGATTCTCCAACCTCAAAATGCAATGTCTGGAATCTCCCTCAAGAAGAATTTACAATCATCCCCATACTTGTTACAGTATTTTTTATGTCTTGATTCCTAAATTAAATATCTATAGTACCTCTCAATGTGAAATCTTTTTAGTACATTTTTCAATGAATATTTTCTTATAAAATATCTTCCAACATATAATGTTTTGTCTATATCACTAAACATGTACACTACAACTTCATAAAACATAGTTTTGGGTATGAGGACATTGCAGTCGAATTCAGAAACATGTTTCATTTCTTTCAACCAAGATTCAAAGAGTGGTGGGTGATTTATTATGGGTCAAGTTTTTTGTACAACTACGGGATTTCTATAAACTTCCTAACCAAATTCTCATGCTCCCGCCTCATCAACATTGTTTTTTCCGTCTATTCCATCATTTCAAAAATCCACATCAGAAGTTGGATTTACATGTATATCCAGGATATCATCTAGTTTTCCCTCTTTCGCATCATATGGAATAGCCTCAATTTCTTGGGGAGGACCTTCTTCAACCACTCTTGTAATTCTAAATCTTCAAACAATTGGACATTGTTATTGTACAATAGAAACATCAACATATAACTCCATAATGGTACTATATGACCTTTGGGGAAATAAATTTATTTCTTGGACCCACTTCACATCAACAACCAATGAAAAAGATAGAATCCATAGTGTAGTTACGAATTTCAAATGTGTATAGCTCATAGACTTGATCTCTTAATCAATTCCCAGATTTAAGGAACCATAAATTATGTCTTGAATTTCACTTAGGGTTACACAATCAGTTATACTAACCACTTTTATTGGTTTTGTACTATAATAATCTCCTTACTCAGTTTGAATAACCTCCCAATAGTAGTATATATAAGAAAACATGACTCTCTATGTCAAAAATGTTTTGTGATCAATATTTTGATAGTGTAACTAATATTTTCAATGACGGTTGACCATATAATATTTATTATATTGATAATTTAGAACGTCTTTTTATACCCTAAAATATGATACAAATGTTTCATTATATATAATTTTATTAGAAAATAAGTCATAGAATGTTTTGGAAGTTGAGGTAAAAAATAATAGGAAATACTGAAACGGTTTATTTATCATTCATAAAATGATAATTATGATCATATAAAGTGAAATAGAGAAGAAAAAATGCATTAAATAACACATTAATTATTTACAACATAAAAGAAATACCTTGGTATTTTTCAACAGAACAAAGTTTGGGTGAGATGAGCATGAAATCATAAGTGAGGTAAAATCCATCTTATTTTCAAGTGGTAGTTTAATAACATCTTCCAAAGGTGTGTACTTAACTTTTTAATTTTCAAAATATTTCATCCATCAAATAACATATCTTATATTTTATCTTAAAATTCATCAGAAGGCCAAAAGCTTTTGAAAATTCAAAATTTAAGTACATCCCTTTGGAAGATGTCATTAATCTACCACTTAAAAATAAGATAGGTTTTACCTCAATTCTAAAGTTATGATCATCTCATCCAAAATTTGTTTTATTGAAAAATGTAAATGAATTTCTTGTATTTTGTAAATAATTAATGTGTTATTTAATGTGTTTGTTATTCTCCATTTCACTTTATATGATCATAATTTTCATTTTATCAATGATAAATAAAATAATTTGGTGTTTTCTCTTCTTTTTACCTCAGTTTCCAAACCATTCTATGAATACTATTCACAATGAGGGTTGACCGTATAATCTTTATGATACTTAAATTTTATAAAATCTTCTTATATCCTAAAATATGATAATAATGTTTCATAGCATAGTTTTTAATCATCCTAATGGTATTTCAGTAGTTTATAGAGAAAATATGAATCATCTAAAGAATATCCCATGAAAGTGTCAAATTAGGTGTGCAGTAAGGCCTATTGTCATGTATCATGTTACCTTGAGTCATGCCTAGGAAACCTTGTAAGAGTTATTAATCTTATGTACATATGTGCCAAATCCAAATTCACTTATAGTATCTAGATAGGGATTTTATTGATTAGATAACCACATAATCTTTATGATACCAAAATTTTAGAATGTTTTCTTATATACTAAAAGATGAAATTAATCATTATTTAACCATCAGTTAATCATTAGTTAATCATTAGTTAATCATTACTAAACCATTAGTTAAACATTGGTTAACCATTATTTAATGATTAATTAGTTATTCCTTAATCATTCCTTAATCATTATTTAATAATTACTTAATAAATATTTAATCATCCCTTAATCATTCTTAATCCTTACTTAATTATTCTTTAATCATTAATTAATTATTCTTTAATCATTAATTAATCAATAGTTAATTGTTGTTTATTTCTTTATTCCTTAATCAATCTTTAATCATTACATAATCATAATTTAATCAATACTTAATCATTAAATGATCATTACTGAATCATTATTTAAAAATTCTATAATCATTAGTTAAAAATTACTTAATCATTAATTAATTATGACTTAATAATAAGTTAATCATATGATATTCATTAGTTAATTATTATTATCTAATCATTATAGTTAATATATACTTAATTATTACTAATAATAACCATTATTTCTGAACTATATATAACTAACTAAATTACGTAATGAATAACATATTTAGAACTAACTAAAAATAATTCAATTAAATAAATAAATAACTTTAAATTAAATAAGAAAAAATACCTCTAAATGATGCTTCGCAAAAAAACTAGAACTTCTTTTAGGTCATCGGATCCACCGTGTACAAAGAAGACTTCTTCTAGAGAAAGAGAGAGTGGAATGTATAGAGGATTGAATTTTAAAGTGAGGAGGAGGTTGCCCTTTTATATGTAGTTAAAGAAAAAGGTGGTTGGGGGTTGCATGCCTTTTTCTTTCTCTTTAGGAAAAAGGTGCGCACCCCCAGCTACATTTCACTTTCTCTTTAGGTGAATGGCGCACACCCCCCAGCTGCCTTTTCCATGTCATCGATCCGGGGGAAAGGCAGCAGGGGGTCACACAACTTTAAATAAATAGGAAAGGCGGTCGAACCCCTACCACCTTTCCGACATAATTTTTAAAAAAAATAACCTACACTCATTTAAAAAAATCAAAAACACATAAAACTTTATTTAGATATATATATACATATTAATATATTTAAAGACAAACACATATATATAAACAAATGTATATTTTAATATAAATAAAGACACACACACACTCATATATATATATGAATATATTTCTATATAAAAAATATATATATTTTAAATTGACTTACGTTTTTAAGAAAACGTGGCTATTTTGGTGACATTTTTACTAGTGTTTTAAAACATGGATAATTATATATATATATATAATTATAATTATAATTATAATTATAATTATATATATGTCTTCATACACATATATTTATACACACACACACATATATATATAATATAAACATATATATATTAATATAAACAAATGATATATATAAAATCTAAACATATAAATAAAACATATATATATATATAATAAAAACATATATATAAACATAAAATATAAACAAATATATATATATATATATATAATTTAAAAATATATATACATATAAACATAAAATATAAACATATATATACATATAAAATATAAAATATAACCATATATATATAATATAAACTTATAAACATATATATATAATATAAAATATAAACATATATGTAAAATATAAACATATATATAAATATATATAAACACAAACACATATATATAAACATATATTTAAATATATATATATTTATATATATATATACACACACACACACACATATATATATATACACACACACATATTTATATATAAAAACAAATATATATTTTAAATTTAGTGATGTTTTAAGAAAATGTGGTTATTTTAGTGATATTTTTATCAGTGTTTTAAAACGTGGCTAATTATATATATATATGTATACATACACATATTTATTTATGCACACATAGATATATATATATATATATATATATATAATCATATATATATAAACACACACACACACACATATATAAACATATATGTATATTAATATAAACATATAATATATATATAATATATACATACATATATAAATAATATATGTATATATATCGAATATAAACATATATTTATAATATGAACATATAAATAAACATAGAATATAAACATATAAATATGTATAATATAAAATATAAACATTTATATATATAATATAATATAAACATAAAACATAAAATATAAACATATAAACATATATATATATATAATATAATATAAACTAGTACTCGTCTGTGCGTACACATAGTGATATGGATTAATTGTTATTTTTTAATAAGAGAATACTATTTGTAAATGTTGAGAATAAATAGTAATGTTGAATCTATCTTAATCACTTAGTAGTGGTGCAGAATATTAGAATAGAAGAAAATAAAATATAGAGACAGTATTAAAATAGTTCAAATAAGATTGGATAAATTTAAAGTAAAAGAATTTATAATTTTTGAGGATGGATATTTCAAATCAATTTCAACTGCATTTACGAAAACATAATTGGGTACAGTGAAATACATAGTGAAATGGAAATTATATAAAGAACACTGGTTACAATAATAAATATGAGACTTAATTTTATTAAAAAATAAGAAAAACTCAGTCAGTAATTGCAGTAGAATTTATGATGTTTAAATATATATAATTTTTTCAATAAGTATTAGTTTTATAGTCATCCAATCACAAAGTGTTCTTTCAGTAAGTTGTGAACTTCAAAATATTTCAACAGCTGCATTTTGCAGATATAATAACAATTGAAAAGATGAATATATAGTAATGATATCAATTAAAAAGTTGAAGCTATAAAGTCAGCCAATAAAAACATTCAACACACATCATGTCAGCAGCACAAACTAAGTAGGAAATGAAAAATATGAACTAATACATGTAGATATGTGAAGTTTTTCAGGATATAGCAAACTTGAATCAATAGTGAGGACTTCTTAGTACATGGATTCAATTTTAAACAAAGGAGAAATAAATAACTGAGAAAACCTGAGGAATTACACTAACTAATCAATAATCGTCTACTGTAATGTTAGCTTCAATGAATACTCTAAACATTGCACTATAAATATAATACACCACAAACTGAATTAAGGGACGCAACAACATCATGAAAGGGGTATATTTGGTAAATTCCAAAATGATAAGAGGAATTGTTGAAAGGACTTTCATAAAAGTTTCATTTGTACCCCAAAAAATAAATATCTCCATTAAATCACCCCTTAGTTATAAGAAGATGAAAATAAATTTACATTCTTTGAAAACTAAAATAATATTACACAAAAATGATAGAAGGAAAATATAGCCATTTAATAAGAGAAATAATGACATAAAAGAAAAAAGGATTCTCATTTGGTCTACTTCCAACCCAAAGACAATACTTTTGTAAACTTTAGTATGATATATGAATTTTCAAAACCCAGAGACTTACCAGTGCTCTATAAATGAATCACAAGTCATATTTAGTACAACTAAAAGAAAATATTAACTAAAAGAAAATAAAATGACCCATTGCTCAATTGATAACCATTATAATGATACATCAAAGTCCTAAACCCAAGAGATTAAAACCTGATTCATGATAATATTTTACAATTAATAGACTCATAAATATAAAATATACCTTATTATATAACCCATAGAAAATGTTGATAATGACTTTCCATACCCTGTGATGGATGGGAGGTAAAGTAAAAGGGAAGATAAACTCTCATTTTCTCCAACAAATTTTCCATAGTTAGATCTTCTAAATATTCTTGCATATGCTTATAGATATTTAAATTCAACTAAGGGGAGTACAAGGATGAAATGGTTGCCTCGTGGATGAAAAACCAATGGCCATAAAAGATGTTTATCTGCATCTTTGTTAACTAAAAGGCTTAGATGGTGATGTGTGATTAGATCATCAACCCATGAATCTGAACCTTTGTCTGACTGACTGACTTGTATACCAAAGCTGCAAATAGATCCTTCTCTGGAAGCATATATAATAATTATTAAATAACATGTATATAAAAAACATTTTTAAGTAGGTTTTTTATAATTTTTATCATTAGATGCACTTCAATTAATGATAATCATAAACATAGATATATTGATAAAAGGACAATTTCATCCTCTGCTTATTATAGTCTCGAGAAAAAATATGAAAATACAATATACTAGTCTAGACTTGCATCTTTTTTTCTCTACAACTACAACAACTATCTCGGACTCTGTAGGAAGATAATGCATTATGCTATAATTGAAATTTTCATCACCAGGGTTGTTGATATCGCTCTTGCAAGCTTTCAACTAGCATTTCTTGACCACTACGAATTTATTAAAAGTGGTTTAGAAAATTAAAAACCATCTTCTCAAGAAAAGTGGGTTCTAACGTTAAATAAACCACACAATTAACATTCAGCAGACCACAAAATGAAATCCTATATGAAACAAAACAAACAGATAAACAAAATGGCAGATAATGAACCACGTAAATGAATCATTAGTAAAAGGTGAACATTAGTAAAAACTTCAGAAAAATAAGATGATTCAGCCACATAAAAACCCAAGGAAAAGATCAATTTTGGAAGATCTCGTTCAATTATTTGATGTAGAGGAAATACCTAGATAAAATGACAAAGTCTAGATAGTTGAGGATCTAGATAGCTCGAATGTCATATCTAGGCATGGCTTCCCCGAGCGAACTTCCAAAAGCTCCTAAGATGTACAATAACTAGTATGATTTGGATGTGAAATACTTGATGACTCATATGAAAACATGTTAAGAAAATAAAGATGTTGTTATACCTTTTCTTTAGTTGTGAGGATTTATAATAGTGGAATAAGAGGTAATAATCCAGGATTTGATCACATACACATTCATATAATATGTTTATATGTAGATACAATAATGTTTAAAAATAATAATACATATTATGTATGAATAATTGTGAAACACTTAAATAAGAAATCCAAAAATATGTATAAGAAATTTGTAAAAAACACTATTTATGAACAATTGGGAGACAATACAATAAGCAATCCAGAAATATCAATGTATGAATAATAGGGAAACACTGAAATATAAATAATCTGGAAACATTTATGTTCCATATACATGTAAAAAATTATGTAATTTTAAGTTCCATCTACATGCAGGGGCAATAAGTTGTTATCTCCAAGAACTAAATTTTCAAGGTATGTAGAACCATATAGAGAAGACCAGTGGGGACGGAGCCATATCCTAGTCAATTAAAAACAAATAGAAAAGAGAAAAAATGCTTGGATTATTTAAAGGTCAAACGGGATCTTGAAAATAATATGAACTCTATATCCACATAAGAAACATCTGATACACCCTATAGAACATGTATTTGAAAGTGGGAAAACAACTACAGAGTTAATGAAACATACCTTCTAGAAAGCAGAGATCCCTGGAAGCCCATTCTTACAACCCAACTGCAAATAACACAATTCGTTCATGACACCAAACACATTGAAATCTCCCTTCATACATGAGCTTCAAAAATTTCCATGAACCCATAGTTACATAGTCAAAAAAACAACAAAATGAAAATGAAATGAACACTGTATAATTCAATATTCACCTTCTGTGATATATAGGATGGGTATTAAGATCCATTTCATATATTGATTACACCAAAGTTGAAAGTTACCATCAGAAGATGACAAAAAAAGTGATAATAAGGTGAACTATATTTTTGTTTGGTAAAACTAAAAAACATACAAATTTTCTTTACTAGGGTACCTTGAACACATTGAGACTCTCCACATTTACATCCATTCCTACAAATTTGTAAGGGTTAGCCATATTCATTTAAAATATTACAGGGATTCAAAGCCAAAGTCATTGAAATATTAAAGTGGAACAAAATATTACACCAAAATGATTTATTTAAGTTATTCTATGCTCAAAATATTAACTACTAGAAAAACTTTTTCTAAATAAACTAAATAGAAGAAAACACGTGAAAAATAATTTGATAAAAAAATATGTTTCAAGTTAGTTTAAATGAATTAAGTGAGAAATATTGGTTGGGCAGTAGAATTATAGGTAGTAATTGGTGAGATTTAGTGTAATAATATTTGAGAAACATATAAGAAACTGGAAATATTAATTCTCAGAGAGAACTAAAAATATTTCAAGGAAATTATGAGAAAACATCTATTGAGAAGCATTTTACTCCATTTCAGCCTGCAAATTTCATATGAATTGAGTGAAATTAAAAACCTAAAAGGGGAGAAAAATGATATAGAGAAGTTACAGAGGAGAAATAACATATATAGTATGTGCTAGAAACATGATGAATCTGAGATTAGGGAAAATTCCAACCAACCGATGAGATCTGCGTAAGGAATAGGAAGATGGATAAAGAAACAATTGGAGTTGTTGTGGGTGGTAGAGCTCATAGGAGACAAATATTATCGGGAACCATGGGAGGTAGGTGTGGAGGAGGTTGAGGAAGACCATGTGGTGTTAGAGTAGCTGAAGGAGGATGAGCTCGAGGAGGAGTACCCCGTGGTGGAGGAGCCGAATGTCGAGCAGACAGAGGCGGAGGTGAAGTAGCTGAAGGTGGATAAGATGGAGGTGGAGAAGCCGGAGGTAGAGGATCTGAAGGTGGAGAAGGTATTTAGGGAGGAGGGTGGAGGAAAAGTCATAGGCTAAGTGTAGACAGAGATGTGGATGGAGAGGGGAGTTGGGTAAGAAGACAATGTCAAGAGGGGATTCGGCGATAGAGGGATTCATGGAGGGAGTGGGAAATCGAGGTAGAGACGTGGTGGGAGAGGGTAGTCGGGGAGGGATACAAACGAGGATAATAACCATGAAACCTAATACGACCCAAGAAAAACCATGAGGAAGAGGGAGGGATGGATTGATAGGGATCGATGGAATGGGAGACGTGGGAGAATGATGGTTTGACATGTAATACTGGGAGTACCAAGGATTAGTATGTATGATATATTTTTTTAATACTGAAATGTATTTATATGTATAAATAAAATATAATACAATTAAATATAAAAAATATTCACGGGTGGGTTAGTTGAGTCTTTAGGTGTGAAGGTGGATGTCATGGGTTTAAATATTGTAGAAGGTGAATTTTAGTATCCAGCATGAAGGGATGAGCCAAAACGGGAGTGTACTAGAGTGTTGGCTACGAGTCCCACATGTAGGGATGAATGGGAATGAGGGAGAGTGTACTAGAGGGTGTGGGAATGAATGGGAGTACTAGAACGTGGTGGGGGCTACAGGATGTGAGAGAGTTTATTAGAGCATGGGAGCCAACATTAGGGATAAATGGGAGTACTAGAGCGTGTAGGGATAAATTTAAACAGACTAACATCATCACTAGTTATAGGGGTTTATAGTAAAATCCAATACACTTAATATGTTGATGGATGTTCAAAAAAATGAAACCTGTCTGATTGTAAAATTTCAAAAAAACCGGTTATCAGAATTTTTAAAAAAACCCATTTTTACCCTTTGTATTTATTACTTCCATATAGCTATAATACATCATAAAAAATTAAACCATTAAAAAACATATCCAAAGTGTATCCAAAAAATATCAAAAAACAAAAACTCTGAATAATAAAGTGCAATTTAAAGTACTATAAAAACGCTATAAAAAAATAATAACATATAAAAAACATATATAAAACAATGATATAAAAACATAAAAACATTATACAAAACATATATATATTAAAAAATAATACATAAAAAATTGTGATATAAATTACTAATTAAAACATATAAATTTATTGAAAAAAATAATGTTGAAAAATATAAGTTTCCTATAAATTACTATATTTTAAAACATATCAATTTTTATTTCTTAAATAATTTTGTAAACAAATATTAATCATTTAATTTTAAAAAATATTTTTTATGAAAGAAATTAAAAATATATACTTTGAAAAATATAACAAAACATTATTACATTAAAAATTTGTATAAAAATATTGTTTGGAAATAACAAAATTTTCTCAAATAAAGAGAAACTCATTATTTTATAAAGGTATAAACAGTTTTATGCTATAATTTTAAATGGAATAAAAATAACATATATTATAATGGAACTGAAAATAAATAATACCAATTTGAAGAAAAAAATCACAGTTTTATTTAAACAGGAAAATGTCAATAAATAATTTCCATTATAAAAAACAAAACACATAAAAAATAAAAGGGGAAATGAAAATTAAACTTTAATAAATGTATTTATATAAAATGAAATTATATATAATATATATTACATTTTTTACATAAATTTTATCAAAAAAGAAAATCTACCATTTACAAATATATATAATACATGAATAAAAATGTAAATAAAATGTATATATATTGTAAAATTCATAAAAAATGCACTTATAAGTTATATTATGTATACTTTTTTACAAAATCTGTATAAATAACATCTATAAATCCATTAAGAGTTCCAGTGGAAGTTCTAATGGACGTTACAGTAAAATTTGCACAATACAACAGAAGTATATATTTATAAAACTACAAAATATATTAATAAAAAATAAATTTTAATAAATATATTTATAATAAATATAATTTTATAAAATATAAATTACATTTTTTACATATATTTTATAAAAATAATATAATTTACCATTTAAAAATATATATAATACATGAATAAAAATGTAAATAAAATGTATATATTTAGTAAAATTTATAATAAATACAGTTTTAAGTTATATTCAATATATTTTTTAAAAATATTTCTAAATAACAATTATAAATCCATTAAGAGTTCCATTTAAAGTTCTAGTGGAAGTTCCGATGGAACTTCTAATGGAAGTTCAAGTGGAAGTAGTAGAATACAACAAAAGTATATTTTTATAAAATGATATAATATATTAATAAAAATTAAATATTAATAAATATATGTATATTAAATGTAATTATATAAAATATGTATTTTATTTTTTAAAATAAGTTTTATAAAAATAATATAATTTACCATTTAAAAATGTATATAATACATGAATAAAAATGTATATAAAATGTATATATTAAGAAAAAAATTATAATAAATGCACTTAGAATATATATTGAATATATTTTTTTTACAAAATCTATATAAATAACAATTATAAATCCATTAATATTTCTAATGGAAGTTCTAGTGGAACTTCCGGTGGAAGTCACATAATACAAAAAAAGTATATATTTATAAAAATACAAAATATATTAATAAAAATAAAATTTAAAAAAATAGATTTTTATAAAATTGAATTATATAAAATATGTATTTCATTTTTTTAAATGAATTTTATAAAAATAATATAACTTACCATTTAAAAATATATAAAATACATGTATAAAAATGTAAAAAAAAATGTATATATTTAGTAAGATTTAAAATAAACACGCTTATAAGGTATATTGAAGATGTATTTTTTACAAAATCTGTATAAATAAAAATTATAAATTCAATAAGAGTTTCACTGGAAGTTCCAGTGAAAGTTCCACTAGAAGTTCTAGTGTAAGTTCCAGTGGAAGTTTTATTGGAAGTTCTAGTGGAATTTCCAATTAATGTTTCAATGGATGTTCCACAATAAAAAAAAATTATATATTTATAAAACTATAAAATATATTAATAAAAATTAAATTTTAATAAATATATTTATATTAAATGAAATCATATAAAATATGTATTTCATTTTTTACATAAATTTTATAAAATCAATACAATTTACCATTTAAAAATGTATATAATACATGAATAAAAATGTGAAAAAATTATATATTTAGGAAAATTTATAATAAATTCACTTAGAAGATATATTCAATATATTATTAAAAAAATGTATAAATAGAAATTATAAATACATTAAGAGTTTGATTGGAAGTTCTAGTGGAATTTCCAATTGAATTTCTAATGGATTTTCCACAATACAGAAAAAGTATATATTTATAATACTATAGAATATATTAATAAAAATAAAATTTTAATAAATATATTTATATTAAATGAAATTAAATAAAATATGTATTACATTTTTAAGTAAATTTTAAAAAAAATATAAGTTACTATTTAAAAATGTATATAATACATGAATAAAAATGTAAAAAAAGTATATATTTAGGAAAATTTATAAGAAATGCACTTAGAAGATATATTAAATATATTATTTACTAAATTTCTATAAATAAAAATTATAAATCCATTAAGAGTTTGACTAGAAGTTCCAGTGGAAGTTCCTGTGGAATTTCCAATTGAAGTTCCAATGGATGTTCCACAATACAACAAAATTATATGTCTATAAAACTATAAAATAAATTAATAAAAATTAAATTTTAATAAATATATTTATATTAAATTCAATTATATAAAATATCTATTAAATTTTTTAAATAAATTTTCTAAAAATAATATAATTTTCTATTTAAAAATGTAAATAAAAAGTATATATTTAAGAAAAATTATAATAAATGCACTTAGTAGATATATTAAATATATATTTTACAAAATATGTATAAATAATATTTAAAAATCTATTAAGAGTTTGATCGAAAGTTACAGTGGAATTTACTGTGGGTGTTTCTGTGGAAGTTTCAATAAAAGTTCTGGTGGAAGTTCCAGTGGAAGTTACGATTGACTTTCCACAGTAAAAAAAGTATATATTTATAAAACTATAGAATATATTAATAAAAATTAAATTTTAATAAATATATTTATATTAAATGAAATTATATAAAATATTTATTATAATTTTCACATTAATTTTAAAAATATATAATTTACCATTTAAAAATTCATATAATGCATAAATAAAAATGTAAATAAAATTTATATATTTAAGAAACAATAAAAAACACATATAATATATATTGAACGTATTTTTTACAAAATATATATAAAAATAACTAAAAATCCATTAAGAGTTTCAAAGAAAATTTTAGTGTAAGTTTCATTGGCAGTTCCACAATACACTATATAATTTGGATAATGCGTTTTAAAGAAATAATAATATTTTATATTTACAAAAAATATATTCAATTTCTATATATAAAACATTACTTTTTATACTTATGAATCAATAATATTTTTTAAGATTATTAGTAAAATTTTAATAATTTAATTTTTTCTATAAACAATATATTTCTTTACATTTAGAAAAATTGCATGTCTTTAAAAATATTAAAGAAAATTTATTAGATTTAGTTAAATAATTAAAAAAATATTTTTTAAAGATAATTTTTTTCTTTCTTAAATGGAATAAAACATTTTTTTACACAAATATTTCCCTTCTTTTATAATAATAATTGTACTTATAATTCAACAAACTTAATATTCTTTTATGCCTTAAAAAACAGTATGCATTTAAAGATATCAAATAAAATCTATTAGGTTTCCCCTAAATGGTTAAAAAACTATTTTTATCAAATATTTATTTTTAATTCTTTTTAAAAGAAGTAACTCAAATTTTTTAAACAAAACAAAATATCTTTCAATTACAAATATAATTTGTTTTAAAATAAAATTAAATCATTAATATTTAAAATGTTTTAAAAAAATATACACACTTAAAAATATTAACAAAAATATATTAATTTTACTCCAATAATAAAAAAAATTATAAATGCATATTATTTCGTCATTTTTTAGAAAATCATAATATTTTTTTATATGAAAAATATAATTTCTTTTAAAAATATATTCAGTTTTAAAACATATCACAATTCTTATTATTTTTTTAATATATAATATAATATTATAAATTGAAGAGAGGAGATTCTATTGATTGGAGAGAGGTATAATATCTTACGTACTGTGTTTGGCTGCAAGACCAATACACCCTTCACATAATTCATTTATCTCATTGCAATGCAAGGACAAAAAAACAGGTTTCAACATCCCAAACTATGACAGGATGATCCATTATTTCTGTGAATTGGAGACGATAAAAGTTAGAGGATGGATGGGAGTGTATGGGGTCAGGGTCAGGTAGGGGTGTTGATATTATATTTTTTTTATTTTTAAATTACCAAAAATTAATTTTAAAAAAATACCAAAAATTATAAATTTCAAAAAAAAATTACAAAAGTTTTTCAGAAACATCGGTAAATAAAAAAATTGAATTACAAAAAAATACTGAAAATTATAAATTTCAAAAACAAAATTACCAATCTTTTTTATAAACATCGGTAAATGAAGTTGGGGTCAGGTAGGGGTGATGATATTATATTTTTTTATTTTTAAATTATTAAAAATGAATTCTAAAAAAAATACCAAAAATTATAGATTTCAAAAAACAATACTGATGTGTTTTATAAACATTGGTAAATGAGGTTTCATTTACCGACATTTCTAAATATTTCACTAAATGAATTAGTTGTGTTTTAAAATGTCACTAATTAGCATTTTTTTCGTAGTGCATGTTATGTACTGGAGTACTGGAGCATGGTGGGGGCTAGGGTATGAGGCAGAATGGGAGAGAGTGTACTGGAGCATGGGGCAAGGGGATAAGGCAGAACGAGAGAGTGTACTAGAGCATGTGGGGATGAGTTTGAACAAGAGTGTACAGGGTTGGGTTCGAGTAATGGTGATGATATTATATATATGTGTGTGTGTGTGTATTTAAAAGGTTTCAAAAAAATGAATTTTAAAAAAACAAGAAATTATAAATTTAAAAAAAAATACCAATTTTTTTTAGATACATCGATAAATAAAAAATACAGAATTTAAAAAAATACCAAAAATTATAAATTTCCAAAAAAAATTACCGATCTTTTTTAGAAACATTGATAAATGAGGTTTCATTTACCGATGTTTCTAAAAACATCAGTAAATGAATTAGTGATTTTTTAAAACGTCACTAATTAGTATTTTTTCCTAGTGCATGATATGTACTGGAGCATGGGATCCAACATGGGGGGAAGAAAGGGAGTACTGGAGCATAGTGGGGCTAGGGGATGAGGCGAAACTGGAGAGAGTGTGCTAGAGCATGGGGTATAGGGGATGAGGTGGAACGGGAGAGTGTACTGGAGCATGGTGGGGATGAACGAGAGTACTGGAGCATGGGGGCATCATGTGGGGATGAATGGGAGTACTAAAGCATGGTGGGGGCTAGGGGATGAGGTGGAACAGGATAGAGTATACTAGAGCATGGGGTCAAGGGGATAAGGTGGAATGAGAGAGTATACTAGAGCGTGTGGGGATGAGGTTGAATGGGGGTGTATGGGGTGGTGTTCGGGTAGGGGTGATGATATTATATATATATATATTATTTTAAAAATCTTTAAAAACAAATTTAAAAACTAAAAAAAATTATGAATTTCAAAAACAAATTACCAACGTTTTTTAGATATATCGATAAAAAAATACGGAATTTCAAAAATTAAAAAAAATTATAAATTTCAAAAAAAAATTACCGATCTTTTTTAGAATCATCGGTAAGTGAGGTTTTATTTTCCAACGTTTCTAAAAACACTGGTAAATGAATTATTAATGTTTTAAAACATCACTAATTAGCATTTTTTTCATTGTGCATGTTATGTACTAGAGCATAGGGGCCAATATGTGGGGATAAATAGGAGTAATGGAGCATGGTGGGGGCTAGGGGATGAGGCAAAATGAGAGAGTGTACTAGAGAATGGGGCTAGGGGATGAGGTAAAATAGGAGAGTGTACTGGAGTGTGTAGGGATGAGGTTGAATGGGAGTGTACGGAGTTGTGGTCGGGTAAGGGTGATGATATTATATTTTTTTATTTTAAAAAGTTAAAAAAATTCAAAAATCACCAAAAATTAGAAATTTAAAAAAAAAAATACTGATATTTTTTATAAACATCGGTAAATAAAATATACCAAATTTCAAAAAAATACAAAAAATTATAAATTTCAAAAAAAGTTGCCGAACTTTTTTAGAAACATCGGTAAATAAGGTTTCATTTACTGATGTTTCTAAAAGACACCCGTAAATGAATTATTGATGTTTTAAAACATCACTAATTAGCATTTTTTTTCATAGTGTGTGTTATGTAATAGACTTGATATTGCCGACACAGTAAGCATGGTAGGAAGATATCAAGATAATCTGACTGAAAATTACTTTTTTACTATTAAAACACTTTTGAGGAAAAAGTGAGAAACTATAAAATTTAACTGAACAACCACAAATACCCAGAGAAATCAATCGGCCCTACCCCACCCTAGAAACAGTGCCGTGATAAGAAGCCTTCAGCAATGTAGGACCCTCAGCAGACAGTCCTGTGCAGAGATGCACGGGCACAGAACCGATGGCAACGCCATACCCTCTCAACATCCCAATCCAAAGGTTTGCACCGATGAAGACTTCATGCTCTGATCCTCATCCAGAGCAGGACCAAGTAGAATGCTGGGAATGAAATCAAACTCACAGCAAAGTCAAACAACAAGGGATCCTAGAGTTTCATAGCTCACACAAACATTACCCTCGAGTCAACCACCTGAGGCCAAAAACATAAACAGTGATTTTAAAGATAAACTTGATGTTACCCAAATTCTTTTCCCTAAATAAATTTCATGATAAGGATTCCATTTGTAAATCAGCTCCTTCTAATATTAGCTTCTCAAATGCTAAAGCCAGCAGGTCCCAAGACTGAATGTACTCCTTGACACTGATCTTTCCTTGGTTGAAACCTCCAACCAAAATTGAGTCTTGTTTTTCAATCCATGAATATTGATCCTCATTAAGAGACACCTCAAGAGCCCTTCCCATCATTTTAGCTGCCTCCTCCTCGGATGCATTGAGTAAAAAAGTCTATATTATCACTTGGTCTTCGGAGCTTACCAACATGACCAGGGGTGATCATCCTGAACTTCAAACTTCTGGTATTTTATAGCTGTCATGTACATCTTCTTATTGGTCATTTGCTTTGTAGAGTGGGCCTCCAGAGGAGGAGGGAGCGAGGAGTAGTCCTTCCTCCCCTTTCTTCTTCATAATTCCCTATCACATTTTAGGCTTGAGTCCTCATCTGTCGAGTGATCATGTTCAAGTACTTTAGTAGCCAACACATTAACCCTGACATCCTCACCTAGAATAGTGGAATTATAACTCAAATCGGCCTCTGGGAGGCCTTCGAACTTTTTGCACAAGGGAACCGTCATCCGAAACGAACCATAATACCTCTTCTGCTCACCTCTATTATTAAAAAGAAATAAGGATATTTTCCTGGTGTTTAAAGGTGATGAGGATCTAGTAATCAATATTTATACTAATTCTAGTTTTCCAAAAGATTAGAATGATCTAAATTCATAGTTACAATATTTTTTTAGTCTCAACAGAGGATATTGAGCTATAAGAGTTCAAATAAACCAGTTATCATTGATTATATAGTGGATTCGAAGTATATAGAAACTTCTAATGTAGCCAAAAAAGTTATTTGTATATAAAAACTTGTCTAGGATATTGATATGGTACCTTGTAGTAAAGTCTCTATCATATTATTTTGTGATAATACTATAGTGGTAGATCTTGAAAAAGAGACAACTTCACACTGAAGGATAAACAATATACTCCATAAGTATCAATTCATGAGAGATTTTTATCAAAGGGGTGAAGTTATAGTAAGCAGAGTTTCCATGGAAGAAAACTTGGTAAACACCTTGAATAAATAATTATCTCATAAGAATCATGTGTTTCATGTGAGAGCTATTGGAATGAAGGTCATTAGTATTTTTATCTAGAACAATTGGGATTCTATTAGATTTGGTTCCCTATAACCAACTTATGTGTACTTTATTATTATAAACATTCATATATTTTAATGTTAATAAATTACATATCACATCATGATTGTTCTTATGTGTGACGGATTATGTGATAATTTCCTAAGAGTAACTGTCACACTAAAAGGTCATAGTAGTTCCCCACTATGATGAGAACCTAGAAATTCCATGGTAGTATTCTTAAAAATATGCTCTACAAATGGATGAAATCATTTTAGGGACAAAAATTTTGTAGGCTATCAAGGGTAGATACTCATAGAACTTTGGGAGGACTACTCATGGTGTATTCCCTTGGTAATATCCAGTGTATGAGATTATGAGAACAAGACCCACCAATAGGAAATACACATTTTTATCTGTCATTGGATATTACCATCCATGGATGTGTGTATTTATCATTAGACTTTAGTATTATTTTTTATAGAAAATATGAGTCATGTACTTCTATATATTAATAAAAACCATGATGATATATATTCACAGCAAAGTAGGATATACCAGAAAGTTGGGTTTGGTTAAACCGTCCCCCGAAAATATTAAAGAAAAAGTAAAGTTACACAGTCAGACAGAACAAGGGGTTTTACAGAGCCAAGAGTGGGACACTCCCCTCATATCAGCCTCAACAAAAGATATACAAAAATCCAGAGCTCGAAAGGACAATATGGTAGTCATCTCCATGACTGCCCTCTTGGACAAGGCATCAGCCACTTGATTGGCCTCCTGGTATTCATGAGTGATTACCAAGTTGAGAAGTTCTACCTAATTAAAACATCTGATCCAGTGAGGTAGAAGTCTCCATGGAACATCCTGAGTTCTCATTTTGAGGGCATGCACTTCAAGTTCGGAGTCTGATTCAATCCATAATATATTCCAGTTATGAAAGACAGTATACTTCACGGCATAAATAATGGCCCATAATTCTGCTTTATAAGCAACTCTCGTCCTAATAAAATGATGAAAGCAACACTTGATGAATCCACGATGCATGTGGAAGACACCCCCACAACCCAATCTACCCAGCACTCCAGATGTGACTCCATCAACATTAACCTTAACACATAGAGAGATTGGTGGTATCCAACGAATAATCTTTACCACAAATGGCTTCTTTATTTTACCTGAAATTCCAAGTATCCGTAGTGCAGTTAAATCTGTACAGGTATTATCCATGCAACCATTTTGTATCGGGTTAGCAACATGTATGTCCCAATGAATCAGAATTTCACTTGCATGAAAGGATTGAGCCTTTTTTTCAAAAAATAGGCTATTCCGGGATGTCCATATGGTGTGACAAATAGCCGCTGCAGCAACCAGCAACATGTTCTGAATCTGCACACTCCTTCCAGACTTGGAGATGAACACCATCAAGTCTTCCAGCAACCTATATGAGCAGAGTTCCATGTTGAAGATATCTCGAATGTATTTCCAGATCTTCTAAGCAAATTGGCAGCAGATGAAAAGGTGTTGTACAATTTCAAATTTATTCAGACACAGATAATAGGCAGACACAATAAATTGTCTAGGCTTCCTTAATTGATCGTGCATTGGAAACTGGTTTCTCTACATTCTCCAGAGAATAAGAAGCCAGGAGGGTTGGATAAAAGGCACATTAAATGTGAGAAGACAAGGGGGCACTTTTGTGGAGCCAATAAGCTGCATGCTGTATAATTCTATCATATTAAAATTTCCATTCCTTTTGGGCCTCCAAACCATAGTATGAATGTCCATAAAAGAGTAGGTCTAGATTTCATGTTTGTCCTACGAAGTAATCATGGTTTCAAGTCCATGATAACGATCAAGAAAATCTGTTATAGACGTGTCCATCGGATGGGGGGAAATATCACCAGTATACAAGGGGTTGTCCATCCAAGGATTGTTACAACAGTTAAGTCCAGATTGTCTACAGACAAGACATTTAGAATTCTTAATAACATCATTGAAGGAGTTCCATAGGGAATTCTATATATATGATGACATATAATGGGGGTAGCCAGTAATAAGCTTCATTTTGAATCTGCATGAAAGAAAATCCAGGGATGAGTCGTTGGAGGTTAAGAGATTCCATGTGAACTTATTAATAAGTCCCTTATTAAAACGTTGAAGGTCCTTGACTCCAAGACCACCCAACTCAATGGGTTTAATGAAGTTCTTCCAAGAAATGGTGATCAACTTCCTTTCATTAATAGATCCCATCCAAATAAAATTCCTCATCATGCATTGGAGTTCTTTGAGAAGATTTTTTGGCCATTTATAAATGGGAAAGGAGTAGACAAACTTTGATGTGATCACTGAATTAATAAGGCACACCCTTCCAGCTTGAGCCAGGGATTTACCCTTCCATTTAGCCATCTGATTCATGATACCAGAGGAAATTCCATCAAGGTAGTGCCTACATATCCTACCACAAAAGATTGAGACTCCAAGATAAATAAATGGCAGAGATCCTTTTTGACTCTGAGAAATCTGGTGACCTCGTTTTTTTTTCAGTAGTGATCCCGTCACCAAAAACAATGAAGAATTTATTCAAATTTATATGTTGTCTAGAAACAGTCTCATAGTGTGAGAATAAGGCTTTGATCGCAGATATCGACTTCCTTGAGGCTTCCCCAAAAATCAGAATATCATCAGCATATAATAAATGAGATGGGACAAGGTTGTCCCTCCCAGCCTTTATCTATCTAAAAAAACCAATTTGAGATAGCTCATTAAGACATCTACTCATATATTCTTCAGAAATGGAAAAAAGAAGCCCAGAAAGCAGATCACCTTGTCGAACTCCTCAGGTGTAGTGAAAATAACCCCTGGGAGATCCATTAATTAAAATAAAAAGCCTTCAGATGTAAGGATAATTCTGACAAGGTTGATGAATCCACTTGAGAAACCAAATCTCCTAATAATATCGAAGATAAAGCTCCACTTAAGGGTGTCAAAGGCCTTGGAGATGTCAATTTTGAGGGAAAAATTGCTATGCATTGCTTTCTTTTTCATCAAATTGATGCTCTCTGATGTAGTGAAAAGACAGTTCTGAATGTTTCTACAAGGTATGAATCTATACTGATTAGGAGAGATGTGCTCCTTGATTAATCCCCCCAATCTGTTCATTAAGATTTTACTAATGATTTTTGGAGTGGTGTTTCCTATCGCAACTGGTCTGAAATCTTTCACATCAATTACATTCTCCTTCTTATGAATCAAAGCAATGAAATTAGAGTTGAATCCATAAGGCATATAGATCCGAGCGAAGAAATCCCTTATTGCACTAACCAGATCATCTTTCACAATGTCCCAATAGAACATAAAAAACTTGTTGGTGAAGCCATCCAGTCCAGTTGTACTTTCCCTATTGTGAGAAAATAGGTCCTCCTTTATTTCTTATTTTGAGGGAACCCTTATAAGAGTAAGGTTTTGATGTTCCTCAATACAAGGGGAAATGTTATCAGTCATCTCCTTAATGTTGTCCATTCCATCATCAAAGTACAGGCCAATGAAATATTTCAAAACTGCATTTGAAATCTCACTTTCAGAGGTGTAGAGGAAACCCTCAACTTTAATGGCCTTTAGTCCTACCCTAATTCTTTTTTCTTTTTGTATCTGATGAAAAAAATTAGAGTTCCTGTCACCATATTTCAGCCACTTGACATTCAAGTGATTACGCTTCAGCATTTCTTTGACAATCAAAAGATCATAAAGCCTTGCAAGTGAATGAATTTCCTCATGTGAGGGGATTTCATGGTTCTTATTTCTAATTTGATGGCCATCCAATTAATTTTCAGCAGCTATGATCTCTCTATCAAGCTTATAAAAAGACTCCTTTCTCTATTTTTGTAAGATTTCTTTAACATTATTATGTTTAGAAACAAGATTATACAGCGGGCTTCCTTGAAAATTAATCATCCAAGCCTTAATAATGACTTCCCTATATCCAGGAGTCTCAAGCCACCCATTATTAAAACAAAAGGGAAGAGGACCAGACCTGGCAGAATGCAAGCACATATCAATCACAATGGGGTTGTGATCCGAGTGATGTTTTGGTAAAGTATGTCCAGATATTCCAGAATCAGCACTCTCATCATCAATCTGAAAAAAGCATCTTTCAAGTTTACTTGATTGTCTTCCATGCATAGTATACCGACTCCAGGTGAAATCAGCACTTGCGATTGAAATTTCAGCAAGATGACATTGGTCAATGAAAGATGATAAGTCCAAGGAGGCCACCCTATTGAAATTCAACCCAGTTTTCTCTTTTGATCTCAAAATAGTGTTGAAATCTCCCATTATCACCCATTTATTGAAAGTATGTTCAGAAAAGGCTTCAAGCTCACTCCAAATCTCCCTTCTTCATGTATAGGGTGTGGAAGCATAAACAAAGGTGGATTCAAAACTATGACCTTGATAAGCGCATGAGAATGAGACCCATTGTGGGTTCTTAACAAAGGAGGATAGTTGTAAGCTCTCATGCATAAAAACCCATAGATAGTCCTTATTGATATCATGCAAATTCTGAGAAACAAAATTATAACCAAGAGAACTCCATTTGAAAGACTTCCACTTGTCAAAGAGCATTTTAGGTTCCGCAATACCAATCAGGATAGGCTTATAGGCCATAATGTAATGTCTAAGGGCCCTGGCCATTGGGGTATTCCCAAGCCCTTGACAATTCTAGAAAAAAAATATTCATTGAAGAAGGGTTTGGATCCTTGTTAGGGGGCTCATTTTATTGATGACAGTCACTGGGCCACTTCCCTTTTTTCCACTTTCCATTTTCTCTTTGTCATCAGAAATTAAATTCACTCCAACATCACTCTTAAAGACAACCTGCTCACCTCCATCTGGCTTAGCACAAGGTATTGCGAACTGACCATCCAAAATGGGGATATCCTACATATCCTGGAGACCATCATCATCACAATAGATGCAATCCAAAGGAGAAAACTTGTTTCTTGACAGAAGGTGACAAGGGTCACTACTCATATAAGATGCCCTTTTTGCAACCTTATTTGGATTAGCCTGTTTGAAGGGACTCCCCAGAGCACATCTAGCAGGTGTAGAGTCCTCCACTTCCTCAACATATACTGATTGTTCCTCTTTCCTTGAAGCATCAAGAACTCCTTTATGCTGCTGGAATGCTTGTGTATTAGCCCCTTCCAGGAACCCAGTTTTCTCCAATATAGAAACAGTGTTCATCTCCAGAGGAAGTACCTCACCCTATGATTCTGTGTCCATGAATGTCACTGCCAGAGCAGTGGGCAAGGGCCCCTCAGGAGGGGGAAACATTAGAAATGACCTAGATTTTATGGGTTTTTGCATGTCAACTGAGGTTGCACCATCATATGGGTGGGAAAGGCCCTCAAATTCATGCAGAGAATATGCATCTGAATCATCCCACACTATGACAGATTTCCCCTCATCACGTGTAGATCCATGCACACTCACACCAGATTTTATGGGGTTCTGCATGTCAATTGAGGCTACACCATCATCCGGGTGGCCAGCTTCCTGTCTCACATCAATAAATGGAAATCCATCATAGACAATAATAGAGGAAGACCCCCCTCCAAAGTCCTTATCTTGGATGGTTACAAGACCTACCCCAACTTGAGGGGCATCAGATAATGAAGTTCCAACAAAAACCTTCATCTGTATAGATGAGGGTGCAGGGTTCGAGCCACCTTCAGCAGGGGGAGACTCACTTGGGGGTCCAACAATCAATTCAGAAGAAGGAACCTTATCCTTTCCTTTCCTTCTTCTACATGAGGCATCATCATTTCCTTTCACCTTCCAAAGAGTACACTCTTTATCTCTGTTACACTCATAAGAGACGTGAACAAAGAGTCTACAGACCGTACAGAACTTTGGCTTTCTTTCATACTGTATTTCAAGTTTCATGTTGTCATCCCTTGTGGTGAGTACTAATTCTTCCACTAAAGTACTGGATATATCTACCTCAACCAATACTCTTGCATAGTGACCAAATTGTGGGTTGTCTGTTTGTTTATCCGGCCGAATGGTGGTTCCAACCAAGGATGAAATATCCCATAAATTCTGTGGATGCCAATACAACCAATTCAAATGAAAAATACAAATCTAGAGCTGCACATGATAATTCCTTACATTATTAGGATCAAAACTCATATCCCATTCCTGAATATGTAAGAACCATGTCATTAGAGGGAGAGGTCCAAATCTCCAAGCCTTGTGCTTCAACTCATCAAAGGGGAATATTATATGATAATATCCCCTTCTCATTGTCGTCATTCACCAGTCCTAAAATCCCCATACCTCCACGATATTCTTGGTAAGCTCATTAAATTTCACAATTTTTCACCTTTGGGAACAAGAACCCATGAAATTATGGAATATCTGTAGAGTCTCACCCACTCTTCAATGGCCTCTTGGTTGGATGATACATGCGCAACCCTTCCCGATTTTATGATTCTCCCAAGCTGCAGCATGCCAAAATCCGAGAATGAAGAATCAGATTTCACCACCTCTGCAAAAAATTTCTTCGGTTCAACAACAGCATTTAAGGTTCTTGCTGATTTAGACTTTGTAGAAAATTAGAAGAGTTCTTTATGCCCAACATGATCACACAATCAATCAGTTCCCTCTTTTCTCTTCCTACCAGCATCATCATTAGTGGGATTTCTTTCCTCCTTGCTCCCTTCTTGCTCCGCCATTAATCTGAAAATGTTTTTGTAGGATATGTTGGATGTATCACAATTAATATTTCATTAATGAATAATTTGAGAAAGGATTTGTCTATTCTATTATTTAATGGAAGTTTATATCTCATACCCTTTGATAGAAATTATATAACATAAATAAATCATAGACCATGGTATTCTAACAAAGGGGGTTTCTTTTGTTTGGTTGTGCACAGCAACATCTAGAGAATAATCTCAAATACCTAGAAATCTCCCTCTCCAAGAATGATCTAAAGGATGGATATTGATCCTCTTCCACCACCACTCTAGATTTAATAGATATAAAATAGAATATTTCTTGAAATGATTCTCAGGGAGATCAAAGGAAAATGACACAAGCATTATGATCTACAATGCTAGCACTTGAAGATTCCTATGGAAACATTTAGAGGGTTTTGTAGAATGTGTGGATCACTGCTATAGGGAATCTAAACTTTATTCCTACAAAAAAATGATGGCACGATGTATAGATTCTTTTAGATTCATCAATGAAGAAATAATTGATCTCAAGGTAATTGGTTAATTGATTAACTTAATTATAAATCATTATGTGATGATCCTGTGTTTTGGTTCTAATGTTATCATAGTAATTAATCTTTTATTCAATTATATTGGTCATTATGTTTATCATCAATGTAAATATCATATTAATAATCAATTATAGAAAAAATCCATGTTGGGAATATCCCTTTCATCATATTAACTACATTCGAAACCTTCATCCATTCACTAAAATGGGTGTAACAATGTCACTTCATATACTACCTTTATTATAAAACATTCTTTTATTCTTGGATCATCAATGGTACACTACATTATAGATATACCTCATCATTGGGATCTCAAATATAATAATATAACTCTTAATTATTCTCTTATACTTCTTTATTTCTTTAGGATAAACACTTTGGATCTATTTCCACACATTGTGGGTATAAAAATATATAGTTTATGTAATCACTTTTTCTTCTCTCTACTTGGGTTCCATCTCTTTTAGTGTGTTTCACACTCTTCATATTTTATTTTTTATGATTCTATCTCTTTCCTCTTTAATACTTTCAATAACTTTTCATTGTATGTCAACCTACAAATTCATTGATAAAAGCTTCATATTTATCTATAAAAAAGAATTTTCATGTTTTTTTCAAACTCAAAACCTATATATTCCCTTTTTTTATAGTTTATAACGATCCTTTAATATAACTTTTCTAATTTTACTATAATTTTGGATTTTTAGTGAAATAAATTTATTATTTCTTGAAACCAACATAGAACACATTCTTTACTTTTATAGAGGGATTCTTGAGTAATCTAGGAGTGTTGGGATCACTCATGTAATTTTCTTTCATATTTAAACCACAATAAAATGACATGAAACTGAGCTAGTGATATGTAAATTGTTGTCTATGATATGGGTTAGTAAAAATAACTCATTTGAAAAAATCACAATTCATGTTCTGATATGATCCAATCATTTCTTATAATTTCCCTGTATTTCATAGAGAAATAATTCATCACATCCATTTATGTGAATCAGGTCTATTGATATAGTTATATTTTTGTTTTCATGACACATGGGGAAACTATTATAAACTTTTTGTTTCTTGTGATACAACTTTATTCATAATTTCCCACCATGAAAAATTATTTCACCACCTATGTATTTCTTGATCCTGACATGATACCACCACTGCAAGAAATGATATACTTAAAACCCACATGTCATTATAGCACCAAGGAATATCATAAAAACATAAACAATATTGTACTACAAATCACTTCCTATATTTTGTCTTGCCACCTTTATTAACCATATATCCACTTTGGATATGTAGCATACAACATTTTAAAATCTATGAAAATAATATCACCCACTGTTATACAATATAATGGACATTATATCATTATCTTTGTTTTCCTCATATTCGGTGATAGCTGATAACACTTCATTCATTATACTTAACTTTCTTTTTAGTTAACCAAGTTTTTCTTGACATCATTAGTAGTTATGAACCATATAATACCCACTTTTATATTTTTTTATATAATAATTTTTTCATTATCTCTTCCATATAAACAAAAAATATGACACCCTAAATTTCCACATGTTCTCATCATATAACTTTCATTGTAAGCATTGGAAAACCCTTAATCAAATCAACTCGGATTTTTAATTATCTCAAAATATACCTATATATTTCATCCATTATTATTCCCTATAATTTCTTACATGATTATCCTCAATATAGTAGATAATTTATTCTCTTCGATATTTCATATGTTAATATTTAAATATCTCTTTTAATGATATATAGAATTCCCTTCATCACATTCACATATGTGTAGTGATACCATGCATTGTATTCCATGACATCAAGACACCTATGGTGTTATTCCCATGTCACTGGTTGATACATTCATTTATTTAAGAATTTATACACTATTACACCAATTTAGGGATCATTATCACTATATCACATGTAAAAATATATATAAGTGGTAATATAGTTTTCAAATTTCATATATCAAATTTAGAGATACCTCTATATCACCTATTGTGATATAGTTGTGTAATAACATTTCCTTTTTATTACTATATCATGATTAATGAAATGTCTTAGCTATTTATGATGATATACACCTATGAAATTTTACCTTTAATTCTAATGCTCAAAACTTATCCAAATTCTCTAAATTAATTCTAATATCCTCTAGGGTTGGACCCCTATTTAGAAATCAATGGATTATCAGATCTATTCCTTAGTTCCTTGTAGTCCTAAACATCCTTATAGATTTCCCCACCAGTAGGTTGTATAACCCCTTTAGGGTTGACACCACTACCTGCTCATACAACCATTTCATAATTTCAATGATTTTAATTCAATATGCCATCAGAACTTACCTCACTAGTTCTCACTGAGCACAAGGGAACTTGTTCAGTAGACTTGGGATCGCCCAAGTCCTTCCTCAAGAAATTGAAAATGTCCACCATATTCGGGTTTCCCTCTGTTCTCGTGTCCTATATTTTCTCCACCTTAACTTGATCCATGGAGACACCTAGGTGAGTTTGATCCATCAGGCCTTCACTAGAACCAATGACCAAAATTTTATCATTTCCTTTAGATCATGCATCCATCTTCCTCTTATACCTACAAATTGTCATTGGATGACCCAATTTCTTGAACGTATCACCAAAATCAATTCACAACTCAAAAACAATGGCTTTTTATATTGGAATTCTTTTCCAACTGTACTTAAAATGAAATAAACTAGTCTTTGAGAGACATCTACTTCCACATAGATTTGAGGACAGAAAAGATGACAAACCTACCTAGTTCTGTTGTTAAAACACATATATCTTCCAACTAGATTTCCTACCATGAGAAAAATCTTAGGGTTTCGAAATGGTAATGGAAGTTCAGGTAGAATAACCAAAATTTCCATTGTTGGGACATCATTATTTATTTGGAAGTCATAGGACCACCTGAAAAGAAATAATCAGGATCCATTGCAGGTGTGGAGAGCATTGGGCCATTCCTTTATCAAGTTGATCTCCATTGAAAACTGAATCATGATATTCTTTTTATCCATTAATCCTATTGTTGCACGATCATGTAAGTCCTATAATCCAAAAACATTCCTATCAAATGTGTCCACCAAAGGATTTCCCTATTTGAACCATGAAATCGGAGTTAGATTTAAGAGGGAATATACTTCATTAAATTCCATGGATGAGATCGGAATATTAGGTCATCCTTCAAATAGATCTGGAACTTTCTAAATGAGGGAGATTTGGGGAAAGGATGGAAAAAGGTTTGAATTGTAGAAGGGAGAAAAGGAACACGATGGACCTTCAGGGGGGAGGAAAAGGTCCCTCCCCCACCGTGGGGGGAGGTACCGACATGATGATCATTCGTGGATCATGATATTGGTTTTATTTTTATCCATGAAATAGGTGGAATTTTTTATGATCATACTCTTGACCCAAAGTATTCTTCATACCATGTTGGTTTACTTTTTCAGTTTCTTAATAATCCATGAGTGATTGATCCTACCTCTTGTTCATCCATTATAGCTTCTCTTACCTTTATGATAGCGATTTTTTATAAATAAGTTTATTTAATTTAATATTATATAGTTCAATATTTTATATATCTTCAATAAAATTGATTGATTGGTTTCTCAAAATAATAATATCTCATTTACTTCATGTTGGATTACTATTTATGAATAGGTTAAGTCTTTATCCTATGAAGGTATTGTTGGCCCAAGAGGAATGATCAAGAGGGGTGAATTGAGCTTCCAATTTAAAAACATTATGTTTTAAAATTTATATATTTTCAATCCTCTCATTTTAAATCACTATCCTAATTAGAAAATATAGTAGGTATATATAACTTGTTACTTTATAACAGTTTCTCAAAGGCTCAATCAAAACCCAGTTAAAACAACTTGAAATTACTTAAAATTTTGAAATGATTTTACTCAGAACAATATATATATATATATATATATATATCACTTATAAATGATAACTATGAAAGTATATTTTGAATTCATGGTCTAAAAACACTTAATAAAAATCAAAAAAAATGAGTAAATTTAAATCTTATAGTGAAAATAAAAACTAAATGCATGGTAGAATTAAAAAATAGGTTAGCTCTAAGATAAAGTTTATTCCTCCACTTGACCGTAATTCATTTCCAATCACATTTATTAAAACATAATAAAAAATCCATAAACTTGATTGGGTTTTACAAAGTGAACTCCACACAAGTCATTCTAGGTTATACCAAGGATCTTCTATAGTTCTACATGGGATAATTAGATGTAAGGAAATAAAGGAAGGAGTTCCAGAGTACTCATTTTTATAGTACATGAGAAGTGATAAAAAATATAAAGTAAAACAAGAAAAACTCAAACTATAAATGAAATTTGGAGAGAGAGAAATTTGAGATAAGTTTTATGTATCTCAATATCTCATCTGGTTTAGTTGATTAGTAATATTCTACTCCTTGTTTGGTTATACTATTATATTATGAGTGATTGTTTTAGTCAATTTGACCTTCTTCTAGTTTTTTTTAATTTCTCTCCTGAAAATAGAGTATCACGGTGAAAAGGAAAAAAATGAATAAAGATAATTTAAATCACCAATAAAATGAAAAAAAAATCACATTAAATTATTCTTATTATTTTTAAATGCTTCTTCCAAAAGTATCTGTTGAAGGATAATCATTCTCAAATTGAAAGGTCTTAACCACTCTCACTGTCCTTATTAATTTCTAAAATTATCCATCATAGATCTTTACATTATGCATGATAAGTTGAATCATATGATTTATTGATCCAATTATATGTAGTGTTGTCAGATTCCTTATAGTGGAACAATAATTTCTTCATGTGGTCACAAAGAGTCAACCTTTGGTAGCTCCATGACTTAACTAAATTTTCATCCATAGTTGGTTGAGTTCCATGTGCAGCCAATAAAAGATCAATGTGTGTTCAATCCAATTGTTGGAAAAATTATAACTACCATGGTCAATTAACTTCATTCATGTAGTTTATGAGTTTTTAGTATGATATATTCAATATTTATAAAAAAATCAAGTTTGAAATAATTTCTTGAATTCCTTCTTATATCAATGAATCAATTATGAAATTACTTGGGATGTAAAAACACTCATGGATTATCTTAATGAAATAGATCCACCACTTAATTTTGTTTTTGTATTTATTTTTCATGTTTGATCACCTATCACATGGTATCTTTGGATTCTATGTGCAGTCACTTGATTATAACATGGGGTCACTTAACACTTAGACAAATATTTTTTTCAATCACATGGTCACTCCACTTGTACATATAGTCAATTGGTAGTAATATGATAACATTAATTCAATGTTTTGATGATCTATAATTATCATATTTTCCATGAAAAATATGTTACTAATACAAAACACTTTATTCATTAGAATTATAAGAAAGATTATTTTTTATTATTAAAAAAAGTAATTTCTTGAAAAATCCAACAATATCCCCTTTTTTATGATCACAAATCATGACAGGATAAATCTTCATTATAAAATTTGATTACATAAACTTAAAAAATATATTTCATTTTAAGTTTAAAATAAGAATTTTAATACCTAGAACATATAATAATGATTAAATTCCATAGTATTTTCCATTTATTTCTATTATTTCCCCTTTTTGGGTTATCAAAAAATAAGAATAGATGAGAATAGACATTGAAATAAATTAACAAAAGGAATAAAAAAGAATTTAATCAAGATAAAAATAAATATAATAAAGATAAGAAAAAATATAATCAATATAAAATCAAATATATTAATTTAAAATAGTCTTAATACAAATTATAATAGATGTAATGTCAGGATCCTAATCAGAATGAAAATCAAAAATCTATTTCCCTTGAGGCTTTGGGATCGAACGGATCATTTCCCTTTACTATATAATGAATAGGAGTAGGTTTGGGAATGGGAGTAGGAGGGTCACCAAAATTAATTTCCTTAGTAATAGGTTAGATATGATTCATAACTTATGTAGGTGTAAAATGAAAAGGCAGTACTAAATCAGAGTTTAAGGTGGGAATAATGAAGGTAGAGTCAGGAGGAACTAAAGGGATAGGATGAGTTATAGGCACAACCAAGGAAGTGTGATCAATATAAAAATATGGTTCTCTAATATGAGTAAAAAACATCAAGGACAATGATCCTAACTATATAAATTTATAGAAACTTATATTTTCCTTCATAAAGACATCCAAAAGAGGTTCTGACACCTTCAACTTATGTACCTAATCATTGAAATATTGGGTGACTGGAAGTATCTTCATTTCACTATCCAAGGACATAAATATCGACTTTAAGTCACTCTTTTTTAAGATCCTAGTCAGGTAAAATTTTATGGACTTAATGATTCTTTCACTTTCTATTCCAATCATCTTTACAACTGTCCTTAATAAGTCTATAATATTGTTATAGTGGGTTTTTGGAGTAGAAATAATCATCTATTTGGTTTTTTTAAAACCATCAAAAACAATATTTATTCTTATTGAATAATCCTCCTTAACAAAATTTCATTTATTGTAGCATGAACAGTTGTAACAGGTGGATTATAGGGGAATTAAAAGTATAAGCATGTTGCCTAATATCCCCATGTTCTATATAAATAGCTCTAACAAACTCTTGCAGCCTATAAATCTTCGTTGACATATGATCAGGCTTTCTAAAGAAATGGGTTTAGATGTGATTGAAAATAACATATATATCCATAAAGATACCTTATTCCTTGATAACATCAAAATTGGTTCCAAAATTAAGGAACCTATAATTCAACATATTGATCAAATCATATTTAAAAATGTTTAAATCATCAACTCTAATAATGGAAAAAAGAAATAGGGAGAGGAGGTTAAGGAACACCCTATCTAAAGGAATATTTCCTACTAACCTCTTCCACTTCCTCTAATATCGCTTCTCTTTCTCTTTTCATAAATGAATCAAACATAGGTCTCGAACTTATGGGATTAAACTCATCAACAATATTTGATTCATTTACATTATCTAGATCTCTAACTTTAGTAAATTTCATTGGTTTGGGTATAAATATATCACTAATAAATTATTCTACTTTTTGAAACAATATATATTTATGGATGTAAACTCTGTAAAATGCACTTTAATCCTTTAATCTACATTCACTAAGGATATTTCAATAGGATGAGTTGCAACATAATTAATAGGAATGGAATTTCAACCATGATTAGGTGGATTTCCTCTATCATGATCATTACCATCATAGTTTAAATACTCTATCCCAATGAAAGATCCAAGGGAATTATCCCCCTTAGAATATGGAGTGTCAAAAGGTTGCTGATTCCCCCCTTTATCTTCCATAGGAATTATTTTTTCAGTGGAATCAACCAATCCTTAATTATATTCCTTTATATTAATTGAGGTAACATCATTATTACTAAACTCATCAATATTTAAATTATAAAGGATTTTACTATCTTGAAGGGTGGAAAAAGGTTCATTCACTTCTTTATTAGAGTAAAATTCTTCATCATCAAGAGAAAGATCCTTAAGAGTGTAATTTTTTTTCATAATAAATACCATCAATTATTAGAAAATGATTAATCATTGGTTTAGGGGTAAAAATACACTCATCCTAATATACTTTGATATATTATTCATTTAATTCAACTTCTTCTTTAGAAATCTTCTAGATTCAACACTAGTACCACCAACATATTCCTATAACACATGCACAACCACATACCTTTCCACATATAACTCTTCCACAAAATAATACTATGAAGTCTCATCAAGTTATAAACATGGATTATCTATATCTTTTTTAACTCATAAAATCTTTAACAGGGTTGAATTTCTCATAGAACTTCTCTGGTCATCCACCCAAATATTCTTCCAAGGATTCCAATTAACTATTATTCTATTGGAAATGGTTTGTTTCAACCATAACCCAATAGAAGTTTTTATCTTATCCTGAGGAACAAGTAATTTATTCTCTAAAAATCTTAAATAAAATTAATATAGGGAAAATAGTTTGACCAGGAGGATGTATTGTATAATTTTTTCATGTGTCTCCTAAAAAACCTAGGTAGGTTAATCTACACATCATTATTCATAAAATATAAAAAAAAATCTTGATGCCTTAGAATTTTGAAGTATTTCCTGGGATAAATCGGGTGATGAATAAACTTGACCATCAACTTACAATCACTATCAAAATCCATTGCAATAGGTCTTTGAGGGTTTCCATATCTATTCATCTTTATTACAACTTTCTCATACTGAAAGGTCACATGACCCATAGGATAGTAACTCCGACAGTCCTAAAAATTACCACCATAATGCACTTTTAAACACTTAGATAATTTATTAGATGAAAACATATGATCTTCTCTATTGAAAAGGGTTGGCATGAAGTCCTTATTCTCACCATCTTTGAATCCAAATTCATATAGAACTCTTTCACCATACTTAAATAAAACGACCTACCATTTTCACTAAACCATTTAGTCTAGCCTTGATTCTTTACAAAAGTTCACACAAAATACTTTCTCAACTTCATCCACTCAACATCAATCTATTTTTTGAGTATCACCAACTGATTAAAAAAAGTGAGTCATGCACCTACACAACTAAATTTTATCTCACATTTTTATTATTCAAATGTGGGTTCTCATCATCATATAAAAACTCTAAATATCATTTCATACGCACCATATTCACTGTGGTTTGAGAGGCTCAAAAGTTTATAGAGTAAAATAGTTTGGTTTAGATAGGGAATAATGGTTTAAGAGGGAATTGGAGAAAAACAATTTTAATTCTAATTATGTCTCATTTATATTATTTAGGGCACTATAAATAGTAAATAAAAATAACTCTATAGATATTAATAAAAATCTATTCAAATTTTAATAATTAGTTAAGTTAGTCATAGTAGCTTATGAAGGGAATGGTAGGTTGATCTACCATATGTCATGTCACACGATTACTCAATTAAATCATGATTTCTTGACCTATTGCATAACTAACTTTAATGGTATCATGGATAATCATAGTAGCTTAACCTACCAAATGAATAGCCTTATGGCCACTTGATCCTTAGGATCACTTGTGACCTTTAAGGTATAATATTACCAATTTAAAATTTAAAAAATATCAATTAATAATGGTTTATCATACTTAATCCATGTTTGATATAATTTAATATCTCTATATTCAAAGGATTTGGGAAAATATCACCTAGTTGTTGCTCAGTACCTATGAATTCAAGAGTGATATCCCCTTTTTGAAAATGGTCTCTCAAAAAGTGTTATCTTATATAAATTTAATTTGTCCTGGAATGAGATATTGTACTCTTATAAATGTTGATTTCACTTGTATTATCAAAATTTATAGGTACATTTTAAAATTGAGAACCATAGTATAGTAATTCATGTTTCATCCATATGGGTTTTTCATAGTAACTACAAGAAACTATGTACTCAGCTTTATTAGTATACAATAAAAGAAAATTATATTTATTTTGAAACCAAGAAACTAAATACTTTCCCAATAAGTGACATGTGATGGAAGTTCTATTTCAATCTAACTTACGACCACTAAAATTGGCATCAAAATAACTCACTAACTAAAAACCATGTTCTCTAGAGAAATACAATCCAAATTTTTTTTGTATTTTTGTGGTTTTTGAAAATCCTTTTACAAAAATTTAAATGTGATTATTTGGGATTTTCATGAAATTTTGAACACATGAATATACTAAACATAATATCAGGTTGTCTGGAAGTTATGTATAGTAAAATCCCAATCAAAAATCTATAAGAAATTTGGTTAACTAGTTTCTTAGTCTCATCTAAATCTAGTTTACATCTAGTACTCATTGGAGTACTACTTAATCTAGTGTTATCCAAGAAAAAACATTTTAAAATATCTCTTTCTTATTTAATTTGATTTAAAGTAATTCCTTATTTGTTTTAAAAAAATATATAAAAACAAAGAAAGAATTTTAACCCTCCTATTAAACTCATTTTAAAATAATTTTCCATAGATATTAAAAATTTAAAAATAGAATTTTTGGGTGAACCAAAAATAATGTCATAAACATATATATATATAAGTAAAACATATTTTGAAATTATTTTAATAAATAGTATATAATTAGTTATACCTTTTGAAAATCCCTTTGAAATCAAGAAAGAGTTGAGCATATCATACCAAGCTCTAGGAGCCTGTTTTAAATAATAATGTTCTTTTGAAATTTTAAAAATATGATTTGGTAAATAATGGTTTTAAAAGACAAGGGGTTGTTCAATAAAAAAAACTCAATTATATAAAAATTTAACAATTCAATCTTAACATCCATTTGATATATTTTGAAACTAAGATATGCTGCATAAGCTAGTAGTATCATAATAGCTTCAAGTCTAGTTACTAGTGAAAATATTTCTTTATAATCAATCTCATATTATTAACTATAACCTTGTGTAACCAAACTATTTTTTTAACTATAGTTCCAAACTCATCAACCTTATTCTTATATACTTATTTATCTCCAATAGTTATTTGGTCTTTGGTTCTCTAAACTAGTTCCAAAACTGTATTTATTTCAAACTGATTAAACTCTTTTTTCATAGATATTACCCAATGTTCATCACTAATTACTTTATTAATGTTCTTAGGTTCAATATGAGATTATAAGGAATGATGTTTTACCAGCAATATAAGAGAGGCTCGAGTTTTATTTCCTTTATTTAGAACTTCTACTATAATATCAAAGGAATGGTATCTATGGGTCCCAAAAGTTTTATGGATTGAAGTACTTGTTTATTCTAAGTATTCTTCAAGGTTAGGTTAGTTTTCATTGTCTCTATTGAGATATTTTCCATGTAAATCAGTATCATGATCATAGAATTTAGTGTTATTATTGATATTTAGAATTGATATATCATCCTAAAGGTTTTGTAAATAAGGTTTACGTTCATGTAGATGTATCTCATTAAAAGTGACATGAATGGATTCTTTCATAACCTTATCTTGTTTATTTAATACTCTATATACCTCATTGGAGGTTGAATATCCAAGTAAAATTTCCTCATAACTATTAGGTTAAATTTTTTCCATATTATCTTTGTGTTTAGAGTAAAGACTTTATATACATAAACATTAAAGTAATTTAGCTTTGGTTGTGTACCCTTCTATAACTCATAAAGAGTATTATTTATAATAGGTCTTATTAGAAACCTATTAATTATATAAAAAGTTGTGTTCATAGATTCTACCCAAAAGTATATGGGTAATTTATATTCATTAATCGTAGTCTTAGCAATTTCTTTGAGAGATTTATTTCTCCTTTTAACAACCCACGTTTTTGATGTGTTCAAGGTGTAGATAAATTGTGTATATATCCATGTTAATGTAAAGATTCAAAGCCTTGATTATAAAATTCATGTCCATGATAAATTTTCATGGTTTCCATGGTAATTAAATTAAGGTTCTCTATAGTCTTTATATATTTATCCAATTAGGAAAAAGCTTCACCTTTGTGACATAGGAAAAATAACCAGGTGTTTCTTGAATAATCATAAACAATCACATAAGAATAATGTTTTCCACCCATTCTAGATACTATTTAAGGTAAAAAAAATATATGTGAACCAATTATAGAGTTTTATAAGTATAAAAACCATTCGTTGGTTTGATAGATATTTTTTACTGCTTTCTATTTTGAGAGGGATTGCACACTTTGTCTTTTAGAAATTTCAGCTTAAGTAGATACCTAACTAATACTTTTCTGGTTTGATTCCCAAGTGAGTCTATATTACAGTTACCTAGTATCCTGCTCCACAACTGATATTATCTATGAAATTTACTTAATTAAGAAATATTTTGAGAAAATAATGAATCTAATTTAACAAAATAAATATTGTCTGGTAAAAACTAAAACATGATGTGAATCATAAATTTTATAAGAATTATTATCAAATTTTACATTATAACCATTATTACACAATTTAGATATATTAAAAATACTATTTTTTAAACCATCAGAAAATAATACTTTTGAAATAAGAACAGTTTCAGGGTTACAAATTTGTCTAAATCTGATTATTTTTCCTCTTGAATTTTCACTAAATGTGACACTTCCACCATTCACTTTCACTAATTTCTTGAAACTTTAGTATTCTTATATCATATTTCTAGAACATACACTATCAAAATATCATAAACTTAGATCTCTTCAAGTATTTCATCTATAAAAATCAAAAAAAAATTATTTTGGTACATATTCTTTCTCGGGTTTAGAGAAGTTATCAAAAAAATATTTTTGAATTCAAATCTATTTTATAGGTTTACATACAACAATATTAATTTATTTTGATAAAAAAAATTTATTAGGTCCAAAAATATGTGAATAATTTCCATAATTAGAATTTACTTTAGTCTTATAGATTAAATCCTTATTTTTTTGAACATGGAACTAACTAGTGTTTATATAGCTTCTTTTTCTATCCCAAATTATAACCAATCCTAGTATTAAATTTGGGATTTTTTGAATTCCTAATATCATATTTAAGGAATTAGTTCCATTATTAAATCACACTAAATAATTTTTTAGTTGTTTATTTTTCAATCCTTGAATAATTTTTTGTTCTTTTATTTTTCAATTGTAAGATCACTTTTATCAAGAGAAGATAAAACATTAAAAATTTTCATATTCTTTTATTTATATTTAAGAACATTTATGGTATCCTCAAGAATATAGTATTATTGAAATTATTCTTCATTGTTCATATGAGATTTATCTTTATTTTCAAAGAAAATAAAAGTATTTGTAGTATTTTTTACCTCAGGTACACTGTACATAAAGAAAAAATTGGATTTTTCACTTGCATCCACTATGTTAGAGTTAGAATCAATAGATCTATCCTTAGATTAACTCTAGTTTATCTTCCTTCATTTATTGGGTTTCCTTTATATATTATCATGATTCATATTATATGTTTTTAATCAAGTTTATTTACAATTATAATTTTCTTTATGAGAAACAACTAAAGTATCCAAGATTTCACAAGTAACAACAGAAACATAAATTATATTAAATTAATCTTCACTCAATGTACATAATAAATAATTCCTAGCCTTAAATATATAATCTTACATAGATTTTGTTTCATCCCTCCAAAATTTTCTTGGTTCTTTAGTTTTTTCATATTTATCTATAATAGTACCCCAGTTATCAAACCCCATGATTTCTAAATAGAATTTTATTTTTATCTCTTATTGAGAATAGTTACTTATATTAAATAATAGAGGTTAATTGGTAACATGAAATTTATTTCTAGAATACATAATTATAGAGTAAATAAATCAAAAGTAAATATCTAATTCTTATAAATTTATCAAGGTTAAGTGAAAATATAAAAACAAACAGAAATATTGGCTTTGATTCTAAATGTTGGTCTCAGAGGAATGCTCAGGGGGAGGGGTGAATTGCAATTCCAATATAAAAAATTTATATTTTGAAAATTATAAATTTAAAAAACTTTAAATTTAAATCAATGGTTCTATTATAAAATATACTAAGTATATATAATTAGGAACATTGAAATAGTTTCTCAAAGGATCGATCAAAACACACTTAAAATAACGTGAAATTACCTTAAATTTTGAAATGATTTTACTCATATAAAACATAGTATATATATCACTTATAAATGTTAACTATTAAATTATATTTTTTATTTATATTTTAAAATCACTTACTGAAAAGAAAAAGTATTTTCCCATAAATTTAAATCAAGTAGTGAAAATAAAAACTAAACAAAAAATATAAATAAATAAGTGATTAGATTAAAAATGGAGCTTAGTTCTTCCCACTTGAAAAAAATCCAAATATAAGAAAATTTATTACAACTTAATAAAAAATTTATAACCTGGATTGGGTTTTATATAGTCAATTGTACACAAGGTAGTACAGGTTGTACCAAGACTCTTCAACAGATCTATGTGGGATAAGGATATGTGAGAAAATAAATAAAGGAGTATCAAATTACTCCACTTTATATTATATGATAATTTATCAATTAATATATATTAAAACATCCACAACACAAATTGTGAAGGAAACAGAAAGAGTTAATAATTTGAGAGAAGTTTGATGCAACTCAATATCTAATATAGTTTGGTTGATCAGTAAGGTTCTCCTATTAATATAATTGTATAGTTTTATCAAAAGTTAGTTTTTTAGTCAACTCATCCTTATTCTTGATCTTTTTAATTTCACCTATAAAATAGTGTTGAAGAAGAAAAATCATAGATATCACTGAAAGAACCACTAAAAATCAAACATAAGCATGTGAAAGGATTCTTCTAATTTATAGAGGATTCTTATCAAAGTATAAATTGAAGTATAATCATCCCCAAACTTATAGGTATAAACCACTATATTAGGTATCATAAAATTCTAAAACTATCCATTGGAGATCTATACTTTAGGCATGATAGGTTGAAAGAACATGTTAGATTGCTTACGGTAGATGTAGTGTGGTTAGAATTTATTCATGCAGTCATTGGGAGTCAACATATGGTAGATACAAGATTGAACCAAATTTTTAAATATGGTTAATTAAGTAAACTTTATGGTTTTCAAAGATAAAAATTCATTTGATCCAATAGTTGAAGAAATTATAACCTCTACGGTTGATTGACTTACTTTGTGTGGTTTATGAGTTTCTTAGTATAGTAACTTCAACACTTAGAAAAATCTCAATTCCAACATGGTCACTTAAATTCCTTCTTATAATCAATGGATTCATTATGTAGTAGCTTCAGATTCACATGCAATAGCTTCTTTCCTTTATGTGGTAGAATGAACACTTAGAAACATTTTAATTTTCATTCTCATGGTTGATCATCTGTCACAAGGTAGCTTTGACTTCTATGTGTGGTCACTTGACTATAACATGTGGTTACTTGAAACTTAGAAAAAAATATTCAGTCAATCACACAATCAACCACTTGTACATTATTCCTATTGGTATTCATACAGTCACTTGAATTCAATGTGTGCTTGATTCATACTTAAATATCAACCATAAAAATAATTTACTAACTCAAAATTCAAAATTTGTTAGAATTATAAGAAATGTGATGTGTGATTATTAAAAAAAGTAATTTCTAAACTAATCCAACATATACTATTTTATTCCTTAAAGTTATTTTATCACTATATTGGACCATATAACCATTGTTGTTATTATCCTAGAATGGAAAATTCCAAATGGGTGAATTGAATAACTTCATAAAAAATTAAATATTTTTAGATGGTAAGAAGAATAGTCTATATACTATATAGTTTTTTAAAATATATATTTAAAAACTAGATTCTCTGGTATTATATAAAATAGTGGAATAAAAAATTTTGATAAAATTATATTGTTGGAAAACCTAAGGTACTTGGAACGAGACAAGTAAAATTATAAAGAAAATAACATAAGAAAAGATAAGGGATTTCTGGATAATAATTCCCTATGTATCATATATTTTCCATAAAAGGACCCTAAGTTTCTATTATCAAAACTTATTTACTTATAAATTAAAGTTAAAGGGGGATATTTTTTAAAAATATGAAAAATTATCACTAATTACAAGTCATTCCCACTCTTATAATAAATATTTAGCAAACAATTATTCATTAAAAATAATGATATAAAGAATAATAGAGTGACATAAATGATGAAGGTGATTTCATTCCTTTTATGGTAATAGTAGTGAAAAAATAGGTCAAGAAAGTAATGAAATTAAAAGTTTATCAATTTTGATCTTTGAGAGATGATATCTCTTGTAGATTCTTGGATCATTTTTTAAACAATTATAATTCTAAGAACCTAATCGTAGGGATTAATATACCTTTATTGATAATTATTCCACTATTTAATGCATATTTATTATTCCTTTATATATCCTTTTTAATATAGCCATTTTAGAGGTTATTAATTGATGATTATGCCATTTATTATTTTTCATCTTCATGAAAAGTATCTGTGATATCAATGTAAATTTGGGAATACTTTAATTGCTCTCGACTGCTTCAAGAATTTTTTGATTTTCTTATATTGAAAATTTTCATCACTGGGAAATAAAATAATCTATGATATTTATTGAGGTATATTATTTTATTAAATTTCATGGGAAATATTATATTTTAAATATATTTTAACTCTATTTATTCTTTGGTTAGATTACATATTCACTGCATTCATCTCATATACTAGTCATTTCACGGAGTTTCAATCGGTATTTTGCTATATCACTTTATTGATAGTTTCCATTTTACTCTTCTAATAATTTATGAGATATTAATGGTTTAGATATTAATATCTCTAGATATAGAATATAACCTATATAATTTTATTTTAATTATTCAAATAAAAAAAATTAAATAATAAGTATATAGTGTGATCAAAAAACACATTAAAATTTTGAGGGTATTTTAAGATTGACTAAAAATATCCCTATTTTTTAAGATCATAATACATAGTAAGAAAATGTAAGTTCACATTATAAATAAATTCAATTTTTTATTAATATAATCCAAAATTTAGAGAATTAGATCTTACCATTTAAAGTCTCCCCTTTTTTTGATTATAGAAAAAATAAGGTTAGAAAGCATAAGGATTTATATTATAAAATCGCTAGTAGGATGAATGTATAGTGTAAAGTGGGAATAAGAATAAAATATAGCTAAAAAACTAAGGGTATTTTTTCAAAGAACCTTTAATATGGGTATGAATGATATAAACCACTACTAAATGAGTTTTATAGCCTTTTGGCCATGTTCATAACCTCTATAAATATAGAGTATAGAAATTTTGTAATTTATATACTTGCCTCAATTTTATTCAAGTTCCTAAAGGATATAATCATTCTAATATATAAGATTATAAATATGGTTAAAAATGACTCTATGAAAAGGGGGTTCTATAGGAGGAACATTATAAGATGAGGGTTAGTTAGTCTAGGTGGTCAAGGAATAGGATAAAAGGTTATAAAATTTGGACATTATTATATTTCATGTTGTAGTGTAATTTTATAAAACTTTTTTTGATACTGGAGGAACTTATGAATATTAGTTGGGGTAGCTGTTTTGGCAGTGTGAAGGTGAGGCTGGGGTGAGGTGTTGGTATGATGAGAGAAATATTTTTTATTGTAGGTGTTTTTGTAAGGTTTATGACAAGTTGAATGTTCACTAGGTGGAGGGTTTTTATCTTAAGACTCAAATATGGGGAGGTAAAGTTGGGGTTTCCATGAATGAAAATGGTTCTACTATGAGTGGATCTATAAGTTGATGGAGTAGAAGATGAAGCTTTTAAGGTAGGAAGAATAGGTTGGGTAAATAATGGAAGAGTTTTAAAGGAAGGTAGTTTATAAATAAGTGGGTAAGGAAAAGGAATATTTAGTTGAGTGAGAGAATTAATTCAATCAATTATTGGTTCAGTTGATTTAGGTACAAAGGGTGTGATTTTAGGTAATGTTGATAAGGAGTCCCTAAAAGTAGTAATGAAGAATATTTTGGAGGGGGTGACATGTTGGGTATGGGTAGAGGTTCTGAGAGTGGTAGATAAATATGGAAAAAGGATTGTTACGAAAGGAATAAAGAGATTATAAGTAGTTGGAGTGACAAAAAAATTGGTAGGGATGTTTGTAAGAGGTTGTATCGAGGTGGAAAGAGGTAGTTAAAGGGGTAAAAAAGTGTAATTTCACTACTTTTTGGTAAGGTGGTAAAGTATTGATTAAGGAAAGTCCAAATAGTGTGATGGAAAGATAAAGGGGGTGGGGGGGAATGTGGGGGGAAGGTTAAGAAATATACTTTGTATGGGAAATAGAAAGAGCATGAATAGTAGTGGAGGGATGGGGAGTATAGGGTTGGGGAGGGTTACCTTTTCTATATTCCTCTGGGTGTAGGCACCTTTCCTTTTATTTTGTTCTCCCTTTTTAAGGATTTTAGATTTGTGGTCTCTTCTTTTTCTTCTTCTTCTTCTTCTTCAAGAAACTAAGAGGAGAAATAATTTTTTCTTTTGAGTGAGGGCCTATAAAATTGTATCTCTATTGATATCATCATCCTTAATATAAGTAGTTTCTTCCATGATCATTTTATTCTTTAATAGAGATCTCATAGATTGTATAATATAATTCATGGTGGTAGTATCTTTCCTTATGTGTTTTTAAAAAATATAGAAATTTTATAATTCAAAAGAAAGGAACATGAATTTAATTTTTTGTTAATCAATGTATGGGTCAATAATGGGATAGTGAGATCACAACTCAATACTTGGATAAATTTAAAGTAGAAAAAACATAATATGATAAATAAATAACTTTTATGGTATGATTTTGACTCTAAGATTCCTAGATGTGGTGGTATAGATATATTAAGACATAAATTCAAATAAAAATATCTATGATGTGGGGTTTTTTACCTTAATGGTGGAAATTCCCCCTTACTAAGAAACAAAAAAAGTAAACCTACTTGAAGATTATACATAATTCAGGTTTATGGACACTCAACTTGTGGCATAAAAATATGTTCTAAGGCATTATTCTTGTTTAGTGTGTCATAATATTTGGGTATTTTTTTATTATGAGAATTATTTTTCCTATGATAATGACACTAAGAACTCAAAAAACATATTCAATCAGAGAAACCCTTACCTCTAATCATAAACGTGATCCAGGGATTCCACCTAATAGTTAAAGGTTGGATATTGGTGAATAACACTCACTGTAGTTTCAGTGTTAGGGTAATAGATTACCATTTGGAAGAGAAAACTTATCACATTTTTTATGACTGATAATATTATTGAGAGTGGAGGGATAGGCATCATACCATTTCCTATCATTTAATATACTATATCTAACTTCCATGTTCGAGAAACTATTATATTAAAGGGTCACCATTCTGAAAAAATAAGATATGAAGAATATAGATCATATGTTCTAGAATTATAAATCTAGTAAAAGGATATTCAGATAAAATAATTAGAATATAAGAACTCTTTAAAGAGATATTATCTCTTCTTAATCTATCGATCCTAAAATGACAAATGTATTAGATTAAATTTCATTTTCAGTTGGATTTAGAAGATTTGGATGGTCAATTATTTGGAATTAACTAAAATATTTTAACTATTTAACATCAATTTCAACCTCTGGGGGAATTCAATGATATACTATAGATAAGATATAGGAGGCTTAGAAACCAAAGAGACAATTAATAATAGATAATTATATTAAAATATCAAAAATAGAGGTTACCAATTGTTGGGAAAGATGTCTAAAATTTAAATAGAGTTACCATGTTTGAAGGCTTTCATTATTGTTCAAAATGTGATCATGGGTATGGTAAATGATGGTGGTTTATTTCTAAAAAATCCTAAAATAAATAGTTAAATCTAGAGAAACCATGATCCCCTTTATTAAAGAGTGGGTTAATTTTTTGAGTATATAATAGGATTTAGTTTGATCACTTGAATTAAATCACCCCTATCTTTTATTTGATAATGTCAAACCTCTCTGAGTTCAATGTTTTAGATAAAATGTTTAATAATTGATCATCTACTCTGATGAACTCAAGAGTGATATGCACTTTTAATGTGTGACCTTGAAGGAAGTGATGGATATTATCAATGTGTTTATATCTATTATGTTGTGATAAATTTATAGATAGAGAGATATAAATGGTATCATTATAATGATTCAATACATGTGTGTAAATTAAATGTAAATAATTAAGTTCTTATTTCATCAATAACAATTGCATGAAAAATCATTTATATGAAACATATTCATATTCATTGGTTGAAAGTGAAAAAGAGGGTTTCTTAATGCTATATTATGATAAGAGAGATTCTCTGAGAAAATGAAAAATATAAGAACTAATTTTACTATCAAATCTAAATCCTATAAATTCAATATCTAAATATATTTTTAGAATAAAATCTTATTTGAATAGAAAAAAACCATGTTTTGAACTTCTCTTCAAATACAAAGGATTGTTTTCTTGGATTTTATAAGAAATTATTTCATATTTTCTTAGAATCTAGTAATTAAAGATACCAAAAATATAATGGTTGGTTGACTTATTATTAAGTATATTAAACTATAAATTATTTCTCTATAGTGATTTTGATTTTACAGTCTCACATTTTTATCAAGATCTAAATTACATGAGGTAATCATGGGAGTAATTATATTAGAGGAATTATCTAAGACAAAACATTTTAATAGGTAAATGGTATACTTGTGTGTGGATATAATGTCACCTTTTTGGGTTCAATGAAATTTTAAAACCAACGAATAAATTAAGTTATCCCTTAAAGATAAATTATAATTTACTCTTTATAAGTTTGAAAAATATTATTTAATAGTTTTTAGAGTTTATCCTTAGATGATTTCATTCACATAGATCTATACAATTAGTGTGTCTATAACAAATTTCTTGTTAAAAAATTTCGGATATACAGTTCCTTTTATAAAATCCTTTAGTAAGTGAAAAAAATTGTAGATACTCATGCCAAGATCTTAAAGATTTTTAATTCCATAAATATACTTGTTGAATTTAGAAACATGGTCTAAAAAATATAGGTTTTCAAATCCCAGAGGTTGTTCAACATAAAATTCCTCTTAAAAATCATTTTAATTTTTTTTGAAAAAGGGTAAAATTTATATGCATTAAAAAGGAAAGTATAATTTTAATAGATTAAAGTCTAATTTTTGGAGTTAAGGTCTCTTTATATTATATATATGCTTCCTAGTTATATCCTTTAGCAACAATTTTGTCCTTGTTTTTAATAATTAATCCATTTTCATGACCCATATTTTGGAAGACCTATTTAGATTCTATAATCGAATAATCCTTATATCTTGGTTGTTCTTGATCTGATTAAGTTCTTTTTGTATTGATATCAACCAATTTTCATAACCAATGGTTTTATCATCCCTTTTTGGTTTGAACTGTGAAAATATGTGAGAAGAGACATTTATTCTAAAAATTACTTCAATTTAAAATTGTCTAATTGATATCATCAATGAAATTATTAATTGTATGGTCCTTCATTATTTTATAAATTCTAGGATAAAAATAGTATTATTCCTTCTTCCCTAGTGAATCATCTTCTATTTCAAAATTTCTTGGTTTTTTGGTTTCAATATTAATATTTTTTAAATAGGATTATTTCTCAAAATATCATCTTGGTCAGCTTCTAGAAGTTTGAAAACATACTTTATGAATGGGAAAATCATTTTAAATTTCACATGTACCATTTTTTCATCATCATGTTCCTTTTTATCAAGGACTCAATAATCTTTTTTATTGGTGAAGTAAGATAATAAAGATCCTTAGTTATATTATGAATTGAATTTTACAATGGTGTTTAAAATGAACACTTCATATATAAAAACATTAAAGTATATTATTTTAGTCTTTATATCATTCCATAGTTCATAAGGAATTTTCTTTAAATGTGGATAAATTAAAACAAGATTTATAGTAATAACAGGAAGTATTCACATCCACAGACAAATATTACTATGGGATTTTATATTCATGTAGCATAATTTAGACAATCTCCTAGAGTTACATATTTCTTCATTCTACCATAGAATTATTTTATGGAGTTCTTGGTGTGGAAAATTTGTATTTATACCTCCTTCACTATAAAAAATTAAAAAAATGTAGATTTTAATATTCACCACTTTAATCACTATAGATAGTAATCAACCACACATGTTTTTCATTTTGAACTAAATCTAAATGGTTTTTAGAAAACTTGATTGATTTAGGGTTTCATCAAAAAGAAATAAGACCTAATTATAACAAGATTTCTCATTAACTACAATATAAATATAATGATTCCCTCTAATAATCTTAGTTTTTATTAGTCCAAAAAGGTCCATGTATATAACCTAAAGTGTTTTATATATTGAGATATAGTTAATTTCCATTAGTCTAGATTTATCTTTCTTCCAAAATTAACAAGGATAAAATACTTTTTAGAAATAAAATCCTTGATACGGTAGGTCCTTAACATGATTATTTATGGATATGTTTTTTAAGGTTAATATGTTATAATTTATAAGATACTTAGGCCATAACCATGAATCATATTCAAAAACCTAATGTAAAGGGATATTTAGGCTTGAAAAGTCACTAAATTTTAGAGTGTATACATTTTCATGGAAATTTTTAGATAATATGTGACATCCTTGTGAATTTGTTTTTGATAAAGAGTAACTTTTCTACATGAAAAAATATCCTTTATCGCACAATTGAATTTTTATTTTAAGGTTTTGTTAAATTTATATGACATAAATATTATTAAAAATTAAAGGTTTATCCTATATAGTTACATATCCTTATTTTATAATTTTTCTTTTTGAATTGACACAAAATTTTGAAAACCCTCTATCCATTTTCATTAAGTGTCAGTAGTTTGATTTTTCACTTATCATGTGCCTAGAATGTTTATTATTCATATACTAGAAATTATTCCTTCATCCACTAGTACTCATAAAACTATAATATAAATAATGTTACTAACGATTTTAGTACCCAAATTTTAATAGGTCCAAAAATATTAGTAAATAAAACCTTTTTATCCCATATTTTTTTGAACTTATGATGTTCACAGGCTATAAGGTTCTATGAAGAATAATTTTTTATCTCACTAAAGGATTAACATTTCCTAAGAGAGTATCTATTCTTATAATTTCCTCCAATTTGATAGAAATTATAGAGTGGATTTTCATTCTAGTAAACATTTATTATTTGAAATATTTTTTATAGAGGATAAGATGTATCTAATTCCATTTTTTTACCTAGTATAGTTTTAGGTAGAAACCAATTTTTCTATATTTTTTCTACCCAGGGAGAAAGTTTTTAAACTTTTCATGGGATTTCATTATTTTAAGTTAGATAGACCACATTGTCTTAGTCATTGGAGAGTTAAGGAATAATTAGTCTTCAAGATATCTTGTAATTTAATGTGGAAGTTTTTATATTAGTCATTTTCACTTCAAATTTAGCTAGATGATACTTCTTATCATGGAACTTGAATGAGAATTAAAGCTCTTAAATATATTCGTGGAGTCTTTATATATATAGGGAGAGTTATATAGAATCTTCAAGTGTTATAGAATTTAATTATTTAGAGTTCGGTGAGTTATTGACCTTTTCTATAAAGCGCACATTCATTATAGAGGTAAAAAATCCTAAAATCTTCTAATTATCCTCACTCTTAGAGTTACTTCCAAATTATGATTCTTCACTAGAACCCTAAGTTTCTTCCTTTAGTGGCTTCATTCCTTTAATCTTTCTAAAATTCCTAAACTCATTTTTATTCCATGGGTATTCTAGCTTTATGTGTTTTAGTTTCTTACATTCATAGTAGATAAATTCTAATTATTACTTTTTATTTTCCTCATCCCAAGATTTTTGATTTTTTTACCTTCTATTTAACTTGATATTTCTTATGTCATTTCTTCAAAACATTATAATTTTTTTTTGAAATCTTAGAAAATGTATCCTCACTTTGTTGTAGCTTAATATCACCAGGTGGATCCATGGTATTAGTTAGATTGTAGGTTATTAGTTTCTTTTTATGATTTTAATTCTTTATATATATTGTGATGTATCTCGTATTGAATGAGAGTACTAATGAGATCATTTTATTTTAATCTTTGTGATACTATACATGTCTTCTATAATATTTATCTTTTTACTCCTACTCCCCTAAAAGGATTCCAATGACTTTTCCACAATTATCATGTCATCAATATCCTTTTCACTAAGTATGCATAGGGAATTCATGAAATTGATGAGATTTTGTTATATACTTGATATTAATTCACTAGGATATAAATAAAATCTTTTATATTGAGAGAGAATTATTTTCCTTTTGGTTTCAAGAATATTTTTAGTTCCAAAGTGATTCATCTCTGGTTTCATCTAAATGTTATAAGATGTTTTTAAATAGGAGACCCAGATATATATGTTACATGAACATAAGAGAGAATATCTTACCTTACTATAAAGAAGTTACACCAAATTTTATTCATTGATATAGGTTTTAGTTTTCTTCTGAGGAATTTTTTCACTTTTCCTAACTATAAACCTATACTCTATACTTGATTTGATATAAAAGCACTCCATATAGTATCTTTGGTATTTTTTGTACATTCCATCAAAGAAACATGGTTGTTTCAAATTATAAGAGTTTATGCTTCATAAATAAATATATATGGACATTTGAAAATATTTTCTCTATGATAGGTTAGTGTTAGAGAATGGTGATATAAAGACTAAGATTTAGTACCGATTATTACCCCAAATGGAAACTTTAATAAGGGTAAATTGAAAAATTTGTGAAAAAATAAACATTTTTATATGATAAGAATAATATTCTAAATACTTTGGATTTTATTAAAACTAAGACTTAAAAGCCTCAATACTCTGGTATTTAATGAAATGGAAGAAGATAAAATTTTGATAAAAAAGATATAGTTGGAAAGCAGAAGGTTTAACACATGAAATGATAAAGGAGTTCAAGATAAGACATACCTGCATCCCCTATCTTAACTAGTAAAAGATATAATCCACCTATTCCCAAAACTTCTTCAATTATAAACCAAATAAGAAAGGGAATATTATACCTATATCAAATAGATCAACAATGTGTACAAGCAGTGCATGCTCTTATAACAAAACTTTAGTCAATGAGTGGTGGAGAGAATGATATATTGATACAAATTATGAAGGCGGCGTCATTACTTTTTTAAAGTAAGAGTAAAAAATAACAATAAGGCTTGAATTATAAAGATTAAGAAGTGAGGAAGTAAAAAAATGATTGATTTAGACTTTGAGGGTTTAGTGATCTTGTGTATTATTCGATCATTATGTAGAAAATTAGAACTCTTAGAACTTCAATGTAGAGAATAAGATAGAATTGTTGACAAAAAATCCACTCATTAAAGAATAATTTTATATAGATTTTTTAATATAACCATTATAGAGAGTAATCATTAATGATGATGCAATTTATTATTCTTATTTATCATGAAAATATCTACAATGTCTTTGGAATTTTATGCTAACTTGAATTTCTTGGGAAATATTTGAGAATTATTATTTGATTTTATTCTATTAATATTTATCATCATTGGGAAATAAAGTAATATTTTAAATTTATTGAGGGGGATTATTTTATTAAATTTATTGTTAGAGATGATAGCACATATCATCCCTTTAATAGTGGGAAAAATAAGCTTTAACAGTGCTAAAAAAGTGTTGTTTTCCTAAGCACCATTAAAAGGGGAACCCTTTATCAGCATTAAAAAATCACTAATAAAGACCCCCTATTAGTGATAAAAAAAATTACTAATAAAGGTGGTATTTTATTAGTGCTAGTTTAGCACTGATAAAATTTCCCCTTTATTAGTGCTAGAAATAGTACTGATAAAGGACATACTACCGTAGTGTGCTGTTTGAATTACTACACACTGCAGTAATAAATTATATATGGAAATTTCATAATAATTTAATCAAAATCAAAAATAAATAAAAACACTATATTATAGACATTTAAAACAATATTTTGTACAATTACTTTAGCAATTACTATCACAAAAATTCAAAAACATAAATTTTTTATTTTATTTGGAGCCCGAACCCCTCTCAAAAAACAACGATCATGGTATTAGTTTTCTAATAACCACCCCTACTCAAGAAAAATAATCCACCTATATAAGAAAAAAAAATTCATATGTTAGTAATACTATAATAAAATAAATTAAACATAATATGAAATAATACATTAATAAAATGTTGATTTTAAATAAAAGGAAACACTTAGAGTCATATGGGTCACACTATGCATCAGATTTAGGTGGGGATGATTCTTACATGTCACAAATTACTTATTAATCTTTTTACAAAAGTGTTAAAATAAACTAAATATTTTTTCTCAGTTTTAAGTATGTTAATTTTCTTTTTCACCAAAATTTTATTTTAAATAGAAAACACAAAATTTGAGTCATACCAGTCACATCTTGTGTTGGTTTGACATGAGACTACTTATTATACATCAAAAATTACTTATGAATCATTTTAATAAAGTATCAAGACAGTCCGATCATGTTTACTCAGTTTTCAACGAGTGACGCATGTTTTGAACTAAAATGTCAATTTTAGACTGATAATAAACACTTTGATTCATATTGGGCACATCGTATATTAGATTGAGGTGAGGGTGATTATTACATTTCAAAAATGACTTATGGGTCATTTTCTTAAAGTATAAAAGCAATATGAATGATTTTTATATATTTTCAGTATGTCACTTTTCTTTTTTACTAAAATGTCAATTTTAAATAAAAAGACACACTTGGTGTCATACCAATCACACCATAAAAAATATTGAGGTGATTCTAATTCCTACACATAAAAAATTACTTATGAGTCAATTTTCTAAAGTATCAACACAATATAAATGTGTTTTCTCAGTTTTGAGTATTTCACTTGAGTTTTTTTACTAAAATTTCATTTTAAACTCAGAACATGTACATTGAGTCATACTTTTCATATAGTGTTTTAGTTTGATGTGAGAATAATTATTACATGTCACAAATGACTTTTGAATCATTTTTCGAAATTATCAAGGCAACCAAAGCACGTTTTCTTAGTTTTCAGTGAGTGATGAATGTTTTGAACTAAAATGTAAATTTTAAATTAATAACAGACACTTTGAGTCATACCAGGAACACTATATATCAGGATGAGGTGAAGTTGATTCCTACACATAAAAATGACTTATGGATAATTGTAATAAAGAATCAAAATAATATGGATGTGTTTTCTTTGTTTTGAGTATGTAACTTGTGTTTTTTTCTAAAATGGAAATTTTAAATAAAATGACACACTTGGAGTTATACTAGTCCCACCGTGCATTATATTGAGTTGTGGTTGATTACTACACATAAAAATGACTTATGAATATTTCTACTAAAGTATAAAAATAATCAAAAAAAAATTTCTTGGTTTTGAGTATGTCAATTATGTTTTTTACTAAAACGCCATTTTAAACTAAAAACATGCACTTTTAGTCATATTGGTCACATCGTGTGTCATTTTAATGTGATATTGATTCCTACGTGTCAAAAATCACTTATGAATAGTTTTTCTAAATTATCAACACAGTTTGAGTATTTTTTTTCTTAGTTTTTAGTGATTAACATATGTTTTGAACTAAAATATCAATTTTAAATTGATGACTGACACTTTGAGTCATACCTATCACATCATGTGTTGGTTTAACATGAGACTGATTCATACATATAAAAAAATAATTATTAGCCATTTTTTAAAATTAAAAACACAATCAGAGCATGTTTACTCTATTTTCAGTAAGTGACATGCATTTTGAACTAAAATGTCAATTTTAAACTAATAATGGACACCTGGAGTCATATCTGGAACACTTAGTATTGTATTGAGGTTCAGATGATTTCTAAATATAAAAAATGACTTATGGATCATTCTCCTAAATTATTATAATAATCAGAATGCATTTTATTGATTTTGAAAATGTCACTTATCTTTTTTACTAAAATGTAAATTTAAAATAAAAGACACACTTGGAGTCATATCAGTCACACCATGCATCGAATTGAGGTGTGGATAATTCATACTTGTCCAAAATTAATTATGGATATTTTCCTAAAGTATCAAAATAATATAAATTCATTTTATTGGTTTTGAGTATGTCACTTTTTTTACTAAAATGCCATTTTAAACTAAAAACATTCACTTTGAGTCATACCGGTCAAATAGTGCATCGGTTTGAAATGAGACTGATTCCTACACATAAAAATTTACTTATGAATTTTTTTACAAAATTAAAAGATAATCTGAGAATGTTTGCTCAGTTTTCAGTGAGTGAAATACATTTTGAACTAAAATGTCAATTTTAAATTGATAATGGACACTTTGAATCATACCGAGCACACCATATATCGGATTAAGGTGAGGATAATTAATGCATATAAAAAATTAATTATGGATCATTTTAATAAAGTATAAAAATAATCCTAATTATTTTTATCAGTTTTGAGTATGTCACTTGTGTTTTTTTCTAAAATTGAAATTTTAAATAAAAAGACATACTTGGAGTCATACAAGACACAACATACATCATATTGAGGTGTGGATGATTCCTATACATAAAAAATGATTTATGGATTTTTTTTACTACATTGTCAAAACAATATGAATGTGTTTTATTGGTTTTGAATATGTCACTTATCTTTTTTACTAAAATGTCATTTTAAACTGGAAACATGTACTTTGAGTCATATTGGTCACATCATGTGTTAGTTTGATGTGATAATGATTCCTATATATCAAAAATTACTTATTAATAGTTTCCCTAAATTGTCAAGAGAATTTGCGAAGTTTTCCTGGTTTTTAGTGAGTGATGCACGTTTTGAACTAAAATGTCAATTTTAGAATGATTATGGACACTTTGAGTCATACCAGGAATACTGTGTATCAGATTGAGGTGTAAATGTTTTTTATATATCAAAAATGAATTATAGATCATTATTCTAAATTAACAAAAAAAATATGAATGTGTTTTCTCTTTTTTGATTATGTCCCTTATCTTGTATAGTAAAATGTCAAATTTAAATTAAAAGAAACACTTTGATTTGTACTATCACACTGTGTGTCATATTGAGTTGTGGTTGATTCATACACATCAGAAATGAATTATGGATTGTTTTCCAAAAAATTTAAAAAATATTAATGTGTTTTCTCAGTTTTGAGTATGTAATGTGTTTTTTGAACTAAAAAGTAAATTTTAATCTAAAAACATGGAATTTTAGTTATAATGATCACATTGTGTATATTATTCACCCATTTTCTTATTTCCATTATCTCAAATTGTATCGTCAAATTTCGATATCTCATGAGCATGAGAATATTTTAACAAACCACCTCAAATCAAGAAAATTAATCCACCAGTATAACTATAAGGCCCCAACCTTAAACCTTACTTAATCTTGAGTTATTACAAGATTACACATTGAGGATCTTTTCGGGTTTAGAGTTTTAGAGAATTAGATCATAAAACTTGCATTACATTCCACATATAAACAAAGTGGTTACATAAAGATAGTATTCTTCATTCCCATCAATGGAAACATATTTAAAATAAAACATGGATTCTTTCTTGACACTTCCTTGACACTATCATCATATCATGTACCTTTCCCTTGACCTGTGAAAATCATTTCAAAAAAAAACTTGGGATGAGCATAAAAAGCTCAGTATGGGTTATAAAAACATGGAAAGGAAACATGGGTACATATATACATAAGAGTGAAATCATACTTTACCCATAAAACATAAGCACATTAACATACCTCATCAAATCATGAGTAAATCATTGAAATCATAAGACATAAAGGTAACTTGAGGCATTCATAACATTCTTACGTAGGGAGTAACCCTCTTGGTTACGTTTGGAATACCCATCACAGTATATTCCCTAAATCTCTTTGGAGAAACCTTAACGTTTCACTCCTTCGTGTTACCCAATTCATTGGAGAGCTATATCGGGCTCACCCGCCCTTAGTTTATCACGGAACCACCCGTTTTCATAATAATGCCCAAGAACCTCAACATAATCATATCACATAAAACATGCATAAAGTAAACATAACATTCCCACCTTTCAATCACAAGATATCAATACAACACATTGATATATAAAACATTATGAAAACCATTTTCGATACCAAAATAAAAGAAAAGTAAAACATGGTATTTATTTTTCTTTTAAAAAGAAAGTATGGCTTGTAGAGGAAGCCGAAACTCAAATAACGGTCACGACGGAGGAGAAGTCGTTGTCGCCGCATACGTATGAAAAAAACATTCCCTTTTGTCATTTAGTAAACGCTTCGTATAAAAAAATTTCCTTTTGAATAAACATAAAAGTCAAAGGGGTTTATACACCGTATAAAAGAAAGTTGTGTATAAAATAAAATATGCCTCAATGAAAGGATATTGAGACGAAGTCCCATACAAGGATCATTTTTTAAATAAAATAGATCTATTATGTGTATTCACTATAATTACACATAAATAAAGTACAAATACAAGATAGGACATAATAATATCATGACGTAATTTGAAAGTAGGAGATTAACCCAAAGAATGGAAATTGGGTTAAGAAGTTCCATTACCTCGTATCCGACTTGACTCGATCGTTCTTTAATGTCCTAAATAATAAACATGAGTTAATTTCTACTTGCTTAAGAACCTTTTTCAAGTTCATTATTCCTTTTATACCATGTTATGAACATCATGTAATCATTTAAGTTAATAATGTTCATTTTGTCGGTATTTGGTTCTTAAGTCAAAAATAGACTTCTTACACTTACATGTTGTTAATTTGGTCAATGGTTCATTATATCCAGAATGATATTAATTATTTGGATAACATATATATCTTATATATTCAGAATATACATGTATTTATAATATTACATCACATTTAGAGGTAAGAAATGAAATGCACCGTTCATGGAGACGGTAAGCCGTACGTACGCATGAACGCTACTTCCATTTCTATTTCGTATTTATGGAATGGAATCATAATGATATAAGAGTATATTATAATTCCAGTATAATAACATATATGATATCATTAACTTTATCCTTTACACATCCCACATATGGTATTAACGAATCAAATCACTTTCAGGGGGCGGTAGTCCGCACTTCCTAAAATGAAGATATCGTGTTTACCCATAATGGAAACAATAATGGTATGCCATAAATGAAAAATACAAAAGATTATGGAAAGAATAAAAATATTATATATCATATATAAAAATAGTGACATCATAATGGCCACCTTTGAAGGTGTTAAATGAGTATTGAACAATCATCGTTTCGGGAGGCAGAATTTCACCATCCACGGAAACCGTCTGTTCTTTAACCATTTGATGTAGTTTTGTGAGAGTGTAGCTCGAATAAATCTTATAACAACATCCTAGTATATTTAAGATACTGGTTTTATTACAAAATAAGTAAATAAAAAGAGTTTAGGGGGTTGGAGAAGCAAAATAAAGCAAATGAACATGAGAGAATGAATTACCTTTAAAAGTGTAACTCCTTTTGATTTGAGCCTAAAGGCTTCCTTTGAAAGGATTATGCACAAAGGGAATCCTATAGGATGAGGAGAGGTATGTGGAGAGAGTAAATGTGCAGGGGTTGGCCGAGCCAAAGGCTTTAGGAGTGTGTGAAATGAGGTAGAGGTGGGGGCCTTTTATAAGAGGAGAGGAGGGGCACTTTTGGAAATCATGAAACTATTATTTTATTTTCAAAAGTGTTTCGAATTTCTAAGGTCCCACATTGATATATTTCGAATATAAGATGATAAGTCTTCGAAATATTCCCATCCAATAGTTTTTGGACAATTTTAGGTCTTAGATTTTATATTATCGTTTCATTTTATTTAAACTGTTCATTAATGAGGTCATCGTTGCATCATCATGATGTTATAAGTAATTTAATTTATTTAATGTCTAAAAATTATAAAAAAAATACTATGATGTATTAAATCTTCATAGGTTTCTAATTAATGTTTATAGACAAGAATATGATTAGTATAACCCCTTCTAAAAATTGTTTTAGTAAAACAATTTATGTTAGTGTCATTTTCACCTTTATTTAAAAAAAGGCATTAAAGTCATTATCTCACCCAAGTGGCTCCATGGGGTCCCCTAAATCGACCCATGGGTTGTCTTGGTCGGCCATGACACAACCAATAGGGTTAGGACATGTGTCAAGCTCATCTCATTTTATTAAAGCATTATTTTTACCTTAAACTACACTAATTACCTCTAATCGCGATTAAAAACTTAATAAGTTACTATTCACCAAAAATTTATTTTAATCTCATTGAACCACATTTTACTTCTTAATGACAACCATGTATGTCGGATTTTCAAAATTCAATACACATTAGTGGTAAACTTTCATTTAACTGAAAAATCAGTTTGCTTGATTACCACTTAGTGGTTTCACTATTCATCAAAAATTAGAGTTTTTCAGAAAATTACCAAAAATTCACCCTAAGCTATATTTGATATTCCGAATTCAAAAATGAAGTCTATTTTACTAAATTCAAAACATATAAGTCACATTAATTAATTTAATAATTAATTCCCGCTGTCAGAGCAAATAGCGTGTTTTTATGAAACAATAAGTATCAAAAGATTGACACCAGTTTAAGTCCAATTTCAAAGTGAAATTGATTCCAATGATCACCATTGGATTAAATGTTAAAAATATATTCAGATTACACATTAAGACCAATTCAAAAGATAATCTAATCATATAAATAAATTAGATTAAGAAGCAGTTTTGATGTAAAATGCAGTATTTTTCACTATTCATTAAAAAATGAACATTGTTAGAAAAATACCAAAAATTCACACAAAGTAAATTTTGATGTCCCAATCATAAAGAATAAGTTTATTTTGACAAACATAGCTTATAAAATTTTCAAAAGATAGATTCAAAAATGGTTTGCCATCAAAAGGCAGTAAAACAATCTTTTAAAAATATTAGTGTATTCCATGCATAAGATTGGATTTATTTTCATTTTAAGCCTCTAAAACACTATCTCATTCATTAATAGACATATATAAAAATATATATTATTCATTACTTACTTGGGATGTTACATCCTTCCCCCCTTTAGAAAATTGCGTCCCCGCAATTTATTTACTTATCAAATAAATGGGGGTACTTATCCCTCATTTCATTTTCAGATTCCCATGTTTCCTCTTCCATCATGTGGTTTTTCCACAAAACCTTTACCTGCTTAATCACCTTATTCCGTAACACTTTCTCCATGTGGTCAATAATCTGGACCATTTGTTCCTCATAAGATAGGTTATCTTCCAGCTGAACTACCTCTGGACTCAAAACATGAGATGGATCTGACATATACTTTCTCAACATCGAAACGTGAAAAACATTGTGTACCTGAGATAAACTCGGAGGTAAAGCCACCCGGTATGCAACTGATCCAACTCTCTCCAGAATTTCATATGGTCCAATAAACCTTGTACTCAACTTTCCTTTCTTACTAAATCGCATCACACTTTTCCATGGTGATACTTTGAGAAAAACATGATCACCTACCTCAAAAGATAGATCCTTCCTCCTGTTGTCTGCATAACTCTTCTGCCTACTCTGAGCTGTTCTCATGTGCTTCTGAATCAGCTGAACTTGTTCTGCCAACTCTTCTACCAATTCTGGTCCCATCAACTTCCTTTCGCCCACTTCATCCCAGAAAGCTGGAGTTCGACACCGCTTCCCATATAATGCCTGAAATGGTGCCATCTGTATACTGGAATGAAAACTGTTATTATATGAAAATTCAATCAAAGAAAGATGTTGGTCCCAACTTCCCTGATAATCCATAAAACAAGCTCGTAGCATATCCTCCAATGTCTGAATTGTTCGTTCTGACTGCCCATCTGATTGAGGATGAAAAGCTGTACTAAAATTTAATTCATTACCCAACGACTTCTGAAGGCCTTTCCAAAAGTTAGAAGTGAACCTGGGATCACGATCAGATATAATGGAGAGGGGAACTCCATGTAACCTGACTATCTCTTTAAGATACAAACGGAAAATTTGATCTAGGGAAAAAGTATCTCGTATAGCAAGGAAATGAGCAGATTTAGTCAAGCGATCAACAATAACCCAGATTGTATTATTACCTCGAGATGTCTTCGGTAATCCCACAACAAAGTCCATGGATATATTCTCATATTTCCACTCTGGCACTGGTAAAGGATGAATCATCCCTTTCGGTAACTACCACTCTGCTTTAACCTGCTGACAAGTCAAACACTTCACAGTAAAATCAGCAATATCTCTTTTCATTCCATCCCACCAGAAATACTCCCGCAGATCTCTGTACATCTTAGTACTGCCAGGATGAACTGAAAACGGAGAACTATGAGCTTCACATAACAACTCTCTCTTCAACTTTGAATCACAAGGCACACACAATCTCTTCCCAAATCTCAAAAGGCAATCATTATCAATGTTGAATTCAGGAAACTTACCTTTTTGAACCAGCTCTACCTTTTTTTGCAACTCACTGTCTTACTTCTGTGCTTGCTTGATTCTATTTGATAGAGATGATCTCACTGATACCTGAAACAAAACAAAAGAACTTACTGCACCAACAACTTCTATTCCAAAGTTCATCAAATCCTTAACCAAAGGATCACGTTCCAAACGCAACATTGCTAATGAAGCATTACTTTTTCAACTCAAAGCATCAGCCACTTTATTTGCTTTTCCCGGATGGTAATGAATTGAACAATCATAATCCTTGATTAATTCTAGTCATCTCCTCTGTCTCATGTTCAATTCTTTCTGAGTGAATATATACTTTAAACTTTTGTGATCGTTATATATTTCACACTTTACTCCATACAAATGATGCCTCCAAATTTTTAAAGCAAAAACAACAGCAGCTAATTCCAAATCATGTGTAGGGTAATTTACCTCATGAGTTTTCAACTGTCGTGAAGCATAAGAAATTACCTGATCATTCTGCATTAGGACGCAACCAAGTCCTTTTAATGAAGCATCACTGTAGATAACAAACTCACCATTCCTGGAAGGTAGTGCCAAAACTGGAGCATTCACCAATCTTCTTTTCAATTCCTGAAAACAATCATCACATTCTTTTGTCTAGATAAACTTAACACCCTTCCGAGTTAGCTTAGTCATTGGACTAGATAACCGTGAAAAATTTCTAACAAACCTTCGGTAATAGCCTGAAAAACCAAGGAAGCTACGAATCTCAGTTACATTTGTGGGTCTTGGCCAGTCTTCCACAACTTTTGTTTTTGCAGGATCAACAGTTATCCCATCTTTAGAAACAATGTGACCAAGGAAAGAAATTTGTTGCAACCAAAACTCACACTTTCTGAATTTTCCATACAGTTTCTTTTCTTTTAAGGTTTGCAAGATAACCCTTAAATGTCTTTCATGCTCCTCTTTACTTTTAGAAAACACCAAAATATCATCAATAACACAACCACCATTTATCACCTGATTCAACTGATCCATCACTGCAGTAAATTGCTCAATTCTGATTCTGACCATCTCAACATGCTGATTTGGAAGGTCATTTCCCTCAGTATGCCTTCCCAAAAAAAATTCTCTGTTTCCTCTACAAAAAACCATCCTGAAAAAACATGTCTTAGATGAAGCAACATGGTAATCTTCAAATGCTATATCACTTCAATTTGACCATAAAAAAATATTTTTGGATAATCATTTAATAGAATTCAAACTCCTAAAGTTATCTAAACCGACCTCTGATACCAACTATAAGGCCCCAGCCTTAAACCTTACTTAATCTTGAGTTATTACAAGATTACACATTGAGGATCTTTTTGGGTTTAGAGTTTTAGAGAATTAGATCATAAAACTTGCATTACATTCCACATATAAACAAAGTGGTTACATAAAGATAGTATTCTTCATTCCCATCAATAGAAACATATTTAAAATAAAACATGGATTCTTTCTTGACACTTCCTTGACACTATCATCATATCATGTACCTTTCCCTTGACCTGTGAAAATCATTTCAAAAAAAAATTGGGATGAGCATAAAAAGCTCAGTATGGGTTATAAAAAAATGGAAAGGAAACATGGGTACATATATACATAAGATTGAAATCATACTTTACCCATAAAACTTAAGCACATTAACATACCTCATCAAATCATGAGTAAATCATTGAAATCATAAGACATAAAGATAACTTGAGGCATTCATAACATTCTTACATAGGGACTAACCCTCTTGGTTACGTTTGGAATACCCATCATAGTATATTCCCTAAATCTCTTCGGAGAAACCTTAACGTTTCACTCCTTCACGTTACCCAATGCATTGGAGAGCTATATCGGGCTCACCCGCCCTTAGTTTATCACGGAACCACCCTTTTTCATAATAATGCCCAAGAACCTCAACATAATCATATCACATAAAACATGCATAAAGGAAACATAAAATTCCCACCTTTCAATCACAAGATATCAATACAACACATTGATATATAAAACATTATGAAAACCATTTTCGATACCAAAATAAAAGAAAAGTAACACATGGTATTTATTTTTCTTTTAAAAAGAAGGTATGGCTTGTAGAGGAAGCCGAAACTCAAATAACGGTCACGACGGCGGAGAAGTCGTTGTCGCCGCATACGTACGACAAAAACAATCCCTTTTGTCATTTAGTAAATGCTTCGTATAAAAAGGATTCCTTTTGAATAAACGTAAAAGTCAAAGGGGTTTATACACCGTATAAAAGAAAGTTGTGTATAAAATAAAATATGCCTCAATGAAAGGAGATTGAGACGAAGTCCCATACAAGGATCATTTTTTAAATAAAATAGATCTATTATGTGTATTCACTATAATTACACATAAAGAAAGTACAAATACAAGATAGGACATAATAATATCATGACGTAATTTGAAAGTAGGAGATTAACCCAAAGAATGGAAATTGGGTTAAGAAGTTCCCTTACCTCGTTTCTGACTTGACTCGATCGTTCTTTAATGTCCTGAATAATAAACTTGAGTTAATTTCTACTTTCTTAAGAACCTTTTTCAAGTTCATTATTCCTTTTATACCATGTTATGAACATCATGTAATCATTTAAGTTAATAATGTTCATTTTGTCGGCATTTGGTTCTTAAGTCAAAAATAGACTTCCTACACTTACATGTTGTTAATTTGGTCAAAGGTTCGTTATATCCAGAATGATATTAATGATTTCGATAACATATATATCATATATATTCATCATATACATGTATTTATAATATTACATCACATTTAGAGGTAAGAAATGAAATGCACCGTTCATGGAGACGGTAAGCCGTACGTACGCATGAACGCTAATTCCATTTCTATTTCGTATTTCTGGAATGGAATCATAATGATATAAGAGTATATTATAATTCCAGTATAATAACATATATAATATCATTAACTTTATCCTTTACACATCCCACATATGGTATTAACGAATCAAATCACTTTCAGGGGGTGGTAGTCCGCACTTCCTAAAATGAAGATATCGTGTTTACCCATAATGGAAACAATAATGATATGCCATAAATGAAAAATACATAAGCTTATGGAAAGAATAAACATATTATATATCATATATAAAAATAGTGACATCATAATGGCCACCTTTGAAGGTGTTAAATGAGTATTGAACAATCATCGTTTCGGGAGGCAGAATTTCACCATCCACAGAAACCGTATGTTCTTTAACCATTTGATGTAGTTTTGTGAGAGTGTAGCTCGAATAAATCTTATAACAACATCCTAGTATATTGCAGATACTGGTGTTGTTACAAAATAAGTAAATAAAAAGAGTTTAGGGGGTTGGAGAAGCAAAATAAAACAAATGAACATGAGAGAATGAATTACCTTTAAAAGTGTAACTCCTTTTGATTTGAGCCTAAAGGCTTCCTTTGAAAGGATTCTGCCCAAAGGGAATCCTATAGGATGAGTAGAAAGATGTGGATAGAGTAAATGGTCAGGGTTTGGCCGAGCCAAAGTCTTGAGGAGTGTGTGAAATGAGGTAGAGGTGGGGGCCTTTTATAAGAGGAGAGAAGGGGCACTTTTGGAAATCATGAAACTATTATTTTATTTTCAAAAGTGTTTCGAATTTATAAGGTCCCACATTGATATATTTAGAAGATAAGATTATAAGCCTTCGAAATATTCCCATACAATAGTTTTTGGACAAGTGTAGGTCTTAGATTTAATATTATCGTTTCATTTTATTTAAACTGTTCATTAATGAGGTCATCGTTGCATCATCATGATGTCATAAGTAATTTAATTTATTTAATGTCTAAAAATTATAAAAAAAATACTATGATGTAGTAAATCTTTTTATCTTTATAATTAATGTTTATAGACAAAAATATGATTAGTATAACCCCTTCTAAAAATTGTTTTAGTAAAACAATTTATGTTAGTGTCATTTTCACCTTTATTTAAAAAAAAGGCATTAAAGTCATTATCTCACCCAAGTGGCTCCATGGGGTCCCATAAATCGACCCATGGGTTGTCTTGGTCGGACATGACACAACCAATAGGGTTAGGACATGTTGCAAGCTCATCTCATTTTATTAAAGAATTATTTTTACCTTAAACTACACTAATTACCTCTAATCGCGATTAAAAACTTAATAAGTTACTATTCACCAAAAATTTATTTTAATCTCATTGAACCACATTTTACTTCTTAATGACAACCATGTATGTAATATTTTCAAAATTCAATACACATTAGTGGTAAACTTTCATTTAACTGAAAAATCAGTTTGCTTGATTACCACTTCGTGGTTTCACTATTCATCAAAAATTGGAGTTTTTCAGAAAATTACCAAAAAATCACCCTAAGCTATATTTTATATTCTGAATTCAAAAATGAAGTCTATTTTACGAAATTCAAAACATATAAGTCACATTAATTAATTTAATAATTAATTCCCGCTGTCAGAGCAAATAGCGTGTTTTTATGAAACAATAAGTATCAAAAGATTGACACCAGTTTAAGTCCAATTTCAAAGTGAAATTGATTCCAATTACCACCATTGGATTAAATGGTAAAAATATATTCAGATTACACATTAAGACCAATTAAAAAGATAATCTAATCATATAAATAAATTAGATTAAGAAGCAGTTTTGATGTAAAATGCAGTATTTTTCACTATTCATTAAAAAATGAACATTGTCAGAAAAATACCAAAAATTCACACAAAGTAAATTTTGATGTCCCAATCATAAAGAATAAGTTTATTTTGACAAACATAGCTTATAAAATTGTCAAAATATAGATTCAAAAATGGTTTACCATCAAAAGGCAATAAAACAATCTTTTAAAAATATTAGTGTATTCCATGCTTAAGATTGGATTTATTTTCATTTTAAGCCTCTAAAACACTATCTCATTCATTAATAGACATATATAAAAATATCTATTATTCATTACTTACTTGTGATGTTACAATAACAAAATAATTCTTATGTTAGTAATACTATAAATAAATAAATTAAACATAAATATGAAATAATAAATTAATAAAATGTCGATTTTAAACTAAAACCACTAAATTTGAGTCATACTGGGTAAAACATGTATCAAATTGAGGTATGGTTGATTTCGTTGTGCCTTTTTATCCTACAATGCATTCAACATTCTAATTTGTCTAACAATATTTCTCTTTGATAACCTAAAATGTTGAATGAATTAGGGAATTAAAATAAAATAGCATCATCATGATTGCATCATCCTTGTTGAGTGAATGAACACAATACATTAGTGGATCATCATTTTGTATGAAGTCATTTCTTCATGATCTCAATTAAAATTAAAAGAAATAATTATATGATAAAAATGATAACTAAATTAAATAAAAAGTAGATAAAATGATGGGAAAATCAACTATATAAGTATTAGGAAGAAATATCTTCATGATATATGTATAAATTCTAACACCAGGTATGCTACCCAGTCGATTCTAAAAAAATATATTTCCTCATTTGAATATGAAGATTTTCAACAATCCGAGTAGTACTAGAAAAATATAAATACACAAAGGATTAATGAATATTTTATATTAAATTGTAATTATCTTTGAAAATACTTCTTCAAGGATTCTGGTTTGTTGATGGCATATGATATCTTTCATAAATTTGAAAATATAATAACCACAATAGTTTTCATTGAGTTCCTTTATTTCTATATCCTCACAAATTTCCATAAGTAGGAAAGTAATTTATCATCCCATAAAACATGGATCTCAATTTGAAATATTCATTTATTTAATTATCATACAACATAACACCTAAATTCCACAATAATTTCAAATATTCGATCAATAGATCCAAATAAACATCAATATCATTACCCGATTGTTTTGGTCCTGATATAAGCATAGATAACATAATGTATTTTCATCTCATGCATAACCATGGTAGAAAGTTATAATTTATCAACATAACTGGACATGTACTATGAGTGATAATTTTAAAACCAAAAGTATTCACTCCATCTATAGATAGTGCAATACAAAGGTTTCTCGGCTCGTTTCCAAATTCAAGATACTCATGATCTATTCTCTTCCACTGAGGAGAGTCAGTTGGGTGAAAAAGTTTTCCATCTTTATTTCTTGTATTTTCATGAAATTTCAATTACCTTGAAGTCTCTTAACTTCCATATAGGTTCCTATACCTTGGAATTATTGTAAAGTTCCATAAGCTTTCATAGGGCACGATTCATCTTTCTTATATTGAGAAACACCACACTTTGGGAATTATTTAAGTGATTTGTAGTCCTTATGAAATAGTATAAAATCATTTGGATAGGAATGTGTTTTTTTTGAGATCATACCCATTGAATGTAGCATTCTTTTAACATCATGTGTTTGGCTAGGAAACTCATTATCTTTTGGAAGAATATCCTTCAAGAGAGCAAGTAGTTTATTAAAAATATAATCACTTTATCTATTTCCAACTTTTAAATTATATAGATTCAATATGGATAAAAATTTTATATATTTAGTTCAACTAGAATACAATGGTGTCTTTGAACAACACTTTAAATTATAAAATAATTTTATAAAATCACAAATTTTATCCTCAAATATCATTATCATTTCCTTAATATGGTCTTTACCATCATTCACATCTATAATAACATACTCAATATGATATTCTTCATTATCCATGCTTGTAATAATATCATATAATCCATAAAACGTAATGTTATCCTATTCACTAGATACATTCACTTTTCCCCATGTTTTGTTAGAAATTTATAACTTCAATCTATACTGTAACTGATCAAGTATTCTTCCAAATCCACTGGAATAATTAGTCTTGAATAATAATAGTATAAACATGGACAAAGGATTTGAGAAGGTTCATATGCATGATATTTTGCAAACTTGGTGAATTATTTCACCCCATATTCACACACTTTTTTCATATGATTGGAATATATCAATTTTCAATACATGTCCATCCTATTTTCTTCGATAATATTAATATTTAACAAAATGAATAAATACACAAAAAGTTTCCTTTAAAATAAGGGAAATCCAACATTTTAATGTTTCAAATAATTTCCACATGCTTTGAAATAAATTGGCAATTGAATTTAATAAAAGAACTACTCCACTGATGGTAGGTGTTATCCTATGAATTAATCCATAATGATAACTGGTACCTATTATGGGATGAATACTTCTTAGGGTAGTTCAAGTAATATAGGTACATGTTCAGAAGAGATGGGGGATGATTCTGAGGAAAAAAATTCAATAATATCTGTTAAAGAGATGAATCTTATTAGGATGATAGTTGTCTCCTTAAATATAAATGTTCCTGGGATGGGGAGTTAGCAAAGTCCCATACAATATTTCATAGTTTGTTTTCTAAAGATAAAACAAAATCAGCAGCAATATGATCCCTACAAGGGGATCCTTGACTGGTGTGATCATGAGAACGCTCAGCTAGATGGTCTTATATTCACTCATGTCAAGACAGTCATTGTAGTTTCAACATTAAAATAAATCCTTCAATTACTCCATGAAAAGGATAAGGATTTTGTTCTGAGGATGGAATTTCAGTAGTTCTTAGCTTCTTGTAAGGCCAAGGTTGTAGGATTGGGATTATGTTGGATATACTATGTTTCTTATGGATTTATTTACATATCCTTTACATGGTTTTATTATCAATCTATATTATATAAGAGGTGAGATTCTATGTATCTATGAGGTCTCTAAAAGTTAATATGATCAAATAAATATAGATACTGCCATTTTTTCATACAAATGTATGAATTCATAAATATAGATACCACACATCCCATTGAATTTATAAATATATATACCATTCAACTTTTGACACATATTTTAAGGATTTTTCAAAAAGGAAAAGGAAATTAGTGAGTTGATCAAGTCTTTAGTCAATAAAAGTGGTTAATTTCTAAAGAGTATTTATAAAATAAAAAGGGTATCACTTATTTATAATCCCTTCTCAGTGATAAATTGCACTACCCTAGAATCTTAAATAAGTGATATTCCTCATAAATGTAAGCCTATATGCTCTCCTTAAATATTTTTCTTCAAATTTTTCTTTTTTACAGTATCCCGGTGCATTCCAATATGGTATTAGGCCACTGAATCTTTTTCCATCCTTTAATGTTCCTTAGGTTTAGTTGGATTCAATGTTTCTCTTGGATGATACCAAGGTAATACATTATTTCTATTTTCTAGGTTCGTACTTCACATGAAAAACAAACATATCCCTAATTTTATGTTAGTTCTAGGTTGGTTCTTATCTTAAAGTGGTGGTTGAATTCACTTCCTTTGAATCCAAAGCACTTCATAGTAATCAGTTTGGTAGGAATACACATCTTACCTCTCATACTCCCTTAGATATAGGTTGAGATCCATATAGAGTTAAAATTGAACAATTTTTGTTAGGAACTACTTATTAATTTATATCGCATGAGTTTAAGGGTTATTTAGAATATGTTTTATCTTTATGAGTTATAAGCATTCCTTTGGTATTTTCATGTTTTTTTCAATGATGGTAATATTGTACATGTTCATGACTTGGAATTCCTTATTAGTACTATTATTTAGTTAAAATGTGACCCTAATAAAATTATTCATTATAAATTGAGTAAATATTCTATTAAATATAATATTTAATAGTTTATGAGTTTTTTATGTAAATATTTTTGGATAACCATGAAATTGAATTAAAAAAAGGAAATTATGGAATAATAAGATAAATAATATGATATTAATATTTATCATCAATAAGTTAGAGATTCTAAAAACGTTAAAGAATTAGTTGATGAAAAGTAAAAAGGAAAGTGTTTAAAAAATAATATTAGAAATTTTGAACAAGAATATATTATATCATCCTAGATGATAAAAAATACATTAAAGTTAAAAAATGTAGTGAATATTTTAAAGAATAAAGTCAAGAATTGAGTTTTGTAAAGAAATTACATCAAAATTATCCTTTTTCAATATTTACTAGGGGCTAATGAATATGGACTCAAACTCCAAGGAGATGAATAATATAGGGAAAGGTGATTTAAAATATATATATATCATCAAATAAATCCATGATGGGTGATATGAATAATACAATTCTGATATATAGAGTGGGAAATAAATTTTATAAATAGATATTAATGATAAAATTTCAAAATTCATTTTTTATGCATGGGAAAAAGTGATTACCTAACCCTTACCTATACTTATTTGGATAGTTACGTTGAAGTTGGAGAACTTCCACCAATATTCATAGATTTTTTTTTTGGAGAATGATGTTAGAGGACAAAAACACCTCTCTAATTATTGTTAAAAATTCATCTCCTTAATATGACAATGAGGAACCTCAATTAATTTGGAAATTCATAAAAGTGTTTTTCCTCCATTGGAATTTTATCATTTTTTGGTCATGAACTAGGATTAAGTCCCTGTTTTGGTAATGTATTATCATTATCCCTTTTTTTATTAAACTAAGTTGGATATGATGTGAAAATAAGGGAGCATTTTTGACATGACAGTGTGAAGAAAAAGATAAAATTCCTAAGAAACCACCCAATACTACACTATGTTCATGAATACATATGCTTACAAGTGTAGTTTTTCAACATATACTGAAATAATTCTATATACTATATTCATGAATAAATATGCTTACAAGTGTAGTTTTTCATGTATTTTTTGATTAACACTTCGTCGTGTAACGGTATATGCGAGACAGACTCTTCATAACCATTTTGGATTCCTTGACACCGAAGTTCTTCAAACTGAAGTCGACACACTGAAACCAAAGTAAACACACCAAAACCGAATTTCAAAAGACCGAAATCAAAGATCGACAGACCGAAACCAAAGTTCGACACACCAAATTTTGACACACTGAAGTATGACACGCTGAAGTATGACACACACCGAAGTTTGACAGACCGAAGTCGACACACTGAAGTTTGACAGACCGAATTCGACACACCGAAGTTCGACAGACCTAAGTCGAAACACCGAAGATAACACACCGAAGATGACAGACCGATGTTATCAAACCGAAGACAATAGACCAAAGATGACTCACCAATTGATATAATTAACTATTTCCATTTTATTAATTCATATTTATTTCTAACGGTCATATTTAGATAAATTAATGTTTCATACATTATTTAATGTTGTCTGTAGAAGTATTCGTAGACAAGTACAAGGTACATACATGTGTGAAGATCATTATGCCTAGAGGATCGTGGAGTATAAAAGGACATCATATTTCACGTTAAATATACGAAAATAGTAGTACACACTGAGACACAGACTGATAGAATACCAAAAGAGAAGAACTAAGAACTCGAGATTACAAGAAGATTCTAACAGGTTACCTTCTCAAAAAGGGATAAATATACATCGATACATTAAAGATCTGAACCTTTTACACACCCTAAATCTGGATTACAGAAACTGCGATACTCTGTTCTGAAGACAACTTCGAGAAGAAGACTGAAATACCATATTCTCAACATTCATTGAGTCTAGAGCCTTACTTCACAACACATAGAAAATTCTTAACTCTATTCTCATCCTTAACTCTGTTGTGTTTTATATTTTCTATTTGAGCAGTGTGTATATTTATTTGTATAACACACGCTGTCTCCTAAGTATAACTGGAGGATATAAAAACTATCCTCATACTCAATCACTTATTTCATTTTTTTCCTACAAATAATTGGGGTAGAGGTTAAGTGTGACCTGGACAGCCTGGTGTGGTGTTGTAAACCCCAATCTAGGGTGTGGATCAAAAGTTTATTTATATAAATAGCTTGGTGGTAGGTGATCACCAAGTGGAGAGGATTAAGTCTCTACTGGAGACTAAACCTCTTATTTACATTGTTGTTCCAATCTTCAATTACTCTTTTTTTTATTCTCTTCTTATATTTGGTAAAACATAAAATTGTTTTTTATTACACTTTGATAGTTAGTTTTGGTTAGTGTGAGTATTTGTTTAATTCAGTAGACTTGTTTCAAAAGTTGAATTGGTGTTCTACACTAATTCATCTGAGGATTAATCACCCTTTGAGAAACCTGTTAACCAGTTGAACATTTACATTTCTACTGCTTTAATTAACTGGGCCATTTTTAAAATTGGGGGTTTTCTTAACCATAAAGTTTTAACAGAAATTTTAATTGGAACTCAATTCACCCCCCTCTTGAGTATCCACTCTGACCAACAGAGATATAAATGGAATACTTCCTATAAATAAAATAAAATCCTATTGTGCACAAATATATAAATCAAACGAGGAGAAACAAACCAGTAAAAAATCATAAAAACTATATACACAATGTGTAAGTGTAGTAGGCAAAGCTCAAATGAGGTGAATTAAGAGAAACTGAAGTGTGGGGCCAGATAACTGAGGTTTGATCTGTTATTTTTTGTGTGATGAGATATTGTGGGATAGGAATCAAATCAGGTGCATAGTTATTAAAGAGGAGAAGAAATTATCACATACATTAGATCTTGAGAGGATCAATTCATCATGAAGCTTGATGAAGAGTAGTGTTGAGGGTTTGGTTCAATGAAATCTTGAAGGCACAAGGGAGGAAGAATCTATTAGGGTTTTATTTAAAACATTGTTTAAGGCTTATTTCAACTCTTTCAAAAAAGCACTAATAAAGATACCTCTTTATGAGTGCAAAAAAGCACTGATAAAATACATCTATTGTCAGTGCTAAAATTATAGTTTAGATTCCCTTTAAAAAGGTATAGAATATGATGTTTCACATCCTACTCATGAACCTAGGATTTCTAGATCTGATGGTGGGTGATTCACCGTCATTGCTGATCCTATAAAAATCAATGAGAGGTCAGATTCCTACAAGTTTTATCTTATCATACGTTTAATTCTATCTAAGGAGGATAAGTCTATGGACATAGAGGAGTTGAAACCCAATATTTCTTAGATTTGGTTCATTCAAAACTGGTAGATTGTTCTCATTGGTAGGGGTTATTTCCCTCATATTTTTTCATCTGCTGGTGATAGATTAAAGGACTAGGGCATTGGTGTCTTCTCCCTAAACCCAGGTGTTTTTTGAATTTATTCTTGGGAGTTTAATTTCAACCCCTACTCAAAGAATCATTAAAATGCATATATTTGGATGAGAATATATGGCCTTAATTGGGTGCTTTGGCATCCTTTAATTTGGGATGATTTAGTCTCTTGCATTGGTGCGACTGTGGAGATGGATTACAACATTGTGGAAGGAAACTTTGGCTATTTCTACAAGGTCTTAGTGGATGTGGATATGCTGAATAGCCTACCTGACTGTACCGCTTTTATGTCCAACGGTAAAAGCATAGAGGTTGATTTTTAATATGAATCCATCCCAGATTTTTTTAATTTCTGCAGGTTGGTGGGGCATGATGTCTCTGATTTTCAGAATGTTATGAAAAATTTAGTTGAAGTAGGTGGGTAATTCCTCACCGCGATTCCATGGGAAACATCATGGTATTGTAATGGAGCTACATATGAAGCATGCATCTACTAGAAATGCCTCTAGGGTCATGAATCGGGATGCAAAAGACCCCAAGGGATTATTGCAGTAGTCATCTATCACTGATATCCAAGGGAATATTCAGAATGATCAGGTCACATTGGATGTAATTCCTGATCAGAATGTATCTGAGATGGATCCTTTGCCTAAGGTAGTTTACACTAAGGTAAGAAACACCTAGGGAATATCTTTTAAGGATACTCTTATTGGGGGCACAAAAATGATTGGCTCAATGAATGATATTGAAAAATATGATCGGGATAACAAACATGTGGAAAGGTAGCTATCAAGAGGCATGTATCCCTTGATTCAACCAGGAGTAAGGGAATACTCGCTTATTCTTTTTTTCATTATTAATATATATAATAGAAAGGATGACTTTTGTGAAGAATTTGAAAATATCCGGGACTCTTTTGGGGGATCCTCATGTGTTAAGACTAGCAAGGAAAGTGGCATTTCTGATTTGAAGGATAGTGCAAAATCAAGATGATGTCTTGATTCATGATGACACTAGGGGCAGTGAAACTAATGATGAGGAAGTTTCATCAGTTGATCATGATTAAACTTGGTAGGCCCCTAATCAGTGAAGAGCGGAAGGCACCAAACTCAAGGTGGATCTCAAGGGAGGGGTGTCGGGTTTAAAGGATGATGATTATTGATTGAGCCTTTGTTTTATTGTGGCATTGTATGTTCCATGATTCTACTATGTACATCTCCTTTTCATGTGTACTTTCCTTTTCAAATAAATTTTTGATGCCATGGGTTTTAATCCATGGTTCTCACCATTTCTCTAATAATTATATATATTTATAAATATAATAAATATATTTATTATAATTTTATAATTATTTAAATATATATTTATTTATATATAATTATACTCAAAACATCTCAGTCATGGATTTGGAAACCAAACTCATGATCCCAAATTTATTGATAAAAATAAATAGTACAAGGATGCATGTCAAACAAGGCATAAAATGGCCACATCATAAGAAAAAAAATCCTAAAAAAGTAGGTCAATCTCTACAATTCACTCTCAATCCCAAATTACATGGATTTTTTCCTATAACCTTTAGATCCCAACCTCTTCACTGTGTCTTAGACCTTTTTGGAACCTCATATTCTTCATCTAATGACAATTTGGAGAAGTATTCCAGAGTGAGGTGAATATCGAATTAAAATATAGATCCCAAAAGTCTATCTCTAGATTGGATCGTAATCCATCTGTAGTGTTAATTGATAACAACTTTTAAACTATTAAATAGTTATTGAAACCAAATACATCTATCTCAATCATAGAAAAAATGACTTCAAGTTGTGAAAAAACCATTCTGTCGCTTCTATATCGAGGCCTCCAGTGGGCCCTTCTCAATCCTGGTCCTCTAGAGGGATGGTACTAGAGTTTTTTTTGTGTAGTATCACATTTCTTATCTTAGGCCTTGCCAAGAGAGACATATAAATTTTTCAATAGTTCGGTAATGTGGGGTGGATAAGACCACTCTAGGTTCACTGGGGTCTGGGATTGTTCCCCTTGCAAGGAGTTTCGGCATCCTGATTAGCAATCCTAGTAAAAACCATTCCTGTTAACTCTGTCTGGTCATCCTTTTGAATGTTAGTGCAAAATGGATGAATTGTCCCTTGAGATTCTTCCATTTGTGAGGATTTCCTATGGGTGACCAATTGGAAGCCTTCATCATCTATATTAATGATTTATTTTTATAACTCAAGGAATATCTGCTTATAAACTTCCTCTCATCTAACTATCCTCTTGGGAATGCCTATCACTAGAACCAGTTTCTCTAATTAAAGAATCCTTAAAGGATAGCTCCTCATCTGCTACATGGGAAACCTACACCTATGCCTCCTCTTCTGCCGTAATAACAACCCATGATGCCTTTAGATCCAGTGTAGATTCACACTATGCTTCCTTCCCACCCTTATTTCCACTCATTATAGTAAAAAAATAGCTTCATCTTGACAACCAGTCCCTCTAGGAGTAGAATCAACATGGATTCTAAGCGCCCAATCAAAAATCATCCCAATTTTATTATAAATAGATCCCTATAATATACCTTTCTCTTTCATAGGTACCTTATTCTTACCCTTCCTATAATTTGTTGAGGCATGCCCTCTTATGGGTGGGATTCATGTTCAAGGGGCTTGTGGTCCATGTAATGGGCTTCATGTCCACTAGTCCTACGGGTCATGTATTGAATAAATAAGGCTTGATGCATGGGTTATCACCTTGGGGGGCTATGGCCTACCTTTCTGGTTTGTGTGTGAGGTGTGTGTGTGTATATTTTAATGTAATTGTACCCCCAAGCACCTGATATATATTAATATATATGTATATATATGTATATATAATTATAAATATAAGAAATATAATTATTATATAAATATATTTATAAATATATTTATTATTTAAATACATTTACTATAATTTTATAATTTTTTAAAATATATTTATTTATTTATAATCCTAATTATTAATAAATATATTTATAAATATTTGTATATATTTATAAATACTTGTATATATTTATAAATAATTTTATATAATTATATATGTGTATATATATTAATATATAAGTATATATAATTATAAATATAATAAATATATTTATTATTTAAATATATTTAATATAATTTTATAATTATTTAAATATATATATTTATTTATTAAATACTTTTTTAAACATTAGATATATTTATAATTTTATAATTAACTAAGTACATGCCAAACATATACACATGTACACATGTTATATCTATATATATACATCCCATATACACATGCATATATATACACACACACATACATACATTTGTACACATAAAACATCTATGTATACACATACACAAAGCACAAACACACATAACATAATGCATACACATATATACATATAAAAACTGATATAAATATATAAGTTCAAATATCACATATTAACAATGCATCATTTATATTTATATAATTATTTGAATTATTAAAATATAAATATTAATATATCATAATTATATTAACTATATGCAGGCATTTTGTAATTAATGTATATAAATAAACTATTAAACATTTTGAATAATATAATTTTGATAATTTTTTATATAGAAAATTTGGAAAATAAGATTCATTTTTTATTAAAAGTTATATAAATCATATTTATATATTATATTTACTTATATATACTTATTTTAATATAAATATTATTTAAAAATATATAAATATATATTTACTACCAAGATGGTTCGGTCATTGATTTGGAGACCAAACCCATGACCCCAAATTTATTAATAAAAGAAAAATGTACAAGGAAGAAAATGGGTCAAACAAGGCATAAAATGCCCACATCAGAAGAAAAGAAGTCAATCCCTGCAAGTAATTCTAGATCCCAAATTCCAAGGATATCTTCCTCTACCCTTTGGATGTCAACCTCTTTGTCATGTCTTAGCCCTTTACGGGGCCCCATATTCTCCATCCAATGAAAATTTAAATAAGTACCCTAGAGTGTAGAAAATCATGAATTTCCAAGATAGATCCCAAAATTCCATCTATGGATTGGATAAAAATCCATATTCAATGTTCATTGATAACAAATTCTAAACTGAAAAATAGTTATTGAAACTGAATACATCTAACTCCATAATACAAAAAATGACTTCAAGTTGCAATAAAAACCATTTTGTTGCTTCCTTACTGAGGCCTCCAGTTGTCCTTTCACCTTTCTGGTCCTCTAGAGCTATGATACTATAGTTTTTTGTCTTTGAAATATCATATTCCTCCTCTTATTCTTTTCTAAAAGTGCATTAAGAATTTTTCATTAGGTCAGTAAAATAGGGTGGATAAAACCACTCCACATTCTCAAAATCATCATCACTCATTATTGAGGGATTTTTAATTGGATACTCAACCTACAGGGGAGGGTGTATCTGAAAATACTTTCTACCTAAAGTTTCATCCTACATTTGGATTAGATTGTATGGGACTTTCATAGTTTGAGATTTAGGCTCATATTATTTGGATTTATGAGGGATTACCAATTGGAATACCTCTTCATCCACTAAAATTTGTGTACCTTTAATTAGAGACTCTTACTTAGCCATTACTCCTTGGGTGTCCTTAGAAGTAGTAGGTAAGACACCTTCTTTAGGATGATCTAACTTGGGATTAGAAACCATAGGTGGGGAGCCTTCCAAAGCACCAACCCCACATACACAGGTGAATTTTCCAATAAACCCTATTTTTTAGCTGCAATTCTAGACTTAGACTAAATCTCAACATCCTCATCCACTTTTTTCTTAACTTTACTATCTTGAGTGGAAATCATTTGATCTTGGAATATCTACTTATTAGTAATATCTCGATCCATTAATTCATCAACTGAACCCACCATCCCTTCTTCCAAAATTTACATCCATGACTTAGAAGCCCGCTGCCCGTTCATACCCACTTCCAGCACACCTACAGAGACATGTACATCTTGGGATTTCAAGGAAACCAAAGCATTAGTACACTCTATATGATAATAGGTAATCTTCATAATCACAAACACCATTTTTTGAATATCTGCATCATGCCCATTATTAGAGACATCATTCAAATAGACTAAAATCCCATCCTAACCAGCCTTTCAGACATCTTCCTTTGAGGTGGCATGTCCTCCAGTTCAAGTTTTAATATGATTAACAATAACATAATCATCCTGAGAATTAGACTTCAAACATATAAACTTTTTAAATCATGACTTCACATCATTCCCTCACGCTTGACAAAAATCATAAGAAACTAATCTCCTATAACTAGAAGTGTCATAACTTATGACCTTAGAGTCTAAGAAAAATATGGGAACCTTTTCATACTAAATTATCAAATCAAACTCATCATCATCAGTGGAAAGAAATACTCTATCAACAAGAGTAGATTACAAGTCCACCTCAACTAAAAAACATGCAAAGTGGCCAAATCTGGCCATCTCTATTTATTTTTTCATTTTAATGGGAACCTCAATCAATATTTCAATGTCATAGAGTATTTTAGGGTGCCAAAGTATAAAGTTTAATCCATATACCTTGACCCAAAGCTGATAATATGAGTTTTCAACCTCTATAGGATTAAAATTCTTATCTCATTCCTATATGTGCATAAACCCAAGATTGAGAGAAATCGAACCAAATCCCCACACCCATATTTTCAATTCTTCAAAAGGGAAAATCATTTGTAAAAATCCATGATCCAAAAAAAAATCCATGTTGAAAATCCCTAGATTTCGGATAGGTTCTCAACCAAATCTCCAATCCTCTATGGTTTAGATCCCCTTGGTAGAATTATATGATCAATCATATAGTGCTCACCAATTTTTAGGAATTCCGATATCAAATCTAGATCAAACTTAAAATTATCAATATTTTTCTGCTGATGAATGCCTCCCACAGTTGAGCCCTTGAAGAGTGAGAAAGATATCTTGGTTGCACCATCATCCACCACAAGGTTCCCTCATCAAACGAATTTCTGACTCACTAATCTCGTACCCACAAGCTTATGGGTATCAAATATTCCTTGTGCAAGGAAACAATCATCCATAGGTTGAATCATCTAATAATCCATTCAATGGGAGCCCTGAATCACTATCATAATCGGGAGAGGGACTCTCTTTCAAATGTAGACCCATCCAACATTTTAATTTAATTATTAATATAGTCTATAAATATATATTTATATATTTATAATTATAATTAAAATAAATATTTTTATATAATTATAAATATAATTATATATTTATATATTTATATATTTATATAATTATATATATTTATATAATTATATATATAATGATATATATATATATATTGGGGGAATAAATGTTGTGGGAGCTCTCTTCCATGATATTTAATGGAGATTAAGTTTTTGATCAATGATGTATTCTCATTTGGAATTCCATTTCAATCCCGTAGATGTTTTTCATGGACCTTGAAAGGTGGATAATGTTGGGAAAGTCTTAGATTCTTCTAGTGTTTGTGAAGTTTTGAAGAATGAATGATATCCCTTCACTACAAAGGTGAAGAATAATAGGTTCCTTGAGGATTCTAGGTATGTGATTGATTACTCTAAAATCAAAAAAAAATGGGTCACATGCTTTTATCAAAGAAAATAAAATGCTATTTGTGGAGTGGTTGGAGGAGTGAAAGCACTCAATTTTGGATCTATTGACTCTCCAGGGGAAGGATAATCCATGGGAAATTGAATATTTGTAACAATGGATCCGTTAAATATAATTATTTGGAAGATATAGGATTATTTCATTAAGGAAAGTTTATTTTCACATAGTGTTTACATCAGAGGTTCTCAAATTTATAGCCTAGGGTTTAGGATTTATTTCCCTTGAGCCTGGTTTTTTTAGAATCTAAGATTAGGTTCCCTTTTTCAATCCTTCATCATTAAAGAATAAAATTTCTCAAGTTTAGATTCAAATCCATGATCTTTCTAGGTTTTCTTCGTATATCAGTTTCTTTGGGACATCTTATCTGCTATTGGGGATCAAATTAAAGTTCATTTGGAAACTTAAAGTTCTCACTTTTGGAACTTTACCTGAGTGATTTTTGATATTGACATATTTGTTATATTGGTAGATTCATTAATCCTTATGGATACTGATAAAAGGTTGTAATTTTCCATTGAGTTTGAAAACAATCTTGTATTTTGTAACAAATGTTGTAATATTGGTCAATTGGATCAAGAATGCTGAAGGAGTATTCACTGATTCAACTGTAGAAAATCTAGACATTCCATTGAAAATTAAAAGGTTAAAATTCCAATTTTTGATGCCCTAACTGATGAATCTAATAAAAGGAATATTTTTCAGATGGATTCCCTAAGATAAATGGCTAGAAATTCAATTCATGCCTCCTTTGTTGAAGTAGTGTGTGGCTATATGGGTAAGAAGGGATAGTTTTAAGTGGGTGATAGGCATACTAGTCTAGAGATAAGAGAATCTTATCCTCATGGAAGAAATTTTGAATTTTCTTTAAAGGATATTGATGATGGATCTACTCTTGATGGGGGTGATACTTTGTTATTGGGAAGTGTTGAAAGGCTTGATGAGGTAGATTTGTATGAAGTAAATTTCATGATGTCTGGTGTTAGTGGGGGGAAGAAATCCTTGGCCTCAATGGGTTCCTTTTCTATCTTAATAAAATAGAAGAATTACCCTCCTTTTGTGGGGTCTTTAACTCTAATAAAGATTGTGAATCTGCTTTCTCCTATTGAGGAACTGAAGCTTCATCATAACGACTCTCCTTTATCGGGCTCTCCTTCGACTGGTATTGTAAAGAGATAGAGTGTTGTTGAAGGTCCACATGTATAGGCTACTGCTAAAATAAAGAGTATGGTCTCTGAATTAAGACCCAAGTTAGACACTCACAGGTCAACCACTTTGGATGGTGTAACTCCTCCGTAAGGGTTATCTCGGCCTCCTGGTCAAAGTAATTCTCATTATGTTCATGATAAATAGCCTTTTTTTATGTTGCAACCTCCAAAAATCTCTAAGGTAATAGATTCTGGTGCCCAGGGTGTTGGTGAGGATGATGATACCCTTATTGATAAGGATGACTAGACCAAATCTAATGTTCATCATGAAAAGATAGGTTTACCTAGTCGGGATGCCTCTACATTCACCACTACTGGGGATATTTCTGTTGGAGTGAGTCATGATATTGATCCTTATGATGGGGAAGATAAAACAATGATCATGGATGATCAAAAAGTTAACCGGAAGTTTCCCAAGTAGTGAAAGAGAGCCATTCACCCGAAAGGTTAGGGTAACTTTCGAGGAAGGGGTGGTAGAAGGATGAGCTTTGATGTTATGGAAAATATGCAATGGTCTTACCAATCCTAGTTTTTTATTCCTATTAAAAATGTGTATGAATATTTCAGAAAGGCCTCAGTCATGGAATGTGAAGCTGTAAGGAAACAAGAAATCAAGACTCCACTGAAGGACTTTGAGGGTAAAAGGTACCCTGAGGGCCTTTCAGAAGAGATGAAAAAATTGTTTGGTTTATATATTGAAGCTACCTTCACCAAAATGGTACTATTTTTTTGATACAAGTACTATCTAATAAACCAAAACTGTTAAAAAAAACATTGAAGATGGTTATCAACATAATATAGGGATGGATTTTAAGGATCTTCCATGGAATTACAATAGCAACATCATTCCATAGGACTCCTTGGATTTGTCATTGAGTGATGAGCTCATGTCGTCTCAAAGGATCATGTCATGGAAGAGAGGGAAACATCCAAAGGATAGGGGTTGATATCCCAAGAATTTGGGTTCCAGGGGAATTGGCATGACTTGATCTATTGTTTTCTCTATTTTTGGGCATTTCATACTTTTTTGAGCCCTTCTTTCCCTTCTTTGTTGTACTTTTCTTTTTTTTAATAAATTTTGTGAGTTTGGGTTAGCTTGCCAACTTGCACTCAAACCATCTCAATTATATATATAATTATATATATATTTATATAATTACATATATTTATTAATATATAGATATATATAATTATAAATATCATAAATATATTTATTATTTTAATATATTTATTATAATTTTATAATTATTGATATATATATAATTCTAATTATAAATAAATATAACTATAAATATTTTAATATATTTATAAATATATTTATATAATTATGTATATTTATGTAGTTATATATATTTATATAATTATATATATTTATATAATTATATAATTATATAATTATATATTAAAATATTAAAATATTTATTATTTAAATATATTTATTACAATTTTATAATTATTTATATAATTATTTATTTATAATTATAATTATAAATAAATATATTTAAAAATATTTGTATATATAAATATATTTATATATTTATATATATTTATATATTTATATATATTTATATATATTTATATATTTATATATATTTATATATATTTATATATTTATATATTTATATATATTTATATATATATATTTATATATATTTATATATTTATATATATATATATATAATTATTAATATATAATTATAAATATAAAAAAACATATTTTTTATTTAAATATATTAATTTCATGATGATCTCATCCTCATATCTGATTTTAGTCTCGGTGAAAGCTCATTTGAAGGTTCTGGATGTTGGATCTGGCTTGAGGGAGGTCCAGCCATGCTCCTCCAATGGGGCTCGTGAACCGAAGTCATTCTTTCCCTCCTCTTTAGTAAATGATGCTCCAACTGGGTCGCATGTTGTTTCTTTTTTTTCAGATCTGGATGATATTTCGATGTTTTTTGTTATCTTGAAGGTGGTGGACACTGAATCTGATTCATGGGAGGCACGATTGAGATCCTCTGGTGGAGAGAAAGATCTGAAGGTGGATACAGCTTTGGATCCCCAGATCTGTAGTACACTGAAGGCTACCTTCACACCACGATCTCGGACTGCTCCCTATGGCATATTCTTCCCTTACTCCAGCTCAAATTCTTCTATTCATAAACGATTCTCAAATAATGGTGTTATTTCATTTATTAAGTTTATCCCTAAGATCTTTAAGGAGTGTATGGAGGCTTTGTAACATTCAATTATTATGTAGCTCACCTCATAGGTGAAGATTGGTCCATGGAAGTTGAATGATTTGAAAAATGGACTTGTTCAAATTTGGGGTTTCCATGATAGGAATATTGTGTTGATTGACTTGGACTATTTCCACATTACCTTCAACTCATAGGTGCTTAATATAAAGGCATGGAGCTATGGATATGTTAATCTCAAATCAGGGATCCGCAGATTTTAGGACTGGGATCCCTAGTTTGATCCATATCAGGATAATAAATATGTTGTTCAGCCCTAGATTCAAAGCAGGTGTACTCACCAGAGAAGATCCAAATGGATTTTTCAGAATGAGAGGGTATGGCTATGCCATCGGGACCAGCCTGTGCATGCACAGAAAGCCTAGCCAGACGACCATGCAAAGGTGGAGAGCTACTATCATGATGCAGATGTTGGGGAGGGGCAGTTCCTTATAGATAGTCTAGTTGAATTCCCTAAGACCTTCAGGTCATGTAATATCTTAAGCCTACGGGCCATGTAATCTTTGATCCTACGGGCCTTTTAAGGGTTCCCCATCATCCCTTGAATAAGGGGTTATCAAAAATCAATAAAAATGAAGGCCTTCGGGCCATTCAGGCAATCCTAGATTCGGGTGAGAGGACTAAATTGGTTTTTTTGGTATCCAAGTATCCTATAGGACATTGATTTTACTATAGGTACACTAATAAAATTTGATAAGAAAACATAGCTAATCAGGTATGGTCACTATTCCAGGATCTTGGTTGAATTTGATCTTAATTCGACGTTAGTTGAAACTATTTTTTTTCACTAGGGAATTTAAATTTGTGCTTGATATTGAATATGAGTAAGTGCCTGAGTTTTTTTCTAATATATTATGTATTAGTCATACTAAAGAAAGTTTTAATAGAGGGTTGAGATGTATTAACTGTAAAAAGTACAGTCATCATGATAAAAATTACAAGCATAAATTATGTATCCCTAATTCAACTAAAACCATGGATGGGAAGTCAGGGAAGGATGTTTTGAGAGGAGTTACTATAATGCCACTACAGACTTACATGCCTATTAAGGGAAGTGTACTTGATCCTTCAACTAGTTCACATCGAATTGTGACCTCCTTTGCTGATGTGGTCGTTGGTTTCAACAAGTCTAATGATGGAAATCTCAATGACGTCTCCAATGGTGATGGCCCTAGTTATTTGATGGGGGTTGAGGCTAGGGGTCATCCAGAGAAGGCACATATTGATTTTTGTGATGTTGTGCCACCTGTGGATGCACCGGTGCAGGATACAGTGGATAAGGAGAGAAATTTTTGCAAAGGAAAAAATGTTTTAGTTGATGATGAGGACTATCAGCTGGTTACCCAGAGGAAATCCAATTTGCGGCCATCCATTATAGGAAAGGGATCAAAAAAAGAAGAAGAGGCTGGCACTGAGGATGCGACGAGAAAGAAGGAAGAAGATGTTGTGACTATCCCACAAAATCTTAATCTGGGTAAATTTTCTTTGCATGACATTTTAAATGGGTCCTTGGGTTTGGATTTTTTTTTTTTGAAGAATCTGATGTTTTTCATGAGGACATAAGTAATCCTCAGGATGACTCTAGATTTCTATTAAAAAATGTTTCCATGGGAGATCACTATGAATCTATGTCTCATCTGGAGGATGATGATTTGCTAAATATGGATGACCATGACATCACCTAGCATGCCCCTAAGAAATGTAAGCATGGCACACATCCAAAAGGAAGGGTTGGCTCTTGAGGAAGGGGTGGAAGTCATAAACAGAGGTGACTGAATGGTCTTTTGTTCTTTGGTGGTGATACCTCTTCGATTGTTTTTCTTTCCTTCTCTTTCTGTGTCATTTGTACTTTCTTTTTATTAATAAATTTTATAGGACCATGGGTTTTTAACCCATGGTTCACACCATTTTGAATAAAAATATTAATTATAATTTTAAAATTATTTAAATATATATATATTTATAATTATATAAATAATTTTTAAAAAACATTATTTATATATATATATAAATTATTAAAAAATATATATAAGTATATCATATTTATATTAATTATATACATTCATTTTTAAATTAATGTATATAAATAAACATTATTTTTTGAATAAAAATATGATAATTTTATATATATTAATAATATTTTTTATTAAAAAAAAATTATCAGTGCTTTTTGTTTAGTGTTAATAAAATCTGACACTGGGTAAGGCATGATCTTTGGTAGTGATATTCTCTAATGGGTATATTATAACTCTAGTTTTTTATTTGAATGGATAATATCCTGGATGCATCTATATAATTTATTGGTCTTTGCATTGGGTTTCATTGAGTAGTCTAGTAAATCAACTTATCGGCATTTTCCCTTTTATTATTATAATAATTGATGAGTTCTTAAAGTTTCAGATGATATTATCTCTAGATAGAGCATACTTTTAGTATAATTTTTCAATATTTCCTCAAAGTAAATAGTTAAATAAAAAATAGGTGTGTGTTGTATTTATCAAAAAAAATGAATGTATTTCGAGAATAAACTAATGGATGTCATGAATTAATCACTATCTATAAATATTTATAAATTTTATTATAAGTGTCACAAACAAACCCAATCCATTAATCCATTGGATTCCCGAACTGGCCTACGATATACCTGAGGGGTGTCTCTGGTCCCCTGAGGAGAACAACAAGAGTTAAAGACATCATAAGAAATCGCTTGGGGTGCTTTATCCCATGAATTAAATTAAATCAGAGTAAGAGAATAAATATATTTATAAAGAAATTTTATCATGAAACATCCGTAGGTGTGTGTATGTGTGAATAATTAAATTTAAAATAATTTTTTTAAGGAAGGGGATGATCACCACTTGAACTAGCACTGGGAAATCCCCAATCTCAAAAAAATAAAACCCCTAAACTTATTTAATTAAAACAATAAATGAAAAATAATATTTTTTTTATTTTGTCATTTTAATTCATTTGAAGTTTTTATTTTTTTCACTACTATAGATCGACCCTTAAAAGCATGTAGAAAAGGATTTAACAATGAGTGATGTTGTCCTCAGCACCGTTAAAGAGGGGGTCCCCTTTATCAGCACTAAAAAAAGAACTAATAAAGGCCCTCTATTATCATCCCTTTCATTAGTGTTGATAAAGGCCCCCCTTTATCAACACTAAAAATAGTGTTAAAAAGGGCCTAAGCTGCAGGAGTGTGTTGTTTGAATGACAGCACACAGCAGAAAATACAACTGAAACCTACATAAAAATACACCAATATGAGAATATATAATTTAATTGAAATAAATTTTACATCATGAATAAAAAACAACTATATAAATTTCAAAAAATGTTTTGTATAATTAAATTTATAATTGGTATCTACAAACATTTAAAAAATTAATGTTTCATCACCTTTGGCACCCCAGATCCTCTTAAAAAAGCCCGACCTTGGTATTAGTTGAAGAAACAATAACCCCAACCCAAGTAAGAAAATCCACCAACATAAGAAAAAAAATATTATGTTAGTAAAATAATAAATAAATAAATTAAATATAAATATGAAATAATACATTAATAAAATGTCAATTTTAAATAAAAAGACACGCTTGAGGTTATATTAATCACACATGCATCATATTGAGATTCAATTGATTACTATATGTCAAAAATGACTTATGGATCATTGTCCTAAAGTATCAAAACAATCTGGATGTTTTTTTCAATTTTCAGTATGTCACTTGTTCTTTTTACTAAAATTAATGTCAATTTTGACTAAAAAGACACACTTGGAGCAATACCGGTCACAACGTGCATCGTATTGAGGTGCAGATGATTATTACACATTAAAAATTACTTATGGATAGTTGTCCTAAATTATCAAAACAATCTGAAAGTATTTTATCAGTTTTGATTACGTCACTTTTTTTTACAAAAATGTCATTTCAAACTTGAAACATGCACTTTAATTCATACTGGTCACATTGTGTGTCGGTTTGATATGAGAATGCTTCATACATATTAAAAATTAATTATGAATTGTTTTACTAATTTATTAATACAATCGGAGTATTTTGTTTCTCAATTTTTAGTGAGTGATGCATTTTGAACTAAAATATAAATTTTAAACTGATAACGGACACTTTGAGTCATACCGGTCACACTATGCATCATATTGAGTTGTAGTTAATTACTACACCTTAAAAATGAACTATGGATCATTTTCCTAAAGTATTAAAACAATATGAAAGCGTTTGATTGGTTTTCAGTATGTCACTTGTTCTTTTTATTAAAATTAATGTCAGTTTTAAATAAAAAGACATGGTTGGAGTTATACTAGTCACACCATGTGTCGATTTGAAGTTAGATTAATTCCTATGCATCAAAAATTACTTTTGTATCATTTTACTAAAGTATAAAAACAATATGAATGTGTTTGACTGGTTTTGAGTATTTAACCTGTGTTTCTTACTAAAATATAATTTCAAACTGTAAATATACACTTTGAGACATACTGGTCACATCGTGTGTTATTTTGATATGAGACTACTTCCTACACATTTCAAATGAATTATGAATTGGTGTCCTAAATTATCAATACAATCAAAGTTCATTTTCATATTTTTTAGTGACTGACACGTTTTGAACTAAAATGACAATTTTAAATTGATAATAGACACTTTGAGTCATACCAGTCACACCATGAATTGGATTGAGGTGATATTTATTTATATATGTCACAAATTACTTATAGGCCGTTTTAATAAAGTATAAAAACAATCTTAATGTGTTTTCTTAGTTTTCAGTATGTCGGTTATTTTTTTACTAAAATTAATGTAAATTTTAAATAAAAAGACACACTTTGATTCATACTGGTCACACCATGCATTTTATTGAGGTGAGGTTGATTCCTACATATTAAAAATTACTTATGGAACATTTTTCTAAAGTATCAAGACAATAAAAAAATTATTAGTTTTGTCACACTTTGAGATTTTGAGAATTATTTTTTTTCAAATTAATTTATCTTTTCAATATTATTTTTTCATTTCACATAACACTGGAAATAGTTATTTATATATATATATATATATATATTAAAAATACTAATTCAAACATTGCTTTCGTATGCAATACCAACTTGGCTTGCACTACAGGAAATACCAACTTGGCTTGCGCTACAAGTAACGCCGACTTTGCATACGATGCACGCAACACTGAGTTTCTATGAAACATATCTTTTTATTATTTTAATATAATTATAACATAGTTGTTAAAATTAGTAATAACTAATTTTCAAATATTTTTGTTTTATATAAATAAAACATATTGATAATAAAAGATAATATTTTTGGTAAAGTCCTTTTGTGTTAAAAATATAGTTTTCTTAAATGAATTGATTTTAATAATAAAAGTAATTTTACACAAATTTAGGAGTTTAATTGGATAAAAAAATTCTTTTTTTAATTCAGATCATTTAAATTATACTAGGGTAAATTTTTGGTATTTTTCTGAGAAACATCATTTTTGGATGAATAGTAGAGAAGACTGCTTTTAGTTAAAAACCGCCTTTTGTCTAATTAAATATTAATGATAAATGATATTATAAATATTTTTTAGGGTCACATTATATTAATATTACATATACTAATAAAATGAAATTAATTAGGATCAAATTCACTTTGGAACTGAATAAAAAAAGTCTTAACGAACTTTTGAACTTCTTCCTACTTTAAAACCCCATTATTTCGTCATGTGTGTAGAAATAGCACTAATCTTATTTTTTCTGCTTCTATGATTATAATTTAAAAAATTATACATATACTATTCTATTCAGTCTAATATTTATATTCTAATAATTTCGTGTTAATTTTTTGACCAAAATGATTAGTAGAAGTGCTTAAAATTAATTACAGCGATTAAGGCCAAATTAAGCTTAATTAGTTACTAAACCTTAAAATTAAAGGCCCAAATGACCTGTACACTTGTCTAAAACCCATTGGATATTAATATTTTGTCCATAGACCTTCCATTCTTGAGTTTTTTTTGTTTTGGTAGGAATTTTTTTAGGTAAGAACATGTGAACACCTAATTGTTTTCCATGTTTCCAAAGACACTAAACTATTACGATCCTTTGGCATGTATTTTTGCAATGTACAGAATATTCATCTAAAATAATGTAATATCCATGCATTTTAAGCCTGGTTCAATAAATTTGTTATCAAAGGAAAGGCTTAGTCAACCTTTTGAAACTAGGATGAGAAAACTTTAGTGAGATCCCTAGGTATATTTCTAAGGATATGTCTAGGGATATCTCTATGGATAAGTATAAGGATGAGATAATGTTTAGGAAAATGTCCTAGAATTTTAGTAAAGGATGGAGTGAGTGGTTTCAAAGAAATACATCCTTTTATAGATACTACAATTGGATGTGGCTCTCTCACTGATGAACCTAGGGGTAACAACTCTGACAAGATATTCTGGGCTTGACTCGGGGTAATTTGGTAAATGACAACGGTCCTTTTTGCACACCTGGTTTGACACTCTTGGGGGATATGCTTTGGGAATTCACAAACTCTTTATGAACCATAATTAAGGATTTATATATATATATTATCTAGGAATAAACTATTATAAACCCAAGGTGTCATAGATTATGGAAGGTGTCATGATTTAGACGTCCTATAAGTTATTCTTTTAATGACTATGTGGTTTTTTGCAATGATAAGTAATGCTCAAACTATCCTTCCAGTTTTAGTCAATGGTGGGAACCATAAGTAACTGGATTAATGTTGAATGTGATGGAATATTTTTTGATGATAAGTAAAGTGGGATGATCACTAGAGTGAAAGATGTCGTGATCATTCCTAAACAGTTTTCACGGAACATGATTAACAATGTTTACATTAACCAACTCTCTAACTCAAAAAATAAGAGAAATATAGGAGTTAACTAAGATTTTGAGTAATGGGGACCATGGAGGAAAGAAGATTTGGTTTCCTCTATTTTAGGAATGTGGAATGAATCACTTAAGTGAATGTCTTAGAGGAACAAGAAGGTGTTTTTCCTGTGGAAAATATGAACACAAATAAAGTGACTGTAATGAAAAAATGAAGAGTTTAGTTAATGAAATGGATGGGAATTTTGGCCTTCTTAATTCTTCATCAAAGGTTAAGTTTTATAAGTTTGGAGAAAATGATCATTATGAAACCCAATGTCCCAATAGGAAAGTTCCTGAAGAGAATCAGCAAGGTAGTGCAAGTAATGGTTATATTGTGGATAATGATGAGACTATGGATGAAATGTGAAAGGAAAGAGGTATTACTATTAATATATTAATGATAAAGTAATCAAAGTATTCATGTGTTTGGATTATAGAATTAAGAATGGTGAATTGTGTATGGATTGTTCAGTTTATGTTTTTGCTAAGGATTTACAAGAATATGTTGAGTGGTCATGATGGATTAGAAAGGTTATCTCATGAAAGTTAACATTTTGACTAAGGTAAGGTAACCATTAACATGTTCTTCATGTTAAGATAATATTGTATTAATAAAGATACATGAGATATGAATAAGTAAATCAGATAGTACTTATTACCTTGGAACTAAGTAAGGACTTTTTAAAGGGTGTTTTATCCTATCATTGATGAATCTTAAAGTATTTTTGGATTTAAGGAGTAAATACAATATAGTTTGGAATGAATAATCATGCATGTTTTCCAAAATAATTTATGGAAATTTTGTTTATTACCAGGTTTCAAGAGAATATATAATGAGGTTATTTACATGTTTGGAATGTGAAATCCAAGAGATACTTTGTGATATGTAGGGGAATTAATGTTAATATGATTTCGTGACTCTCTTTCTAAAGTTTTAGATTTTCACCTTTGAGAAGTGTTATAAGGTTAACCGTTCAGGAAAAGTTTAAGTTAAGCTTCAAAAGAAGTATTTGTGCACTGATTTTGTGTTTAAAACATTGGTTAAAAGGCTAATCAGTTATTAACCTTATTTCAAGGATGTCCTTATTTTATATTTTTTTGAAAAGGACATCATGTATGTTGGGTGACAACTAACCAAGTCCAGAAAGGCCATGGGTCTTGAACCCATGACCGAAGGATGATAAGTGTTTCACACCTACCATTGGCCTACGTGATTTCTTGGTTAATGTATATTTATTCATGATGAATAAATATTTATGATGAACTAGTAGTGTTACATTTTATTTTTAGTTCATGTTGATTTTTTAAGAGACAAATAGTTAGACTTTTTATTCTTTTATGGGCCTTAAGATCCATTAAAAGTATATTTTAGTTCATTATTCATCAAAGTTAATTTATGGACATTCATTAAATTAGGTAATGGATTTATTAGAAATTTTTCAACGCACAGTCCAAGAATTAAATTTTGTTTAAAGAAATTTATCAAGATTTACTCAACATTCTAAAAGTGATACAAAAAAATGTTGTCTTAATACCTTAAATTCTATTAAACCAATGGATTATAGAATCATCGCAGATTTATGGATTTTAGGCCCTCAACTTTCCTTTTATCATTCACTTGTTTTGGATTGATGACATCAATCACTCCCTATAAATATTTACACTTTTCCTCCATGTCTAATCTTCACTCCAAACCTATGTTCTTCTATGTCAAAACCTAATCATATGTAACTTTGGGTAACCATTATGGTTCCAAATTTCCATTTTTAAGGGAAATATTAGTATCCATTTTTATGATGTGGGTTTATATTAATGAAACTTTCAAGTATTAAACCTTTGATAACCTATCATAATTTCGAGGTAGAAATTCATTTTAAGGGGGGTAGAATATAACACCCTAAGATTTTGAGATTTTTTTTTTGAATTAATATATCTTTTCTATATTATTTTTCATTTCATAAGACACTATAAATTTTTCTATATATATATATATATTAAAAAAACTAATTCAAACATTCCTTTCACACGTAATACCAACTTGTTTTGAGCTACACGCAATATCAACTTGGCTTGCACTACAAGCAGCACCGACATGGCGTACGATGCACACAACACTGAGTTTCTACGAAACATATATTTTTATGGTTTTAAGATAATTATAAATTATCCATTAAACATAGTAATAAATACTTTTCAAATAATGTTTTTTTATATAAATAAAACATATTGATAATGAAATATAATGTTTTTGGTAATGTCCTTTTATGTTAAAAATATTGTTTTCTTGAATGAATAACTTTTAATAATAAAAGTAATTTTAGATACATTTATAAATTTAATTTTATAAAATAAACTTTATTTTTTAATTCAAAGAATCAAAATTATCCTAGGGTAAATTTTTTATATATTTTTGAGCAACTTCATTTTTGGATGAATAGTGAAAAATACTGCTTTTTAGTTAACAACTGCCTTTTTCTAATTAATTATTAATGATAAATGATATTATAAATATTTTTTAAGGTCACATTATATGGATATTACATCTACTAATAGAATAAAATTCATTACAATCAACTTCACTTCGAAACTTAATAAAAACGTCTTAATAAACTTTTGAACTTTTTCCTACTTTAAAACCTCGTTATTTCGTCCCGTATGTGGGATTAGCACTAATCTTAATTTTTCCACTTATATTATTGGAATTTAATAAATAAAACATACACCATTGTATTAATTATAATATTTATATTCTAATAAGACCATGTTAATTATTGACCAAAATGATTAGTAAAAGTGATTAAAATTAATCACAGCGGTTGAGGCCAAATTAAGCTTAATTAGGGACTAAACCTTAAAATTATGGTCCCAAATGGCCTATAAACTTTTCTAACACCCATTTTATGTCTATATTTCAGTCATACACCTTCCATTATTGAGTTTGGTTAGTTTTTTAAGACTTTTTTTAGGTAAGAACATGTGCACACCTAATTTGTTTCCATGCTTCTAAAGACACTAAACAATTACGGTCCTCTGGCATGTATTTTTTGTAATGTAATGAATATTAATCTAAAATGATGTAATATACATGTATGTTAAGCCTAGGTTTCTATAGGTTTTCTGTGTGTCACTTTTTCATTTTACTAAAATTAACATCAATTTGTAATAAAAAAAGACACACTTTGAGTCATACCAGTCATACCGTACGTCGGATTGTGGTGTGGTTGATTCCTACCCCTAAAAAATGACATATGGATAATTTTACTAAATTATAAAATCAATATGAATGTGTTTTATCAGTTTTTAGTAGGTCCCTTTTTCTTTTTACTAAAACTAAAGTCAATTTTAAATAAAAATACATAAATGGATTTATAATGATCACATTATGCACCAGATTGTGGTTATTTTGATTCCTATATGTATCAAATGACTTATGGATAATTATACAAAATTATCAAAAAAAAATAATGTGTTTTTTTTTATTTTAGTATTTCTTTTTTTCTTTTTACTAAAATTAATTTCAGTTTTAAATAAAAAGACACACTTAGAGTCATACCGACCACACCATGCATCAGATTGAGGTGAGGTTGATTCCTACAAAACACAAATGGCTTATGGATAATTTTCCAAAATTATAAAAACAAAAGGAATGTGTATGGTTGGTTTTTAGTATGTCACTTTTTATTTTTACTAAAATTAATGTTAATTTAAAATAAAAAGACACACTAGAGTCATATTGATCACAATGTGTGTCAGATTGAGGTAAAAATGATTCCTACACATCACAAATGACTTATGGGTCATTTTTATAAAGTATAAATACAATAAAAATGTGTTTTTTATTGTATTATTTCACTTATTCTTTTTACTATAAATAATATCAATTTTAAATTAAAATACAAATTTGGAGTTATGCCGGCTACATCGTACATCGAATTGAGGTGTGGTTTATTCCTACACATCAAAAATAACTTATAGATCATTTTTATAGAGTATCAAAATAATCTGAATGCATATTATTGGTTTTTAGTATTTCATGTTTTCTTTTTACTGAAATTAATGTCAATTTTAAATAAAAATACACACTTGAGTCATATTTATCACATTGTTTGTCAGATTCATGTGTGAATGATTCCTAAACATCACAACTAACTTATAGATCATTTTCCTAAATTATCAAGACAACAAGAATGTGTTTTCTTTGTTTTTAGTATGTCAATTATTCTTTTATTAAAATTACAATCAATTTTAAATTAAAAGACACACCTAGAGTCATATCGGCCACACCGTGCATCAGATTGAGGAATGGATGATTCCTACATGCCAAAAATGACTTATGAATTGATTTCCTAAAGTAAAAATATAATCATAATGATTTTTCTTATTTTTGAGTATGCGATGTGGGTTTTTAACTAAAATATAAATTATAAACTAAAAACATATAGTTTGAGTCATAATAACCACATTGTGTATCAGGTTCAGGTGTATTGGATTGAGTATATAATATTTTTTTATTTAAAATATTTATAAAAATCCATAAAATAAATAACATGTTCCATTTTGATGGAATAGGAACATCATGCTCCCTGAAAATCTTTACGTTTCAGGAAGCATGGGGTTTTATCTTCCCTCAAAAAGGAACATGCTCTCTCTTTTCTATCTTATTGAAGATAGTTTAAAGACAAATATGACTTCCCAAAAGATTTTTGAAGAAAACTAAATAAGTATCAGATAAAATGATAGGAAAATTAACTTACAAATAGTAGATAAAATGATGACAGAATTAATTAAATAGGTAGTAGGAATTCACCTTTTCATGATGTTTGTATACATTCTTGACTCATTTCCTTATTTTCATTATTTCAATTGAAACCTCAAAGACCAATCTTGTACAAGCATGGGCAGCTTTGAACAAACCACCCCAACCCAATCAAAATAATCCACCTATATAAGAAAAAAATTCTTATGTTAATAATACTATAAAGAAATAAATTAAACAAAATTATGAAACAATACATTAATAAAATGTTAATTTTAAACTAAAACCATACAATTTGAGTCATCTCGGGTACACTGTGTATCAGATTGAGTGCATGATCATTATACAAGAGTGAATCATCCTTATTGATGAAGTCATTTATTTATGACCTCTATGAAAATTAACAAAATAATTATCATATATAAATGATGATGAAATTAACTAAAAAATTAGATTAAATACTGATAAAATCAACTAAATAAGAAGTAGGAAGTCGCATCTTCATGATATATGCATGAATTCTGCCATCAGGTATTCTTCCCATTCATTTCTAAACAAATATATTTTATCTTGTGAATATGAGGATTTTAGATAGTCATAGTAGTACTGGAAAAATATAAATACATAATGGATTAATAAATATTTAAATGAAATAGTAATTATCTTTAAAAATACCTCTTCAGGGATTCTAGTTTTTTGATGATATATGATATCTCTCATAAATTCACAACCATAATAACTATAATATCTTATATTTTTTTGTTTCAAACACTAAAGAGAAATTGAAAAAAAAATGTAATTTGTTTTGATATGTGTTTTGGTAGTGAAATCTTATTGTATATGTCCAGATACTTTTCCACTTATAGAATTCTATAGGCTCCTTTTGCACAGGGTCTTTCCTCATTCCCTTATTTTCATGATATTTAAACACTACCCTATCATAAAACAAATTCTCATTAAAACATAACATAAAATATATAATGTGAATTTTAGTTCTAAAATGTTGGATTTAGTGTATTTAAAATTGGAAAATGTCTTCAAATGTGGTCATATTGTTAGGTATCCATGTAATGAGTCTAAGAAATAAATATTTGGTGTATCCAAATTTACCACAATGAGTACCCAATATTTCTTAAGAACACAAAAAGTAATAAGTAGTTAATGTAATGAAAATATATTTGATATGATTAAATTATATAATTTTACCCCTACATCGTTGGTATTAAGAAGATTCTTTCATCTAAAAGTTTTCTTTTAAACAATTTGGTTAGTTTTTCCACTATTTTGTCTATTTTTTTATTCAATTTATCTTTGGTATATTGAAGTGATATGAGGACTAATGAGTCCATATTTATTTTCATGGGGTAATCCCTTCAATTTGTATTGATATATATGTCTACAAAAAAAATTAATTTTATTTAGTCATAATTAACATAGTAGATCAACTATTGGAAAAAAATCATGAAAACACACCTCATGTATACATTTACAACTAAGGGTACTATCCATTCATACTTCAGGATTTCATTTACATTCTCAAAAGTAATGAAGTCTGTAATAGCCTCTCCATACATTTGTTCTTCAAAATCAACTATGTGATTACTTCCACTTTGTAACTTTGTATTTTCATGAACCTTTAATGTTAGAAAATGTGGATATTGAAAGGGTGGATTAAAGGTGCTTTTTGAAGATATTTTTGATCGGTTGGTTGATCTTTTGAATGGTTTTTATTCATCCTTTCATTTCACCCCCTTCCCTTTGTCCGTCTGAAATAACATTCATCAGTTCAGACTTTTTTTATTAATTTTTAAAGTTTTAGCATTAAAAATAATTTATAAATGAATACCTCCTTATCAATGTGTTTTTTTACAAGATATGATGTCCATGTTATGAATGTTCTAATATCTTGATCAAATGTATGAATATCTACATCATCAAGTGGAACAGGTTACTCGGTGCTTAGATCATGGGCTATGGTAATCCCCACTCTCACATGACCTATTGGAAGTGGTCTATTATATAGATTGCCTTCTTGGATATTGAACACAGTATCCATCACAACAAGGTGATGGGTGGGTGTTGATAGATATAAATCATAGTCATTTTCACCCTATAGAATATTAGTACAAGAAAGGTATCAGTGTCTTTATAATTCACATTTCATATAAAAAATTATGATAATATTGATTAGCTCATCTAAGACAACTCTTTGAGGGGAATGACTCGCCTCAAAGCTGGTGGGGGATGGATTGGGATTTTCATGAAGTGTTTATTCTTGAGTTGTTTATTTTCTATACTTCCACCATAAAATTTTCTAGTAAATCATATTTTCAATGAAATTTTTCTTCAAGGGAAGTTAATCTTTCTTTTATCTCTTCCATTTCTTTATCTTTATCACCCCTATTATTTTATTTTCTCAAAATATGTTCGGGGTATCATCCCAAAACCCACACCTCTGATGTGGCCATATTGTTCTAGCTACTTCAAGGCCACAAATAGTTGGTGTTCATCCAGTATAGGTGTTGATAATTCCTATGTCTAATTTGGATATAAAATATAAGAAAATAAGTAATCATTATTATGTAATAGTGATTTAAATTTAAAAAATTATTATATTATACTTACACATGCTTCCCACACTTTTTGTGTGTTTTCATCTATTATTATTCCATATTTATTTACATGTTCCTCCATCCATAGAACATGATGTGAGATGGAAGTGGATTTGGATTTCGATTCAGTAATCTGCATATAAATATAGGAACACAATTATGTTGTTTTTTCATGTCACATAAAAGTGTTATGGTAGATTAAAAATATGTACCAATTTTTTTCAAGTGAAGTTTACCCCATCCTTGCTTTATGGTAGGGGTGTGTTGATTTTACTACCCATTCCTTATTTTTATCTCTCAGTTTCTATTTTATAAAATAAAATACTTAATCAAAGTGATTAATACATTTATTTTCAAACAATATTTTACCAGCCACAATATATCTAAAAATGTATCTCCCCATTATAGCTAGTAAACCCATCCCATGCTGCTTGGCTTATTAGGTGGGCATACATATGCAATGGGTGCAGGTTTATTTTCCCTTTAGTATCTTTCATTTAAAATTTTGTTAGAATTGTGTTAAAGCCTCTATGGTCCTTTCCAGTGAGCTTTAATACAAATTTTTTATGATAGTCACCCAATATAAATGTACTTTGTAAAGGATAATGAATAGTAAGTCAATGTTTCATTATTTTAATTTTTAGTAAAATAAAGAAATGATATCATGATGTTTCCTGAATTTCTTCCCAAATTAGTGTCTTAAGTGTGGACACAACATGGTTCCATAAAGCTACATCAATAATCACGTGTTTTAGAGAGGCGATCCCAATGAAACTATTGATCATGGCCTTATTGGGGTTAACAGGCTAGTCATGTGCATTTCATCCAACCTCAAATATTATGCCTTTGAGTTTTTTCTTAATAATTTTTTCTAACACTGTCATGTTATGGCACTTATTTTTTTTAGCGACATCGGTCCTTTTCTATCTACCATTTCCTTGGTTTCAACATTGTTAATATTTTTTTCCTCTGGATTTGTAGCATCAGCATGTGTAGAAGGTCATTGTTCCTCTACACTGGGAGCAGTAGTAGGTTGAGAAACTTGTTGTTCCTTAGGATTTGAAGCATTAACATGTGTAGAAGTCATTATCTATATAATTGTTTCAATGTTTAATTTAGATTACATAAATGAAATAGTGAACAAATAATAACATGTGGTAACACAATGTATATTAAAAAAAATATAATATGATTATTAAACTCTCTTTTTTTAATTGTTGAAGGGTTTGACCCCTATATTGAGTATACAAATCCCTTCATTATGGTCTCCTCTAACATACAAGACCCCATCTGCATTGGGACCACTATGAAATGATTGCGATGTCCCAATGAAAGGGTTATACACAGTTGAATTTTCATCTAACCCTTCAATGGTTTTGGTCGATAACAGAAAAACTAACCACTTTCATTTTGTGGGATCTGGAATATAAAATACTTGTACTACATGTGATTCTATTATAAACATTTCTTCTTTGTACCATTCCTTACTAAAATCCACTTTGGTAGACCAATTATTTACACACCAGATAGGTAGTTGGTAATAATTCAATGGATTCCTCAAAAATATATCACTCCAAAATACAACCCTCTTGACGTATTTGATTTTTGACATATCCTTTCAAAATAATCATGTGCCATTAAAAATATAGTAATAACTGTTCAGGAGATGAAACTGATGAGGATGATAGTTATTATTTCATTTTGTTCCCTAAGACTCATCCCCTTATAAGATAACACCAAATTAAAGAGAAGATATAGTTGTGGAGGACTCTCTTAATTTAAACTGTGTAGGTGATATTAGATGCAAAGTAGGTTTAGAAGTTGCAATGGGGTTAAGCATTAATTCACTTTTTGTGGGAGTGAGGTTATGATGGATATCCAATGGGTTGGATAGAGTTAGTTACATTACCTTTCCATGTTTTTATTATCAATATATATTATATAAGAGGAGAGATTATGAGTATCTTGGTGGTCTTTGAAAGTTAATATTATCATATAAATATAGAAATCACCCTTTATGAGTAAACAATGGTCTAATGATGTAATTATAAAATGGAACCGAACAATTTACCCCTTAGATACATTGCTGAACATGAAATCCAAAAAAATCTAATTTTCATTCAACACTCAATTAAAAGTATACATCCAACTTCTATCCATTACGATTTAAAACATAAAATATTTCATATAATAAAATAACTATTATCTAAATGAATTTGTTGAAAAAATAATCATCATATTACAAAATTATAAAAATATAAAAGTATAATTTATAGAAATAAAATTTATGAAAGTATAAAAGTATTAAACTATTGATAAATTGAAAAAAAAAAGTATATGGGTATAAAAGTATAGATTAAACATTTATATATATTTATATCGGTATATAAAATTATATACGCATATATAAGTATAAATTATATATAATTTATAAAATAATATATATTTCAAATAAATATACATAATTTATAAATGTATATAAATTTATAAAACTATATAAAAGTATAAATATTTTATAAAAGTATATATAATTTATAGAAGTATATAGTTTTATGAATTTATAAAAGTATAAAATTATAATATATAGAAGTAAAATTTATGAAATTATAAAAGTATAATAATTTATAATGAATGAAACTATAATTTTATATTAATATTTAAATATAGAAAACTAAAAAAGTATAAATAATTAATAAAATTTTATATTCAAACTATATATGTAAATATGATATACTATAAAATTTATAAAAGTATATAAATTTATAAATGAATAAAATTAGCAAAGTATGTAACCAAACTAGGATATGTAAGTGTGAATATGGAGTTTACATAAAGGTCATTAGGTGGTACGTAAGATTCATTTACACTAATAAGGTATGATACGTAAGATTCATTTTCATGACTCAAGGGAGATGAAAATAGTTCATTCCTTTTACTATTTAAGGTGAAGAGTCGGCCACGCCTTGGATTTATGGCCATACCGTGAAGGAAAAATATAAAGTTTTATCAATATTAAAATACTATTGATATTTCATACAAAAGATCATGGAGGATGTAATTGAATTTGAGTTTACTAATTATTTTCATATATTAAGAAAGATTAACCTAAATTTAGGAATCAATAATATTGTTTGTTTAAAAAAATTAGCAAGATATTTATTTATCAAGTAACTTTTTAAGTAAAATAAATTAATGTTTAAATGAATTTTATATTACTAAAATTATTATCCAATAATTTTACATATAATTAAATAATAATATTCATTATATAGATTTTAGAAATATATATCTAGATTTAATAATAAATCAAAATATACATTTGAATAAAACATAAAATGTTATAAAGGATTTCAAAATTTATTTATGAGTTACAATAAAATACATATTATATAAAAATTATTGGTATTTTATTTTAGTTGAAATTTATTTTATTTTATTCATATATTTAATATGATGAAAATATATTCAATTCATTAATATAAGGATCCAACAATAACATCCATTTTAAAATTTTAAAAAGATTTTAAAAAATATATGTTAGGAATATATAATTTAATATTTAAACACAGCTTATTAAATTCTTGGTCAAAAATAAATATACATATTGAAAAACTACATATGTTGATATATTGATTATTTTTTCCATTTAAATTTTTTATATCAAACATATTTTATAGGATCAAACTAAATTTCACTTCACTAAAAAAATTGTTTCTTTAAAAAATTATGCAATAGTAAATTCAATTTAATCCATTAATACTAAATTTAAACTACAATACTTAATTTCATACAATTAAATAATATAAAAGAAGTAATATATATTTGAAAATGTATATGGCCTAAGGGATGATGGATATTAGGAACCATTGACTACATGCCTCATTGGCACGATCACGTGATCTTATTTTATCCATGCAATCACAGGAAAAACCTATACTTTAGAGATCGCCTGACAACATCTTAATCATGTGGTCTACTAACATATTTACATGGTTTCTTAGCCTTAATCATTCACATAGACACTTTGACAATTCTATCAATCATGGTTCCCTCCCATAGTCGCTCAAAATCATATGGAGCACCCACCTTCCCTCACGGTATGGTTTTCATATAGAAAATAGGAAACCAAGGGTGGAGTTATGTGGTGCAGGGGTGGTGCAGTGTGGTGTAGGGGTGTGGTGTGGTACAGGGATTCATGTGGTGTAGAGGTGGTTTGACGTGGTACAAGGGTGTGATGTGGTGAATTGATTCGTCACATACCTTATATTTGGAATGAAAGAAGTGGCAGTGGTGGGAGTAGTGTTCGGTGAGAATAGCGGTGCGGTGACAGTGGAGTTTAGTGAGAGTAGCAGTGGTGGTGGGAGTTGGGTTTGGCGAGAGCAGCAGTAGTGGGGTTCGGTGAGAGAGGTGGCGGTGGTGGGAGTAGGGTTCAGTGAGAGCAGTGACACGGCGACAGTGGGGTTCCATGAGAGATTGATGTTGTACGAGAGAGAAGATATTCGGCTAGGGTTCATTTATAAGATAGGTAAGGCTTTTATCCTCACTTTCCAAAAAGCATTGATAAAGACTAGTTTTATCAGTACTAAAATAGAAATCACTGATAAAACTACTATTTATCAACGCTTTTTTAGTACTGATAAAGTTACCCCTTTATCAGTGCTAAAAAGTGTTGACAAAACATGTCTTTATCAAAGCTAGAATTTTAATGTTGATAAAGACACGTTTTATCAGCGTTTTTTAGTGCTAATAAAGGGGTATCTTTATCAGTACTAAAAAATCATTGATAATGATCTAATCTTAATAATATATTTATATTTTTATATATATTTATAAAATTATATATATAATAAATATATTTATTTATTTATTTATAATTACAAATATATATATAATTATAATTATAAATAAATATATTTGTAAATATTTATAAATATATTTATATAATTATATATATTTATAAAATTATAAATGTAATAAATATATTTATTATAATTAATTAATTATTTACATACATATATATATATTTATAATCATAATTTTAAATAAATATTTTTATAAATATTTTTTTATAGTTGTAAATATATTTATATATTTATATATTTATATATTTATATATTTATATATTTATATATTTATATATTTATATATTTATATATTTATATATTTATATATTTATATATTTATATATTTATATATTTATATATTTATATATTTATATATTTATATATTTATATATTTATATATTTATATATTTATATATATATATAGAAATTTATATATCTATAAAATTATAATATATATATTTATTATATATTTATAATTATTTAAATATTTATTTATTTATTTATAATTATAAATTAATATATTTATTGTAATTTTATAAATATTTAAATATGTATTTACTTATTTATAATTATAATTACAAATAAATATATTTTAAACTTATTTATATATAATTATAAATATAATAAATATATTTATTATATTTATAATTATTAAAATATGTATTTATTTATTTATAATTATAATTATAAATATATATATAATTATAAATATAATAAATATATTTATTATTTAAATATTTGTATACTAATTTTATAATTATTTATTTATTTATTTATTTGTAATTTCATAAATAGTTTTTTTAAAAATTATATATATTTATAATTATATATTTAAATATTTAAATTATAAAAATATTTAAAAAATCATTCAAATAGGTTAATTATATAAATTTCAAACATATTTTAAATGTTAAAACTTAATAAATAAAAATGAATAAATATTATTTATATAAATTATATTGAAAATATTACATATATATATATATATATTAAGTACTTAGGATACAATTATACTGAAACACACACACATGTATATCCAAACATACACATGCCTGTAAGGAGGGATAGAAGCTCGTGCGAGGTGGGGAAGAAGATGATCCTCTCTTTGGGATAGTGTCTACCTGATCTTCTCTCTTGAAGAAATCTATTATTAGAGGGATTAAGACTAGGGGAAATATCTCTCGTGTGAAAGCAGATCCTTTTGTGATCTCAGAGAGGGTTGAGATTAGTTTTCATTCTTTTATTGCTCACCTCATTCTACAAAAGGGGTTCATTTCCATAGAGAATCACTGGTATGGTGATGCGGATTTTAGATATTTAAGGTTTCTTGGATTGGAATTGTGTTTCATGGTTGTATCTTCTTTCATATTTTGTTCCCCTCTAAGGAACTAAATATGCAAGCATGGGGCCTTGGTTCAGTACTTCTTAAGAAAGGGATTCTTCATATTTATGATTGGGATCGCAGGTTTAACCCACTAGAGGTATGTAATTTTTCTTTTCAAATGTGTGTCAAGGTTCATGGTTTGAACGGGATCCTTTGGAATCCACAAATTCTCCATGACATAGCATTGGCCATCGGTATTCCTATTAAGATGGATAGAGAGATGGAATTGGCCTAGTTTGGCCACTACGTGTGATTACTTATTGAAGTTGATTTGAGTTCTACAATTATTGATAAAGTATTTATTTCCACTGATGAAGAAGAATATGATTTGTGTATTGAGTGTAAGAGGATACCTCATTTTTTTATGAACTGCAGAATCATTGTCTATGAAATTTTTTACTAAACAATTGGTAGTATGATCCTTCTTCTCTTCCAGAGGACATGATGAAGGTAAGTGTTTTAAAAAGCATAAGAATCAGAAATATATTAGTCCTAGTATGGTTATTGTTAAGGTATCTACCTAGAAATAGGGGGTTATTATTGAGGGTTTCATTGCTGCTCGTTCTAAGGATATGAACACACAAGTGTTGTAGGTTTCTCCTTTTGTCAACCTGTGGAAATAGAGGCCTCTTCTCATGTTATTCCACAGCATCATGTTGTGTACAACACCTATATTGTTGCTCCAAATTGTGAGAATGGATCTAAGTGTGTTAAGAGGCCATGAGAAAACATATAGCATCCCACCTTTTTATCACATAAACTTTAATTACATTTTACAAAACTGAGGATCTTTAAGGTTTAGTGTCTTGGAAACCAGGAACTTAAAACATGAAAACAACATAAAGAATTCTTCTTAAACACTTGAAAGGCTTCTCCTCATGTTCACCCTAGGCTCATTACTGAATCTCATAACCTGGGGACATACATCAAAAGAAAGGGTGAGCAGAAGGCCCAGCAAGGGAAACAAGTGAAACATTTTACATATGAACTTGGGATACATCAATAAAGTCATGAAAAGAACTTTAAGGCATGAAAATGAAATCAAGAGGCATATCATAATAAAAATAAAACTTTTTCATAACTTGAAGATGTGGCTGCAACATTTAATATTGGCAATCGTTTCGTTTCACCAAGGTCCATCCCCAAGGTGTCGTTAAAAATTACCAAGGTTATTCACCAAGGCGTCGTTAAAATGGTCATCTCTAGAGATTAAGTCTTTACCCAATGCATTGGAGCGCTATCAGGGCGCACCCTTAAATTTGCCTTTATTATCATGTCATCCACATATATCATCATCAAACATTTCATAAATAACCCATATAGCATAAAATAAATGGGTTTCATTTCATAATCATAACGTTTTAAAAACTGCTTTAAAGACATGATCTTTACGTCACTTTAAACCCACGGAAGGGGAGAGCGGGTCTCATGTATGTAAATCCCAGAATTTAAAATAGAACATTTTGATATATGTGTGAACACCCCTGTAGAAATAAGAGCTTTGAGTATTCACTTTATAACATAAAAAAAATTAGAAAAGAGAGAGAGGCATTTTGAGACGAAAATTCTGCAGCATAACGGCTATGTTACAAGGTTTTAGAAAACATTGAGAAGAGAGGGGACATGGGTCAAACATTCATAAATGACCCATCAAACCATATAGGGACAAAATATAAGGGATTTGAGAACATGGTAATGAAATTTGAAAATATACCATATGAAATGAAGAACATGAAAGGAGGAAAAAAAGATTTCTCTTGTGAGAATTTGGCAGCCTAACGGCGTCACTTAAACTTCAACAAAATTGAATTGACAAGGTCAAATAGGGTCTCTAATCATATGAACATAAGAGTCCAGTATGATAGATATAGAGTTCATACCCCAACATAATAGAAAGGAACTTGAAAGAATTGACATGAGAGTAGAACTTCAAAACGAGAATGGTGAAGAACCACTTAAAAATTCGGCAGCCTAACGGCGCCACTTAAAACTTCAAAATACTGAATTGAAGAGATAAAATGGGGTCTCTCATCATATGAACATAAGAGTCCAGTATGATAGATATAGAGATCATAACACAACATAACAAAAAGGAACTTGAAAGAATTTACATGAAAGTAGAACTTCAAAACGAGAAGGGTGAAGAACCACTTAAAAATTCGGCAGCCTAACGGCGCCACATAAAACTTCAAAATACTGAATTGAAGAGATCAAATTGGGTCTCTCATCATATGAACATAAGAGTCCAGTATGATAGATATAGAGATCATAACCCAACATAACAAAAAGGAACTTGAAAGAATTTACATGAAAGTAGAACTTCAAAACGAGAAGGGTGAAGAACCACTTAAAAATTCGGCAGCCTAACGGCGCCACATAAAACTTCAAAATACTGAATTGAAGAGATCAAATGGGGTCTCTCATCATATGAACATAAGAGTCCAGTATGATAGATATATAGATCATACCCCAACATAACAAAAAGGAACTTGAAATAATTGACATGAAAGTAGAACTTCAAAACGAGAAGGGTGAAGAACCACTTAAAAATTCGGCAGCCTAACGGCGCCACTTAAAACTTCAAAATACTGAATTGAAGAGATAAAATGGGGTCTCTCATCATATGATCATGAAATATCAGTATGATAAATTTAGAGATCATACCCCAACATAATAAAAAGGAACTTGAAATACTTTACATGAAAATAGATCTTGAAAAATGAGAAGGGAGAAAGAATCCGTTACAAAAATTTCGGCAGCCTAACGGCGCCACTTAAAACTTCATAAAACGAAATAATGAGAGCAAGAGGGGATCTCTCATTATATGAACATGAAAAGGGCAGTAAGAGGAGTATAAAAGAATATCCTCCAACATAAGAACATGGAGCATAAAAGGAATGACATAAAAGAGATTACTTGAAATGAAAGAGAGAGGTCGGATCCCTTACCTTAAAATGTAACTCTTAAACCTCAAAGGTTGGGACCTTGAGGGCTTGGGGGCACCTTGGGAGGACTCCTTGGGAGGTAATGAGACCAGAACTTCGTTGGGGAAGAGTGGGGAGTCGAATGGATGAGAGGATGGCTTGGTATTTATAGGGAAAGTGAGGGGACAAGGCATTAATGGCAAAGGGACACCTCATTAGTGGTTTTGGAAAAACCATGGGCTTGCCCATGGTATTTGCCCATGGTATTGGCCACTTGGGACACCTCATACCTTATCTCACTATTCATAATTCGAACATATTGATTACAAACTTAATACATCATTTAATGATGTCATTAAACACCCGTAACTTAAAAACTGTATTTTCACTATTCATCAAAAATTCAACTTTCTCAGAATAATCCCAAAATTTCACCTTAACCAAATATCAACACTCTGATTACAAATATGAACTCCATTTTATAAAAATAATTTTCTAAATATTTTTAATTTAATTTTTAAATAAAAACACTATTCATCGAAAATTCATTTTTTCAGAAAAAACCCCAAAAATTACCATAACATAATATCGATGCTCTGAGTTCAAAAATAAAGTCATTTTTATAAAAATAATTTTCTAATTATTTTTAATTAAATTTTTAATTAAAAAACACTATTCACCCGAAAAAACTAATACTTGAATAATAATTAATGAAACCGTTATTTAACTATTTTATTGAATCACATTACTTAATCAAGGTGCCTAGATTATTTTAAAACTTTCTTTAAGTGATATTACTAATCCATTTGGTCATATTACTAATCCTAATCATAAAATCACTATTCATAATTTTCTATTCATCAAAAATCAAGTTGATCTTATTAGACTCTAAATTTCGTACTGAACATAATTGTAGAAGACCATTTTTCGAAAATCATTACACATTTTTAATTATTTAAGGTTTACACAACCATTTTTAAAATATCCTTTTTCTAAAATTCATCAAAAATATGCATACAATATTTATCCGGTCATTTGAAAATTCATAAACATCATCATCAGAAGAAATCCAAATTTTTATTTAAAAAAAGGATTACACAAGACAATTACGGTCTCGTTACATAACCCCTTATAATACCAGCATAGGACCTAAGAGTAAGGTGTGCTAGGGTGATAGAATTTTGGGGCGGCTCAGTCAACATTGCCCGAGTAGTAATTTCTATCAGTTTGAACTTCTCGCGAAGGCGATTCCGTTCTAGCTTCACATGATGAAGTTCGGCTTGGATTTGGTCCAGAGCAAAGCCCAATGGTGCTACCTCCTTCCCAATCTCTGTTAGATGGGCTTCGATCGGCCCAAGGCTACTAGGTGAGGCCATCAAATCTTCTTTCTATAATAATTAACCAAGATTACTTAAATTTAGAGACAATAATCAAAACATTTTGTTCACGGTGGTCATATTGACCGATGGTCATATAACACTCAAAAACCAATGGTCTCATTTTATTTATAATCATGTTTATCAAATAAAACATTTTTTTGAGTATAAAAAATAACACATGAAATTAGGAAACAAGATTTATTCAAAATTTCGGGTCGTTACAATCTTCCCCCTTAAGAAATTGCGTCCTCGCAATTTTTTAAATTGGGTTTTGAAATTTCATTGAAAGTCCCACATCGGAAAAAGAGTCAGTAACACCATTACTTTAAAAGAAAGAAAAGGAAGTACAAAGGCCACCCGAGTTAACCCACACTCGGGTTCCATGTAGGAAAACATGGACATGGAGGAAAAAACAAAGGGTCAGTTCTGAGAGAGAGTGATAGAGAACATGATTAGGAGAAAGTTAACCATGAGAAAATCCCAAACTTATGATGTGTGTAAACGGTCTTTGATTACCTAGTAGGAAACGTAAACCAACAACATTTTTGTTTTACGTTTCTTTTCATAATTTTAAGGATTTCATTTACTACATAGAACAAAAAAATAAGAAAATATACCTACCTTCAAGTAGAGTTTCATCCTTTAACAAGTCCCTACCAACACTAATCTTTTCGCCAAATGATGAGAATTCAAAAACACTTGGTCTCATAAAAGCACAAGAATCATCTTCTATAGAATCACATAATCTACAAAAGATTAACTATCTATTTCTTCTATCTTTAAACATTATCCCAAAAACAGAAAGGTTAAGGTAAAACAACTCTTCAAAAAGAAAGAATCCCATAGGAATAGAACCTACTTTTAAATCTTCAAAGTTCCATGGTACTACCCAACGTTCATCATAGACCACTCCATAAATAACGGTCCTTAAAATTCCTCAAAATAAACCAAACTAAGATTGAAACCCAAATACAAGAAGGATTTGATAACATAGTCTTCCAAAACAACTTCATTGTTCATCTCCAGACAACATCAACCACTCCTAACATCTTATAACAAAAGTAGCTAACCTAAACATATTTTACCCAAGATAGGTTAATCATTCCCAAAAGTAACCTAAATTACTATAAGTCCACCTTAAATTCATCAATTCTTCAAAATATAAGTCAACCTTACTCCTCAATGAAAATACTATAGTAATCTATTTACCTCGATCATATAGGGTCCCCAAAATAGTGAACGCCTTCCAAAATAATAATCATCTTTTAATCCCCTAATCATCTCTGACATATTAATACGGAAATTGTTGCATTTCCTATCACATTGGTTGTTGGGACACGTTATTCCATTTCCCACCATTAACTAAGAAGATAAAGTATAATTAGAGGCTTAAATACTTAACCAATAATCATGAAAAGGAACTTAAAGCATATAAGGATAACCTGTAGAAGAAAAGTATACCCTAACTTGTGATCCCCTAGGTTCCCATCTAGGTTATCCATGATCATATATTCTTATGTGAATCTTTATTTTATTTTATCTTTGTTCCTTTAATAATGGTTCATACCAAGCTTATGAATTTACCAAAGCATATCCCCCGGGAGTGTCGTAACCAAGAGTGCAGCAAGGCTCGTTGTTGTGTACCAGTTCCCGTTCGAGTCTAGCTCAAAGCGGTGTTTTCGGGTTTTACCCCTATGTACATCTGTGCCAGAGCCACCTCTACCTGCTCGTATCCAGACAGGGATGTATTTGCTTGGCAACCCCTTACTCAATACTCACCAAAATACCAGGAAGATTTCCTATATTAAACTTTTCTATAAGGTTCCTCCTAGAGTTTTCATATCCTAATTTCCACAAATAACTAAACCATCCTTTGATACCAACTATAGCATCCCACCTTTTTATCACATAAACTTTAATTACATTTTACAAAACCGAGGATCTTTAAGGTTTAGTGTCTTGGAAACCAGGAACTTAAAACATGAAAACAACATAAAGAATTCTTCTTAAACACTTGAAAGGCTTCTCCTCATGTTCACCCTAGGCTCATTACTGAATCTCATAACCTGGGGACATACATCAAAAGAAAGGGTGAGCAGAAGGCCCAGCAAGGGAAACAAGTGAAACATTTTACATATGAACTTGGGATACATCAATAAAGTCATGAAAAGAACTTTAAGGCATGAAAATGAAATCATGAGGCATATCATAATAAAAATAAAACTTTTTCATAACTTGAAGATGTGGCTGCAACATTTAATATTGGCAATCGTTTCGTTTCACCAAGGTCCATCCCCAAGGTGTCGTTAAAAATTACCAAGGTTATTCACCAAGGCGTCGTTAAAATGGTCATCTCTAGAGATTAAGTCTTTACCCAATGCATTGGAGCGCTATCAGGGCGCACCCTTAAATTTGCCTTTATTATCATGTCATCCACATATATCATCATCAAACTTTTCATAAATAACCCATATAGCATAAAATAAATGGGTTTCATTTCATAATCATAACGTTTTAAAAACTGCTTTAAAGACATGATCTTTACGTCACTTTAAACCCACGGAAGGGGAGAGCGGGTCTCATGTATGTAAATCCCAGAATTTAAAATAGAACATTTTGATATATGTGTGAACACCCCTGTAGAAATAAGAGCTTTGATTATTCACTTTATAACATAAAAAAATTTAGAAAAGAGAGAGAGGCATTTTGAGACGAAAATTCTGCAGCATAACGGCTATGTTACAAGGTTTTAGAAAACATTGAGAAGAGAGGGGACATGGGTCAAACATTCATAAATGACCCATCAAACCATATAGGGACAAAATATAAGGGATTTGAGAACATGGTAATGAAATTTGAAAATATACCATATGAAATGAAGAACATGAAAGGAGGAAAAAAAGATTTCTCTTGTGAGAATTTGGCAGCCTAACGGCGTCACTTAAACTTCAACAAAATTGAATTGACAAGGTCAAATAGGGTCTCTAATCATATGAACATAAGAGTCCAGTATTATAGATATAGAGTTCATACCCCAACATAATAGAAAGGAACTTGAAAGAATTGACATGAGAGTAGAACTTCAAAACGAGAATGGTGAAGAACCACTTAAAAATTCGGCAGCCTAACGGCGCCACTTAAAACTTCAAAATACTGAATTGAAGAGATAAAATGGGGTCTCTCATCATATGAACATAAGAGTCCAGTATGATAGATATAGAGATCATAACCCAACATAACAAAAAGGAACTTGAAAGAATTTACATGAAAGTAGAACTTCAAAACGAGAAGGGTGAAGAACCACTTAAAAATTCGGCAGCCTAACGGCGCCACATAAAACTTCAAAATACTGAATTGAAGAGATCAAATGGGGTCTCTCATCATATGAACATAAGAGTCCAGTATGATAGATATAGAGATCATAACCCAACATAACAAAAAGGAACTTGAAAGAATTTACATGAAAGTAGAACTTCAAAACGAGAAGGGTGAAGAACCACTTAAACATTCGGCAGCCTAACGGCGCCACATAAAACTTCAAAATACTGAATTGAAGAGATCAAATGGGGTCTCTCATCATATGAACATAAGAGTCCAGTATGATAGATATATAGATCATACCCCAACATAACAAAAAGGAACTTGAAAGAATTGACATGAAAGTAGAACTTCAAAACGAGAAGGGTGAAGAACCACTTAAAAATTCGGCAGCCTAACGGCGCCACTTAAAACTTCAAAATACTGAATTGAAGAGATAAAATGGGGTCTCTCATCATATGATCATGAAAGATCAGTATGATAAATTTAGAGATCATACCCCAACATAATAAAAAGGAACTTGAAATACTTTACATGAAAATAGATCTTGAAAAATGAGAAGGGAGAAAGAATCCGTTACAAACATTTCGGCAGCCTAACGGCGCCACTTAAAACTTCATAAAACGAAATAATTAGAGCAAGAGGGGATCTCTCATTATATGAACATGAAAAGGGAAGTAAGAGGAGTATAAAAGAACATCCTCCAACATAAGAACATGGAGCATAAAAGGAATGACATAAAAGAGATTACTTGAAATGAAAGAGAGAGGTCGGATCCCTTACCTTAAAATGTAACTCTTAAACCTCAAAGGTTGGGACCTTGAGGGCTTGGGGGCACCTTGGGAGGACTCCTTGGGAGGTAATGAGACCAGAACTTCGTTGGGGAAGAGTGGGGAGTCGAATGGATGAGAGGATGGCTTGGTATTTATAGGGAAAGTGAGGGGACAAGGCATTAATGGCAAAGGGACACCTCATTAGTGGTTTTGGCAAAACCATGGGCTTGCCCATGGTATTTGCCCATGGTATTGGCCACTTGGGACACCTCATACCTTATCTCACTATTCATAATTCGAACATTTTGATTACAAACTTAATACATCATTTAATGATGTCATTAAACACCCGTAACTTAAAAACTGTATTTTCACTATTCGTCAAAAATTCAACTTTCTCAGAATAATCCCAAAATTTCACCTTAACCAAATATCAACGCTCTGATTACAAATATGAACTCCATTTTATAAAAATAATTTTCTAAATATTTTTAATTTAATTTTTAAATAAAAACACTATTCATCGAAAATTCATTTTTTCAGAAAAAACCCCAAAAATTACCATAACATAATATCGATGCTCTGAGTTCAAAAATAAAGTCATTTTTATAAAAATAATTTTCTAATTATTTTTAATTAAATTTTTAATTAAAAAACACTATTCACCCGAAAAAACTAATACTTGAATAATAATTAATGAAACCGTTATTTAACTATTTTATTGAATCACATTACTTAATCAAGGTGCCTAGATTATTTTAAAACTTTCTTTAAGTGATATTACTAATCCATTTGGTCATATTACTAATCCTAATCATAAAATCACTATTCATAATTTTCTATTCATCAAAAATCAAGTTGATCTTATTAGACTCTAAATTTCGTACTGAACATAATTGTAGAAGACCATTTTTCGAAAATCATTACACATTTTTAATTATTTAAGGTTTACACAACCATTTTTAAAATATCCTTTTTCTAAAATTCATCAAAAATATGCATACAATATTTATCCGGTCATTTGAAAATTCATAAACATCATCATCAGAAGAAATCCAAATTTTTATTTAAAAAAAGGATTACACAAGACAATTACGGTCTCGTTACATAACCCCTTATAATACCAGCATAGGACCTAAGAGTAAGGTGTGCTAGGGTGATAGAATTTTGGGGCGGCTCAGTCAACATTGCCCGAGTAGTAATTTCTATCAGTTTGAACTTCTCGCGAAGGCGATTCCGTTCTAGCTTCACATGATGAAGTTCGGCTTGGATTTGGTCCAGAGCAAAGCCCAATGGTGCTACCTCCTTCCCAATCTCTGTTAGATGGGCTTCGATCGGCCCAAGGCTACTAGGTGAGGCCATCAAATCTTCTTTCTATAATAATTAACCAAGATTACTTAAATTTAGAGACAATAATCAAAACATTTTGTTCACGGTGGTCATATTGACCGATGGTCATATAACACTCAAAAACCAATGGTCTCATTTTATTTATAATCATGTTTATCAAATAAAACATTTTTTTGAGTATAAAAAATAACACATGAAATTAGGAAACAAGATTTATTCAAAATTTTGGGTCGTTACAAAACATAGCTCTTGAGGCAGATTCAATAGCTGGGAATGTGTGTGAACCAAGTTCCATGTTTTTTGTTGACTTAAATGTGGAAATTCAAATTGATGTGGTGAAGACTAATGTGATGGTTCCTTCTATTGATGAGGGGTCATACAAGGATGTTTTAAATATGATCCCTTTATTAAGGGATGGCATAGAACAGCATGTTGAAACTAATGATATTTTTGTGTATGACCAATCCATAGATGAAGATGTTGCTCAAGAGTTAGTATATCAATATCTAAGGAAAGAGAAACTGATTACGGAAAGATCTCATAAGGGTAAGAAACTTTTAGTAGATTATGAGGGATTATAATTAGTCATCCCTTGGAAATCCATAACATGTGATTTTCAATCTTAGACTATGTTGGGTGAAACTATGACTCATGTACAGGACAAGCTTCCAAGTTGTATTTCTTTGTAGGTTCCTCCTTCGTAGGTTTAACACCCATGTGTTGATGAGAAGTTGGAGTGGGTTTATCCACCTCAATTTAATGACTTAATGAAAAATTATTATGTTTCTTTTGGAAAGGCCTCAGATGAGGAGTGATAGATTTCATGGGAAATAAACTCTAATATTATACCTCCAACAGATTAAGAAGGTGAAAGGCCCACTAAAGGGCTTAACAAGGAAGTGACAAATTGGTTTTTCTTGCAACTTAAAGTTATTTAATCCTCAATGGAACTAGATGTATTCGGATTTAATGAATATATATCAGTTCAAAAGTTGTTCACAATTAATATTGAATATGGTTTCTGATTTAACATGGGGATGGATTTTCAAGATCTATCTTGGATAATCAGGATATGCTCCATTTCAGATGACTTATCTGAATCGCCATCAGATGAAGATTATGAGGACCCACAAAGGGTCAAGAATTGGTAGACAGGCCGACACCCAAAGGGCATAGGAAGTTTTTCTGAAAATATGGCTTCTAGAGGGACTTGCGAGAATTGACCCTCTTTCTTGGTTGTTTTCTTTGGTTGGGGAATGCATTATTTGTTTGATCTGTCCTCTTTGTATACTTTCTTTTTATTAATAAATTTGGGGTCATGGTTTTGGTTTCCAAATCCATGACTGGGCTATCTTTGGTGTTAATATATAAGTATATATAATTATAAATATATATTATTTAAAAATATTTATTATAATTTTGTAATTATTTAAATATATATTTATTTATGATTCCAGTTTTAAATAAATATTTTTATAAATATTTTTATTTAATTATTAATATATTTTAATAATTATATATATTTATATAATTATATATATTTATTAATATATAAATATCTATAATTATAAATATAATAAAAATTATTTATTATTTTTATAAAAAAATAATTTTATAATTATTTATATATTTATATAATCTTATAAATAATTTTTTATAAAAGATTATATATATATTTGAATTATTAAATAATATATATTAATATATCATATTTATATTAATTATAAACATGCATTTTATAATTAATGTAAATAAATAAACATTATTTTTGAATAGAAATATAATAATTATATATAAATTAATAATAATTTTTATTAAAAAATTATCAACACTAAGAATCGTGCTAATAAAACTCCTCCTTTATCAGAACTAAAAAAGCACTGATAAAGGGTACACCTTTATCGGTGATTTTTTTAGCACTGATAAAATATACCTTTATCAGTGCTTTTAGCTAGCACTGATAAATTTAATCCTTTTATTAATGTTTTTTTTAGAACTGATAAAATTTGGTGTTGTGTAAGAACCAATATGTGATATTGTGCATTTTTAATGAATAAATTCTAGCTATTTTTAATTTTTTTTTGCAAGCTATGAAGTAATGTCAAGCTTCCGTGAAGATGCCACGACTAGTCGAGCTATCATGGATAATCTACCATATCACAATCAAGCTATCCCAAGGTTTCAAGTGACCACATGTTGGTAATTTTATCAATTTCAAAGCTATCATAAGATAAAGGGTTGAAGTTATCGTGATTCATCCCAAGATGTTGCGACCAAGCTACCACACAGAGGAGAAATCCATCATGCTTATTTTTCTTGAGTGACTTCTAGAAGATTTCTATACTACCATGTTGAGCCACCATAAGAAGAAACCTCCAACCTACCATCCCTAACCCACTTCATTGCAACTGATTGCTGACAAATGACCATAAGACAGACTAAGATCTAGTAATCAAGTATGCTTAAAGAAGTATCAATGACACTATATTTAGACTAAAGCCAAACTGAAAATCCATTATGATATCTCCATGAATGGTCCTGCTCAAAAAGGGTAAATTTGTTATATGTTTTTTTAAAATTATTTAATATTTGGTTTTTTATGGGATATAGGAGAACCACATGTGCTCGATAGTTCAGGGGTAAGCATCCCCACTTCCTTAAAAAATAATTTTAAATTTAATTTGATATATAATCAAAAAGGTTCGAGAGTGAGTTGGAAATCCAACACACACCCACAAATATTATTAGAAAATTTAAAGTGCAACAAAACAAAGGAGAGTGAGTCCTGACAAATCACAAATTCCCACAATAGATAAAGTAAAAGTCAAGTCATGTCACTCCCTCTAGAACCCAAGTTATTAGGATATTGGCCTCTATTCTTTGGATTTTGACCACTCCACCATGTCCATTGAGGCGGCACAAGCTTATCATCTAATGATGAGTTAGAATCCTATATAATGATGTAACATTTTTATTTCCATGAGTGATTATAAAAATCTAACCCTTGATTAGAGCAGCAACCATATTCAATATTTTTTTAACAGTTTCTGGACTAGAAGATAGTCCCTTTAAACAAAAACATCTGGTTTTATTTTTAAAAAAGTAACTTCCAAATGAAATTCAAACCAAACTTCCCTATCTTTCATAAGACATTGTTGAGTCCTTTCACCCTCATAGTCCTCCGGATGAGTTTTAAAATTATTTTCCCTTGCGACTTCACACTCCTTGATCAGGTCTTTTCCAGATAACTCATAAACAGTTTTCATAAGATTCAAAAATTGAGATAGATAAGACCATTCCACATTATCCATACCAATCCCAGTGTCTCCCACAACTATAATTGTATCCTTATTCAAAGAGGAGTGAGTAATTTTAGTCTGAAGATTGACAATAGCCATCTTCCCTTTCAAAAAGAAATGCTCCTCCAATAAAGCATCAACACCCACTTCAATATCACTGTCCAAGTCTTTCCCCTCAACCATAGCCAATGCATAATCATCTCTATCAGTGTAGCCTTTATATTCATCACATGGAGGGTCTCTAAACCGAGAACCACTCTTTTCATCCTTCAAGAGATGAATAGTAAAATTCTCCTTAGATGTTGTACCATAAGAAGCAGCCTCCACTGATGTACCCTGAACCACATTCCTATAGGACGTAGGCCCATTTTCATCCCTAGTTGAATCAAACCCTTCCCTATTAGAATCCTGAAAAAGATTTTGGGGATATCCAATAGAAAATTCCAAAATTTCATTAGGGTCCCCAATAATAGGAACCCCAGCCCCTCTGAACACCTGATCAACAGCAGCAGCAGTCCCTACAGAAAGCTAATCCACTAAGGGATTAACACCATGATGATCTGATCCCATTGCAGCATGAGTCCTTGAACCTAAATCCACATCCCCCTGTTTGACCACATCCACAAAAGTGTAACTCTCGATAGCATGAGTAGTAAGGGAATTAACCTACATGAAGATCTCTATGCCCCTCTTAGTGACATAATTCCCCACCAGCCTATCTTCACCAACTTATACCTTGAATTTTCCTTGATAAACTGAGTGACCAGATTTCCTACAATTATAACATTGTGAATTCCTATGAAATTTCACAACAGAATGTCCTATACAAGAGAAACTGCCATAGAATTTAGGCAGCCACTCAAATTCAACAAATAACTCAATCTTGAAATCACCCACAGTCAAGAATGTTGTTTCAATAAGATCATAGCATAAATCAATATTAACCAATACCCTATAAAAATGAATATAGTGACCATGCTCAGTCTCCTTATCAATTTTAATCAGAGTCCCCACTATAGAGGCCACATCCCATATAATCTGTGAATGCTAGAAAAAGCAGATAAGGCCCCTAATCTAAATCCAAGCTTGAGTATATGAATTCTTGGGTGAAATCAGATCAAAAACAGGATCCCATTCTTGAAAGGTAAGAAAAATAGATTTTAGAGAAATTAAACTGAAACTCCAAGCGAAAAACTTGACCTCCATCGATGGGAAAAAGAAATGTCAGAATCCCTTACCAATTAAAATCAATCGATAGTCATCAAAAACCCAACAATGATGAATTTGAATCCTCAAATTTTCAAGCTTCTAAGTAAATCCAATCATAGGAACTAAGATCCGAGTGAGAATTGAAAATTTTCACTCCTCAAGTTGATCTTCAAATGTTTTAGGGTTTTCCTCCACAAATGTGATGGATCCATTTCTATAAAATCCTCCTATGTAGCGATGTTGAAGCATCATAAAGATCAGAAAAAAAAACCTATTTGAATCATGAATCTTCAAATCATCAGAATCCTTTGCCCTGTTCTTCGCAATATGCTTCGCCAAACCCGAAACATATTTACAAATATTTATTTATCAACATATTTATAAAAATATATTTATAAATTAATATTTATATATAAATATATTTATAAATGTATGTTTACTATATTTTAAATATATATATATTTATATAATTATAAATATATATTTATTATTTGACTCCTCGTGTGTTAATCATGTTTTAATGATCACAAATCCTTTAAATTTTGTACAACTTTTTAATCCTGTGTAGTCTCTCTCAAATCATTTGTACAGACGATTAGTATCTTTATGTTTTAAATAAACCTATCCAAGTTCTTAATTGTTATACAATACATTTGAACATTGTACACTATATTTTTTACTTTTTGATGATTTCTTTGATGAATAATTAAGTCTAATCCATTCTATGAATATCATTGTTTAAGTCTGTATACAGATGTTTGGCTAAGTCTGAGAAACCATGAGTCTGCCATTGAATGTGTTTTTCTGGCAAAGGACCCAAACACCATGACCATCCAGACACCATGATCAAACACTACATTTTTGCTACCAGTTCTTGTTCTATATACAACTATGACATCATAATTGTCTTGCTGCTCAAAAGAAAAGAAGGAGACACTATTTCAAGGAGATATTGTTTCATGGAGACACTGTTCCCATACAAATTGTGACATCATTTCTTAATCTGTTTTGTTTTTTTTTAATTTAATTTCTAATGGTCATATTTGAAATTTTAAATGCACTGACATAATTAATGTTTCTTTTTAGACATATCACCTAAAAATATGAGGTATGAGGTGCATAATAAATGCATCTAGCCGGCTCCAACACATGAATTCTAAGAATAAAAAGAACAGCGTGATCGTGGTGACTGTGGAAACAATAATGACAACAGAAAAACAAGTGTGTGCACTATAACGAAGAAGCACGAGCATTCATGCAACCTGACACTGCTGAAGAACATACAAAGCATATTCGAATCCTAGAGTCGAGAAAATTTTCGCACTATCAACTCCATGAAGAACACGTGTCAGATCTAGATCACTTACAATACTTCGTTTTCCATAAGAGGACTCGATTTATGTATCTGCTTCATCCTAGAAGTCCATAGCTGCATAGACTAACACTCAGAGCACTTCTAACCTTATCTCATCATTTATTCTCTGTTGTGTATTATTTTTATCTTTTGAGAAGTGTGTGTGTCTATATAAAAAGACACACTATCTCCTGAATAAAATTGAAGGATACAAGATATCCTTTCTCTTACATCTTTTTACACTTGTGTATTCCAACGGATAAGTGTGGAAGAAGTCCTTGTGTGACCTGTTAGTTCATACCCATGAAGAACTGTGGAAGAGGTCGTGTGACCTGGACAGTCTTGTGAACTGTTGTTAACCCCAATCCAGGGTGTGGATCAAGTTTATTTATATAAAATGCTTGGTAGCAGGTGATCACTAAGTAGAGTGGATTAGGTCTCGGCTTGAGACTGAACCACTTGTGTTATATCTACTGTGTTGTTTATTTTTAGTTTTCTCTATTTTACTATTTAATTCAAAAATCACTAAATTTACTTTGATAGTTAATATTGGAAATAAGTTATAATTGTTTTTCCTTATTATAATAGCTTCAAAAGTAATGTTAATAACTGATATTAAGATTTCTAAAAATTAATCAATCTTCTAAGAAGTTATTTAAATAGTCAAACTTTCATAACCATATAACCTTGATTAACTGATATGTATTTAACTTTATTGGGAACCTTTTTAATTAATAATTTTTAAACAAAATTTTTTATAAATTCTCAATTCACCCCCCCCCCCCCCCCTCATGAGTACTCTACTTCGACCAACATTTGATATCAAAGGAATGTTTTAAGACGCTGTTTTTGACCCTATTCAAATGTGATTGTAGTTTTACTTTAAAGATCTATAAATTTCTGTTAATTATAAATTTCTAGATATTTTAAAGCATTTATTTATTATGTATAATATATTAGAAGGTTCTACAAAAAACCGACCACCATTCTTTAATGGAACTAATTATTCTCAATGGGAAATTAAAATGAAAATGCATTTAGAAAGTATGATCTTTGAAATCTGGTCTTCAATTATAGATGAATATAAGATTCCTACTACTTATATAATCACTTGGGATGAACCTACCAAAACTGCCTACAATAACAATTGAAAAGCTATGAATTCTTTATACTTCTCTTTAGGAGATGATGAATTTAATAGAATCTCTGCATGTAAAACTTCCCGTGAAATTTGGGATACCTTGTCTATTTCACATGAAGGAACTTCTAGTGTGAAATAAATGAGACTTAATACTTATACTATTAAATATGATAACATTAAAATGAAACCTGATGAGCCTATTTCTAACATGTATCTCAGGTTCAATGAAATTATCAACACAATTATTTCTCTAGGGAGAGAAGCCACTGCTAAAGAACAAATCATGAGGATTCTCAGATGTTTACCTCATAGATAGAGAGGAAACTTTGTCTCTATTAGAGATTCATGAGACATCATCAAGATACTTATAAAATAACTCATTGTAAAACTGATGATGTATGTAGAAGAGCTAAAAGTCAATAAGGAAGAGGAGGATGAACCCAAAAGAAAATCTGTTGCGTTCAAAACCACCACTTCTAAACACAAAGAGAAAGGGAAATTGGAAGTTTCTGTAGAAAGTTCAAGCAGTGAATAATAATATCCTGATAGTGATGAGGAGATGGCTCAATTATCCAGAAGTTTTAAGATATTTTACAAGAAGAATAACTTTTTAAGAAATCCTAACATCAAAGGAAGATGTGATCAAAAAAGAAGTTGAAAGAAAGATTGGAAAAGAAGTGACAAGTCTGATGAGATTGCCTGCTATGAATTTAAGTGAAAGTTACATATCAAGGTTGATTGTCCCAAGCTCAAGTACAAAAATAAATACAAGGAAAAAGATTGAAAGTACAAAAAGGAAATGAAATAAACATGGAGTTCTTCTGAGGATAGTTCAAGTGACTCAGAATCTTCACATGCTGAATAGGCCAACAAAGCCAATATGTGTTTTATGAAAAACACATCTGAGGTAACACTGGAATATTCTATACAAAATTCCTATTATTATGGAGATGATAGTGACTCTTAAAATATGTCTAATGAAGAAATTTTTGAGTACTGTAATATGCTTGAAGATACATTCAATGAACTAAAAGATAAATACAAGTCTTTAAAGAAACAACATGCTCTCACCTCAACTATTAAAACTGAACTCATTATAGAAAAGGATAAAAATGCTCAATTACTTAGAGAAAACAATAAACTAAAACTATCTAATGAGAAATTGAATGTAAAACTAGAAAAAAATGACTCTCGACCAGTGGTTATCCCAAACGGATCGAAAGCTTGCATCGCAAACCCTAGACTTCCAATATTCTTTGTGATTCACTCATTCTTCCTATCTGCTTGTTATGGAGTTTTCATACATCATTCGGGAGATTCATTCAAATGAAGTGGCATTTCTGCAAAAGGAAGAACCTATTCAACCAGTGAATCCAAGGGAAAAGGGCATCTCTTTCCTCGAAACCCTTAGAGGCACCGAGTCCTCCAAATCCCATTCGATGAAGTCGAATAGAATTAAGAAAATGAGTGATGGATGTTTTTTTGTGGAAGTTGATCCAGTTGTTGTTCAACAATGTTCACAGCTTTGTAAGTACTCAGTTATGGGCCGTGTTGCATACCTCAAAGGTGACACTCCTTGGTCTTATGCTGATCTTAAAGTTAGATTATCTGGTTGCTGGTGTTTTTCTAAATGGAAACTCATTCCACTTGGAAAGGGTTATTTTCATATGTTATTTTCCACATAAACTGATCTTGATTGTGTTTGGAAGATAGAAAACATTAATTTGAAACTAGGCCTCTTAAGAATTTATGAATGGGACTTTGCATTTAACCCCAACTCTCATAGAAAGAACACAGCATAGGTTTGGGTTAGGTTTTTTGACCTCAATTGGTTTTTTTAGCATCCTCAGATCCTCAATGATATCTCTATTTGTATAGGAACTCCCCTTAAGATAGATTAGAAAACCTTGAATTGGGATTTAGGCCTCTATTCTAGGGTTCTAATTGAAGTTAACCTTGAATCAAAACCCCCAAAATCTATCATTTTTACTGCCCAAGACTATAAAACAGTGGTGAGACTTGAATATAAAAGACTTCCTTCTTATTGTGAATTCTGTAAACTGGTTGGACATTCCATTCACCAGTGTAGGAGAGTGCACAATCAACCTCCACAAAACAATAACTCTGGATGGACTGTGGTCAGGAAAAATAGAAGAGAGAAGGATGATCTTGCTGAAAAACCTGAAATGTCCAAGAAAAGGGAAGAAAATGGGTTGTTAAAACCAATTCATTTGGCATACTTGATTCTGATAAAGGAAAGTCTTGGGCTGATTTAGCTGATGATTAAGAACTAGAATTTTTTATTCAAAACTTTAAGAGGGATATTGAGGATGGTGTTACTGACATACTCTCCCATATCTTGGCTTACTTGGACCCTGCTTGCTCACCCCTTGATGGTCCTACTTTGGACTTATCTTCTATCAATCCTTCTGTCTCAGACAATGTTGTCAAAGATTTACCGAGAAGTAACATTCATACTGACAATATTAATGCCTCTAATTTAGAGTAAAATGAAAACTCTTTCATACATAACTCCCCATCTTAATACATTCCCATGCACCCTCAAAAATCTTCTAATATCTCTGAAATTCATTCCTCACTGGAAAGTGCTGAGAAAAACAAGCTGACCGAACCTAACTACATGGATTCTCTCCTTTCCTCACCAATCTTTAAGGACAGGAAATAGTATTCTGCTATGGAACACACTGCACAACCTGAATCTAAGCCTTCTAAAACTCCAGGACCTATTTTTCCCATTCCTGTTTTGGTATAGGTCCAGGGTTCTCAGTCTACTATCCACGTGGAATCTGCTTGCAAGCAGATCACTTCTACTCCTCCTCTATAATCTGTTTCTGCTGTAGCACATTCTACACAACTGAAATCCATGCTTTCTGGAATAATAAAACCTATTGTTCCCATTTCTTCTTCTGTACAGAACCAGGGACTTCAGTCTGCTACTCACAATGCACCTGATAGCAAGCAGTACTCTCCTACTCTACCCAAAAAAACTCTTTTTAACATGCAAGGCGGGGATAAAGATGCTGCTACTTCCTCATTGCCCATGCACTTAGCATTGCAGGTTAAACATGAGAATACTATAAAATATTGCTCATCTGGAATTTCCACCAGGTCTAAGACCTCAACTTCTAAAAAAAGGGGACAGCCCCACTAAGAAACGGTCTAAATGAATATTCTGTTTTGGAATTTTCAAGTAATTTCTAACCTTGACACCTCCAACGTCCTTAAAAGATTCACCAATACTCACACTCCAAACCTTATTGATATTGTTGAACCTAAAATTAACTTTTCCTTGCATTTACATCAATCCCCTACTGGATAATCTTTCCTAGGGGCTTGTAACAATGGATCCCCTACTGAATCTTTATGGATCTTTGCTCATTCTTCGTTGTAAAATGTTAACATCTATAGTTTTTCAAGTCAAGCCTTTACTTGTGACTACATTTTTGAGAACATACATATTTTCTCTACTTTTTTTTTCCTATAATAGGTATCAAGATAGGAGGGATCTTTGGAATGATCTCTCCCATCTCAATGCTTCTATTTTCCATCCTTGGTTTATTATTGGTGACTTCAATGCTAGTCTAGCTTCAGGCGATAAAATTGGTCCTCCTCTTACTCCTATTTCCACTAGGGAATTTAATTCCTATATTAAAATGAACAATCTCATAGAGGTTAACCTCTTGGGTGATAAATTTATTTGGTATAGGCAGCACTATAATAGAAATGTAGCTAGTAAATTAGATAGGGCCTTTACTAACTCTCATTCCCTTGATAATTGGGATAATATCTCTAGCATTACCCTTGAGATGATTGCCTCTGACCATCATCACATCCTTCTTTCCTTTTCCTACAAAAAGAGTAAATTATGGTCTCCTTTTAGATATAACACCGCTTGGTCTTCTAACCCTGAATGTATAAGCATCATCAAGAACACTTGGAATAAGATGCATGGTCAGCATGACCCATTTTCTTGCCCGATGAAGTTAAAAATGTTAAATAAAATTATTAAAAGCTGGTGAAAAACCAAGGTTTGTGAAATAAACAATAATATCAACCTTCTTGAAACAGATCTTAACCAACTCCAAAATGTCAAATCTTCTTCAAACTTTGTTGAGGACTCTCAATAGGAAATTATTATTTCCTCTAAACTAATCTCCTTACTCAACCTCAAGGATAATCTTAAAAAACAAATCATCAAATACAAATAGATTAATTATGGGGATAGGAATACTAAATTATATAACTCTATCCATAGGGTTAGAAAAGCCTATAGACCCTTGTCCTTTCTTAGAAATGGGGACCAAATTCTTGACACTGATGAAGGAATTTACAATCACTTAGTATCTTATTTTGAAAATATTTTCAATGGTGATAATATTGATAAAGACCTTAAACCTGACATTATTCCCACTGTTGTTTCTGGGGAAGACAACTCTCTTCTGAATAGAATCCATTTTGATCATTAAATCAGAGACACTGTCTTCAGTCTTAATCCTGACAGTGCCCCTGGCCTAGATGTTTTTAATAATGGATTCTATAAAAAACATTGGGGTATTCTTCAAGAAGATGTTTGTCGTTTGGTTAAATATTTCTTCTCCAAATTTATTCTTCTGCATGTTCTCAACTCCCAATTCCTTATTCTCATCCCCAAAATGTAGAATGTTGTTGTGATTCAGAACTTCAGACTCGTTTTCCTTAACAATTATTTATTCAAAATCATCACGAAATTAATTTCCAATAGAATGACTTCCATTTGTATCAAAATAGTTTCTTAGAACCAATTTGGTTTCATAAAAGGCAGATATATTCAAGACTGCATATGTCTGGCCTCTGAATCCATTAATCTTTTAAACAAAAAAAGTAGAGGTGGGAGTGTTTCTATCAAACTTGATATTGCGAAGGCCTTTGATACCATGGATTTGAGCTTTATGTATAAAGTTCTTTCACAATTCAGCTTCAATGAAATTTTCATAAATAGAATAAAATATTTATTCAGCTCTGCTTAAATCTCCATCCTCACTAATGGATCACCTAGAGGTTATTTCAACTGCACTAAAAGAGTGAGATGGGGTGACCCTCTCTCTGCAATTCTCTTCTCCATTGCGGAAGATTACCTGAGTATGGTGATCTCCCAGGAGATTGCTAAAAGGACCATAAAACCTATCTCTACCTCTAGAAATTTACAAGTCCCTTTGCATCTTCTTTATGATGATGACATTATTCTCTTTACCGAGGGAGACAAAAGAAACATTCTTAAGCTTAAAGATATCATTCTCCACTATCAGGAAGTCTCTAGTCAACACATCAACTAGAATAAATCTTTTATCATTTTCAGTAAAGACTTTCCTCTGGGGAGAAAACTTTCCATCTTTAATATCTTAGGAATCAAAGAAGGCTCTCTCCCCTTTACTTACCTTGGTGTGCCTATATTTTGGGGTAGACCTAAAGTGAATTATTTCTATCACATTTTAGACCATACGCTTCAACATCTTTCCTCCTTGAAGGGTAAGACCCTTTTGATGGCTGGGAGAATTTGTTTGGTGAAATCCACAATTGTTTCTAAACTTTTTTATTCCATGATGATATATAAATGGCCAAAAATTCTTTTAAAACGCATTAATATTTCTATTAAAAATTTTGTTTGGACTGGTAGCACTTCAGAGAGAAAGTCGGTGACTATCCTCTGGACCTCTTGCTGCAAACCTATTGATAAAGGGGGGATTGGCATCAAAAATCTCTCTAAGTTCAATGAGGCTCTTCAAGATAGACTTACGTGGAACATTATTCACAATACTTCCTCCTCCATGAATTTTCTCAGGGCTCGTTTCCTTGACAAGCTTATAAATAATCATTCTCACTCCCTTAAGTCCTCTATATGGTCCTCCATCAAAAGTACTTCTATTTCTATCATGTCTAACTCTAGATGAATGGACAATAAGGAATCCAACTTAAAATTTTTGTTTAATAATTGTACTGGCATTCCCCTGATCTCCTTGATAGATAGAAACCAATCCCCTCCCTACCTTCAGGATTCAATTGACTCGATCATCCATATGCATAACCTCGATCTCCCTGAGAATATTACTCAAATTTTCGATAATTATAATTTTGATAATACCAATGATTTACTTATTTGGGAACCTACGCACAATGGGATTCTTAACTCCAAAGGCTTTTATATGTACTTTTTCAACAATGTTGACAATAATCACCCATAGATAGATAAATTCAATAAAGCCTGGATAAAACCCTCAAGATTTACTTTATTCTAGAATATTTCCCATCAAAGAATCCCCACGGATAATTTTTTATAAACTTTAGAGATTAATCTTTGTTCTAAATGTCATATGTGAAACCAACATAGAGAGGATATTAATCATATTTTTCTCTCCTATGACACATAAACCGCTCTCTGGAATTATATTCTTGACATTTTTGAGTGCAGATGGCTACTTTTTGATACCATCAACATGAAGATTCAAAGTTTCTTGGAGTTGTCTACTTTATAGAAAATCAAGAACCTTTTGGTTGCATCTGTCGCAGAACTTATTCATATTATCTGGTATGGTAGAAATGAATTAATTTTCTACAATAATTCTTTTAAAATTAATGCAGGAAAAATGATAATCCTCATGGCCATTCGAGAAGCGGCTTCTATCCAAAAAGCTCACTTCAACAATTCAGTTCGTGACTTTGGGATCCTCAGATGTGTTGGGGTGGAGGGGATCTACCCTCACCCTCACTCTACTCTTAAAGTTTTTTGGATCCCTCCCCCTATGGGATGTATTAAAATCAATGTGGATGGAGCCTCCAAAGGAAAACTAGGACCAGCGGGTTGTGGTGCCATATTCAGAAATCACCTGGACCAGATTCTTGGATGCTTTTATGGCTCTTACGGTTACTCTTCCACTTTAGAAGATGAGATGATGGGCTTCATCCATGACATCTCCTTTTCCAGATTACATAGATGGAACAATATTTCGATAGAGAGAGACTCTACTATAATCATTCAGGCCATTTGGAATGGTACCATCCACCTTACTTGGCCTCTCACTGCCTGCTGGATGGACTGTTTGAATTCTCTTATTGGGATTAACTTCATCTCCACTCACACCTTCCGTGAAGACAACAGGATCGCTGATGGGTTTTCCAATCTTGGAGTTACTCATGACTTACATTGGATGGATGATCTCACTTATGAATTAATCCCTTTTTATGCTCTATATGTTAGCAAAAGACCTTACTTTAGACTTGTGTAACTTCTTTTTTTATCAATAAAAATTTTCTACCTTTAAAAAAAATGAGAAATTGAAAAAGGATCTTGAATGGTTTACTAATGGTAAAGATCCCTTGGTAAAAATTCTAGGTAAGAATATTTCTCCTAAATATAATACTGTCATTGGCTATCAACCTGGTAAAAGAAATTTTGGAAGAACTAATTTTGTTTCTAAATCTAGGACATACAGCTTTACTCTTAGTTCTGAAAAACATTCATCTAGTTCAAGTTATGATACACTCTCTACTGTTTCAAGATTTTTTGGACCAAATAGAGTTTATCTTTCAAATACTTTACATAATTATTATAGGAAACCTATGAGGTAGATATGGGTTCCAAAAGCACTAGTCACTAATATTACTGGACCCAAACAAGTGTGGGTACCAAAATCTGTTTTCATTTGACTATTGTGTAGGAAAGCTGCTTAAAGAGTTCCTGTAAAAGCATATGGTACTTAGACAGTGGGTGTTTGAGACACATGACAGGATACTATTCATGCTTCAATAACATAATAGAAATTGATGGAGGACATGTCACCTTTGGTGACAATGCTAAAGGAAATATTTTTGTCCTTGGCCAAATCGGTAACTCTAACTCAGTTTTGATTTCCAAAGTACTATTTGTTGATGAATTGAAATATAATCTTCTTAGTATCTCATAATTATGTGATGATGGATTTCATGTCAAATTTGAAAATTATGCTTGTAATGTTTTTAATTCTAAAAATGAATTAGTGTTTTCTATATTAAGAAATGAAAATTTATTTTCTATTAACTTTCATTCTTTAGCTTCTCAAAATGATTCATGTTTAAGCGTGTTTCACAAAGAGTCTTGGATTTGGAATAGGAGACTAGGACACTATAACACTCACTCCCTTAGAAAGTTAACTGGAAAAATCTTAGTTAAAGACCTACCCAAACATGAGTTTCCAAATGATAAAGTGTGTAATCCTTGTCAAAAAGGAAAGAAGCACAAAATTTCCTTCAAACCAAAGAAAGAAGTGTCAACTTATCAACCTCTCAAATTGGTTTACATGGATTTGTTTGGACCATCTAGAGTTTCTAGTTTAAATGGGAATTACTATGTTTATGTTCTTGTAGATGACTTTTCTAGATATACTTAGACCTTCTTTTTAGTTCACAAAATTGAACCCTACTCTCATTTTACCAAATATTCCAAAATTGTAGAAAATCTTAGTGGATATAAAATTAAATCCTTAAGAAGTGATCATGGTTGTGAGTTTGAAAATAAAGAGTTTGAGTCCTTTTGCTCAAAAAAATGGCTATCGTCATAATTTCTCTGCCCTTAGAACACCTCAATGGAATGGAGTTATATAAAGAAGAAATAGAACCCTGTAATAGATTGCTAGAACCATGCTTAGTGAATATGACTTACCTATTTACTTTTGGGATGAATCTTTAAATACAGCATGCTATATAATCAATAGAGTGTTGATTCGATCTATTCTTAAAATAACTCCATATGAGTTGTGGAACAATAGAAAACCCAAAGTTAGCTACTTCAAAGTATTTGGTTGCAAAGTCCATATCCTTAATACTAAGGACAATCTTGAAAATTTTTCATCCAAGAGTGATGAAGGAATATTCTTAGGATATTCAATTTATAGTAAAGCCTATATAGTTTTAATAAAAGAAATAAATGTGTGGAAGAAAATTTTCATGTCAAATTTTATGAATCATATCCACATGAGCCTAAGACCACTCTAGAGAACCTGGAGGATGATGTATCAAACCTAGACATTAATTCAAAATCCTCTAACCATCCTATAAAGGAATCTATAAAAGCTTCCAGTTCTGTAAATTCTTTAGATTCAGGTCACAATGAACCAGACCCTATTGAAGAACCTAAAATCACCAGTCCTTCTTTTTCTAGAGCTGTTATAACTCTTAAGAACCATCCTTTAGATGCTATTGTTGGAGACTTAGACAAAGGAACTCAAACTAGAGATTCTCTTAGAAATTAAGTTGAACATCAAGTCTTCTTGTCATAACTTGAACCTAAAAACTTTAATGATGCTATCAATTATTAATTTTGGGTGATGGATATGCAAGAAGAACTTAATCAGTTTGAAAGGAACAAATTTTGGAAACTAATTGACAGGACCAAATACACATTCACCATAGGCACTAAATAGGTGTTTAAAAATAAGGTAGATGAAGCTGGTAATATAGTTAGAAACAATGCTAGATTTTTTACACAAGTCTATAGTCAAGAAGAAGGAATTGACTATGAAGAGACCCTTGCACCAGTAGCTAGACTTAAATCCATCGTAATTCTTCTTTCTTATGATGCACATCTGAATTTCAAAGTATATCAAATGGATGTCAAAAGTGCATTTCTAAATGGGTATATAGTTGAGGATGTCTTTGATGAGCAACCCCCTGGTTTTACAAACCCTCATTTTCAAAACCATATTTTTGAATTATAAAAAGCCTTATATGATTTAATACAAGCTCCAAGATCTTGGTATGATAGATTAAGTACTTTTCTTATTTCTAAAGGTTTTACAAAAGGAATAGTTGATCCTACCCTTTTTATAAAACAAATTTCCAATGATGTTTTAGTAGTTCAAATATATGTAGATGACATTATATTTGGATCTTTAAAAAATTATTTATGTATTTAATTTTCTAAAATGATGAAAAATTAATTTAAAATGAGTTTAATGGGTGAACTCAAATTCTTTCTTGGATTTCAAATCTTTCAAAATAATGATGTTATCATTTTAAATCAAAGTAAATATACTAGATATCTTCTAAAACGTTTTGGATTGGATAGCACTAAAAGTAGTGAGACTCCAATGAGTACTACTTGTAAGTTGGATCATGATGAAGATGGAAAATATATTGATCAAACCACTTACAGAGGAATGATTGTAAGCTTACTCTACTTAACTACTAGTCGACCTGACATTATGTTTAGTGTATGTATGTGTGCTCAATATTAAGCAAATCCTAAGGAATATCATTTAAATGTTGTTAAGAGAATTTTCAAATACCTCAAGCATACACCCAATCTAGGATTGTTCTATCCCAGAGGACAATCATTTGAGTTAGTGAGCTATTCTAATTCCAACTTTGGTGGTTGTAACTTAGATAGAAAAAGAACCTCTAGAACATGTCACTTTTTAGGTAAGTCACTAGTATCATGGTGTAGTAAGAAACAAAACTTTGTTGCATTATCTACTACAGAAGCTGAATACATAGTTGTTCGTAGCTATTGTGCACAACTTTTTTGGATGAAACACACATTAATAGATTATGGATATTAATTCAGGCATGTACCTATAAATTGTGAAAATACAAGTACTATTAACATCTCAAAAAATCTTGTTTCACACTCTAGGAAAAAACATATTGATATAAGACATCACTTTGGAATTCATTGGAACTAAATATCAGCTTCCTAATATATTCACCAAAACATTAAATTCTGAAATAATAGATTACATCATACATTAATTGGGAATGATAAATCTTAAGTAGTAATTATATTGTTTCACAATTTACGGTTTCACAAGTCATTGTCTTGAGATTACTGTCTAACTCTAACAGTTCTATAGTTTTACTATCTTAAGAGTTACTATTTCATGTTTACGGTCTCACAGTTACTATGTCTTGGTTATTGTTTGGCACTTACTGTCTCAAACAATATGGTTGCACAGTTTAGAAATCACACTGTTATGGTCTCACTGTGAAGGCTTGTTACGGTCTCATCGTGAAGGCTTGCTACGGTCTCACTGTAAAAATTCTTTATTGTTTTATTTATACATTATAACCCATATCGCCATAATTCATTGTTTTTTCTTTCCCACTCTCTTGATCCTGCGACGCTTGATATCCCCAAATGATAAAATAAAATAATTTTCACTCGTTCTTCACTCAAGATCTCTTCTATCAAACTGTAACCCCTCTTTCAATCCTTCTCTCTCTCGAACCTTCAGTGAATGCCCATGATTAAACACCCATCATCATCAACTCTTGAGAAGTGTAGTTCAAAGAATAAGTTGAAAATAAAGCCAAAGTTAGCACCCAAAGGTCCTCTGAATCCGAATCCGGTGAACAGGGTAGTGGTACCTGAAAACGATATATGCCCTAAATGGCTTTTGATAAGTAAGTACTTGGTATTGAAAGTGATTAAAGAGGAAGGATGTTTGGATTGGTTCACAAGAGAGGATATTCCTATTTACCCAAATCTAATTGCACAGTTTTATTAGTATGTTCAATTCACTTTTGATTCAGAAGATGGCTATGTTGTGCGAAGTTGGATCAATGGTCAGATTTGTACCTTTTATTCTAGGTTATGGGTTGCATGCCTTAGGACACCCCATGAGGGTATTTGTGAGGACTACCAGAGAGGTCCTCCACCTCTGAGTGAGTTCTTTGTTTTGGAAGAAGCTTTGAGAAGTTTAACTGGTAATGAAACTAAGAGAAGAGCCATGGTTGTTGAGCTAAATGGTGAATCCAGACTCCTGTTTAAGTTTTTCAGAATTTGATTAGCCCTAGAAAATGTTATTTTTCTATACTCAAGTATCAGGGTATATTTTTGATACCACTCATGAAAATGGACATAAGATCAACCTATGAAAGTATATTATACACCATATGTGTGAGTTGATAAAGACAACATCCAAGTCAACCTCCTTGTTTTATTCAAGTCTTATCTCAGCTATGCTTCATGCAAAAGGATTGGTTGGAACATATGAAGAATCCATTAAGGATTATGATTTCTATATTTCAAAAGTTACAGTAAATAGAATTAAAATCAATTGGAATCCATAGATAAAATCTTGGGTGGAAGATAATGACGGAGTTTATGAAAATTTTAATCTGGTGGAACACCCTTCAAGACCTAAGGATATTTTTTATCCTAGTTTGGAGCCAGATGAACTTGTTGAATATTCTGATGAGGAAGAAGAAGAAGAGGTCGTTGTACCTCTAGAGAAACTATTCTGGTTGAGGAAGATAGTTAATCTTCTCCTTAAGTATTATTTTAGAAGGACATTCCTGTTCCTAAAGAAGTTGTTGATCTGGAATAATAACTTAATTCAAAATAATAATTTGTTACTAAGGTAATCAAAGAGGATTTTGTAAAAGATCATATAGAAGAAGATCTTTCTTTTGTGCAAGAAGCTGCTCTTGAGGAACACCCAGAGGAACAATCTGTTCCTGAAGTTATTCCATCTGCTGAAGAGAGAATGGAGCAAGCCTTTCAGTTGGCTAGAAAGAAAATGGCTAAGCAAATTAGGGATGAATTTGTGGAAATAGATCAAGGATCTAAATCTCTTAGTCCTGAGAAAGATGAACCTGTTGAGGGGGAGCAACCCCCCAATCTAGAATATGTTGAAGTCCCTAATCTAATTGATCCAAGCTTAGTGGATACATGGTATAAATTCCCTAGTTATTTTGATGTGACTAATTCCTAGGAAGTCTCAGTTAAAGGAATTGATCTGTCTACTATGTTTCATTGGAAACTGGCATCTTCTCATAAATCCATCTCTACCAAGGAACCTAAGACTGTCTCAGCTTCTATTCTTGAACCTTCACAATAACCTCCAAACTTGGTGAATAAGGATGATCTGAAAGCATTTAGAGATACCATATTGGCTAGAGTTGAGAAACTCATGAATACCCAACCAGATCTTATAACCAGTTTAAGTGAGAGAGATGATACCCTGTTTTTGGAAGAAGTCATATGGAAGATTCATCCCAAGATTCTTCATGAGATTCAAGAATTCAGAGTTGAGAATAAACAGCTCAGTGATGAAGTAAAAACTCTCAGAGGTATGTTTGAATAAATGCAGAGAGTGATAACCTCAAGACCAGAACCTGTTTCTTATTATATTGAGGATATTGTTAGTCAGACCCCACAGGAAGTAGCCTCAATGATTCAACCTCACCTAACTTCCTTATCTGAAAAGTTATTTGAAAGAAACAATAAGATTGTTCAAGAGATGTGTGAGATTGTTATTGGTCTTAACAAGTTAACTGATGAGTATAAGGTTTGTCTCCAAAAAGTTCTAAATCAACTAAAATCCCTTACCTTAGCTGTCACTACTTCTTGTACTTCTGGACACTCATCTCAACCTTCTTTAGACAGTGATCTACTCCGAAAAGTTGTTAAAGAATAAATTAAATCTATTCATAGTGGCTTTGACAAGGAATCTCTATCTAAATTTATCAAGAACAGTGACAGAGTTCTTGATTTGGTGAGAATTCATTCCAATATTCCCAATTATGCTTAGTAAGAAATTTCTAAGAAGTTGTAATTCTACTTCAATTGGATCTTCTCTAAGAATGAAATTACCAACCACTTCAAGTACCATGTGGAGAATCTGAGGATCCCTCCTTTAACTCAAGATTTCAAAACTCAAGTCCAAAATCTCAAATATTTCAATCCTTTGTTGGATAATTTTATGGATAACAAGGATGACTTTGAGAAATCTATGCAGTATGGTGGTGAGATCATTGTTGAATTCATCATGATTTTGAGGCCTTATCTTCATGGACAGAGTACTACAATTGTCGCTCCTACAGCTGCACCCCTGTGATCTGGTTTTCCTACCTTCTCATCCTCCACCCTTGCCTCCAAATCTATGTCTCTCAGGATCTGAGTCAAATCAGGTCTATTATCATTGATCAACAGTTTCCTCGGTCTTCTACTGCATCTACCTTGGCCCCTTCTTTTTTTGAAGGACTCCCTTTACCATATTTATCCACTAGTTCACTTCTTTCCTCCACTTCTACCTCTGCTCCTATAGATTCTTCTTCTGATGTTGTTGCTAAGGGAAAAGAGAAGACAAGCCAGTGCTGAAGAATAATGACTACTATCTTTTGATAGGGATGTTTTATGTAATCTTTTACTTTCCTATTTGTAATGACAATTTTTATCCATCTAATGCATTGTGCACCTGTATTGTTTATTTCTTATTTACTCTTTTTGATAATCCCAAAAGGGGGAGAAATATGTATTCTATATACACACTAAGAAAGAGTCACATTGACTATGAACAGATATATCACTCACATGATTTTCGATCATCAAAAAGGGGGAGATTGTTGGACTGCTCATGTGTTAATCATGTTTTAATGATCACAAATCCTTTACATTTTGTATAACTTGTTAATCCTGTGTAATCTGTCTCAAATCATGTGTATAGATGATTATTATCTTTATGTTTTAAGTAAACCTATCCAAGTTCTTAATTTTTATACATTAATTTTGATCATTGTACACTATATTTTTTACTTTGTGATGATTTATTTGATGAATAATTAAGTTCAATCCATTCTATGAATATCAATTATTAAGTATGTATACAGATATTTGACTAAGTATGAGAAACTGTGAGTCTGCCACTGGTTGTGTTTTTCTGGAAAAGAACCCAAACACCGTGACCATCCAGACACCGTGACCATCCAGAAACGGTGACCATCAAGACATTGTGACCATCTAGACACGATGACCATGAAGACACCGTGACCATCCAGGCACCGTGACCATCCAGACACCGTGACCATCCAGACATTGTGACCATCCAGACATCATGACCATTGAGACACAGTGATCAAACACAGCATCTGTGCTACCGGTTCATGCTCTCTATAAAACTATGCCATCATAACTATCTCACCACTCAAAGGAAAAGAAGGAGACATTGTTTCAAGGAGACACCATTTCCAGACAAACTATGACACTGTTTCTTAATCTGTTTTGTCATTTTTTAATTTAATTTCTAATGGCCATATTTGAAATAAATGCACTGATATAATTAATGTTTCTTTATAGACATATCACCTGACAATATGAGGTATGAGGTGTAGAATACATGCATCCTGTCAGCTCCAACACATGAATTATAAGAATAAAAATAATAGCGTGATCAGGATGACTGTGGCGACAATAAAGGCAACAAAAAAACAAGTGTGTGCGCTATAATGAAGAAGCATGAGCATTCATGCAACCCGAAACTGCTGAAGAACACACAAAGCATACTCAAATCCTAGAGTTGAGAATATTTTCACACTATCAACTCCATGAAAAACACAAGATATATCTATCTGACTTACGATACTCTGTTTTCCACAAGAGGACTCAATTTCTGCACCTACTTCATCCTAGAAGTCCAGAGCTACATAGACTAACACTCAGAGCACTTCTAACCTTATCTCATCATTTCTGCTCTATTGTGTATTATTTTTATCTTTCTAGTAGTGTGTGTGTTTGTATAAAAACACGCATTATGTCCTGCATCAAACTTAAGGATACAAGATATCATTTCTCTTACATTTTTTACACTTGTGTATTCCCACAGATAATTTTGGAAGAGGTCCTTATGTGACCTTTTAGTTCATTCCCATGAAGAACTGTGGAAGAGGTCGTGTGACCTGGATAGTCTTGTGTACTGTTGTTAACCCCGATCCAAGGTTTGGATCAAGTTTATTTATAAAAAATTCTTGGTTGAAGGTGATCACCAAGTGGAGTGGATTAGGTCTCATATTGAGATTGAACCACTTGTTTTATATCTACTGTGTTGTTTATTTTTAGTTTTCTCTGTTTTACTATTTAATTCAGAAATCACTAAATTTACTTTGATAGTTAATCTTGGAAAGAAGTTATAATTGTTTTTGCCTTATTATAATAGCTTCAAAAATAATGTTAATAACTGATATTAAGATTACTGAGAATTAATCAATCTTCTAAGAAGTTATTTAAATAGTCAAACTTTCATAACCGTATAATTGTAAATATATTTATATATAAATAAATTTATGAATATAAATTTATATGATTACATATAAATAAATACATTTATAAATACATATATATAATTATATAATTATATAAATATATTTTTAATTATAAAAATATATTTATAGATATATATGCCTGTAAAAACTATTTATAGATATATTTATTTATATATATATATATATGACCGTAAACACTATTTATAAATATATTTATTTATAATTATATATATTTATATAAATACATTTATGAATACATATTTATGTTGTCAACATTGCATGAGTCACTGATATAGCCCCCTACTTACCGTGTTGGCATACCTACGATTCCGGCTTGTGTTTTGAGACCATTGTGCATCAACTTGTGTTGCGCGTCCTCATACCGACACTACTCTACCATGCTGCGCTGATGTCCCCATCTCTGCAATACCTTAACGACTCCCTCACTGTTGACCGTCATCAACCACTACTCTTCCAGACCACCTGACTCTGCTATTGATTGGGGTCCTCTACTTCATTATTTCGCACAGATGCATATGGGACCATTGGTAATCTGGTGTCATTCAACTCCCACACACAGGGTTTGTCCAATTTATTTATTTATAAATATATTTATTTATAAATAAATAATAAATATATTTGTTATATTTATAATTATATATATTTATATAATTGTATTTTTTAAATGGTTTGGGGTCTAGCCCTTCTTTATTAACAAAAGAGAGCTCATTTTTAACTAGGTTGAGGAGGAACCCATTACATGGATTGTATGCCAAGATGCACCAAGGCCTTGTGAGAAATGTGGACCAAAGGACCTTACAAGGTCCAAAAGACTCATGGAACATAGGCCCAGAAGATGGCCCTAAAGGCCTTTACCAGTAGGCCCGAGAATAGGCCCAAAGGCCCTAGCTCACCTATCCTACTTGGTCGGCCTCTCCTACATTCGTCCCACCTGGTATGCACCACTACCAGAGCCACCATCAACTCATTTCATTTCCATTTCATGTTTTCGTCTCTTCTAGAGCTGTTGTCTATGCCTAACCCACCAACTTGTGTCGTTTCCAATGCATGAGGTCACCACCTCCCTTACCTGATTATTCATCCATGAGGGTTTAGGTAATATTTTTATAACCCGAACCCAATTTCGGGGTTCCAAAACTCAAAACATATTAAAAATATTTAGTTATTAATATATATATATATATATATATATATTATTTAGTTTAGGGGATTGGAAGACCGAAACAAACTCACATACTCAGGCACCCTAGAGGCTAGACCCCATCCCTCCCCATAGGTATTGAAAAACACTCTTGGACTATTTTTATTACATTTTTTTGGCCTAAAGGACCTATGATGAGTGGTCCATAGGACTCAAGGCCCAAAGGAATGAACATGGACTTAAGGAACCAACTTTTTTTAAGACTCGTGGCCCACAATCCTTACTTTATCTCTACGCCTTGACATCGCTCTACCCCCTGCTAGAATATGTAATAGACACATGTGTGTCTATCATCACTACATCCATGGTCACCATCACAGCCCAGGAAACAAGTTCCTATCCTGTGTGGCACATCATCAGTTAGTGCCTCATCAACATCGCATTCCAACTCTCATAGATGACAGTCCCCATTGTCTTATGAAGCAATATCACCATCCCCAGCCATCGAGTGGGGGTCCCCCTGTTGCCGTAACAGCATCATTAAACCATCCAAGAAATATCTATCTTTTCCAATGCTCGTTCCACCATCGATTGGGAAAAATATGGTTGGTCGCCTCCTATAGCTTGACATTCATCGATGCTCTCATGACCTACCTTTATTCTATCAACCCATCCTTGACTCATTTTCATGAAATCCTATGCCATCCCCTGCCATATAAGGTTCTCCAACTACACCCTCATATCCTAAAGCTCGATAGGGTCTATATGATATTCTATAGAAGATATCAGAGTTGTCTCGGTGTGAAATTTAATTTAAAACTCCATTTCCCTCCTCAGAGGTAATCCCAAAACATCCTCATGAAAAGAATCCATATAATACTATATTACTGAAGGAACCCATATGCCTGAAGAGCCTATTGCACCAAGGAATAAACTTTATAACTAATGGGTGATGGGTTATATATTCCTTCTCAAAAAACCCACTAACTCTACCATGAGATCTCCCTCATCCACAAAGGATAATCTTATCCCATTTGTCTGATGTCCTCTAACTCATCTATGGTGATAGTCAATATAGCCTCAGTCCATGGACAACTAGCCCATAACCAAGATGAAATCATAATATCTCATCATGATGACCAAGAGATCCCACAAGAAACTATCTCCACCAAGAGATAACTCTCATTGTTGGTAGATAAGTGGTATCAAAGAAGCATTACTTGTGGGAACCTCCAGCCAAATATGCTAGGATAAAGTCTCAAATGGGATCTCTAGCTCTCAGACCAGGAGTAAGGAGATGAAGGAATGACTCGCACTTGTGTCTACTAGTACTGAAGAATCACATTGGGTTGGGAAATCATGTGCCATGTGACCTCTCCCATCACATGTATATCATGGGCCCTCTCTGGGTTTCCCTAGTCCTCTATGATATCCCTAAGACACATGAACACATGTTTGAGTTAGAGCACGGGTATGCCTCCTATTCCATGAATCATGTCATCTACCATCCACTATAGAAAAACCAGCCATTAAATGCCTACTGAATACACCAATTTCATGGTGTCCCTCAGATAGAAAGATCTCTATCACAAGTTCCCTCACAATCACTCTAACATATGTGGTAATACATAGGGGAGCCACACTGGAATAGACGTCTTTTAAGAAACCCTACTCAAACTTACCTACCAAAAATTAACCATCTCAAATCATGTCAAGAGAGTATCAGGTAAGGTTATTGAACCTCACAATATACTCATCAAATTTCATCCCTCCCTAATACAGCTCCAAAATCCACTAAATATGAATTGAGTGCAAGCATGGTGGGTAATACTCCTTATGAAATGGATATTTGAATTCAAACCATGAGATTTTTGAATCATCATGTGTCTTCATGACTAGACTCCACTAGCACCCCATTTCTCTTTGGAAAAGACTGGATGTTATCGTAACCATTTGATCAATCAGAGTCTGCACAACTTTGAAAACTTGGATCACCAACTCAAGCTAATACTTTGATTCCTTGGGATTTGTCTCACCATATAACCTCAACAGCCTCTGGTTCTAGAGATCTTGATGTTCTCTAATATTATGTGCATCTTCATCCTACTATGTTAGTACAATCTGCTTCTCGATAGACGAAGATGTTATCACCTGCCTTCCTAGAGGAAAGATGTCATGAGATAACCCTTGTACAAATGCCTCATCACTCATTAGATAATATTTACAATCCTAAATTCGTAACATGGATAGATTTCTTCATAGAGGCATCCTAAAGTAATCAATATGTACTATGATTAGATGAGAATATATATATATATGGGGATCTGACTGAATAAGGACATCCAAAATAATAAATCCTATATGATTTATGTATCAATGTTCCATGAAAACAATGTCTTAGTATTTCAAGTTGAAAAGATGGTAATCAGAGTTATGGTAAATGGATATGTCGACTATCAAACCAACACTAGGTTACCTATCTTGAAATTTGTACTCAAGACACTTTGATAGTGTTTCCTTAAATTCCCAACCAACCCTTATTAGGGGAAGAAACTCCAAGCACATTCCTATGGTAAAACCACCTATGTTACCACTCTGTAATGACCCAACCCATTAGGGCCTACCTGGCTGATGGAAGATCAGGCCGCCACAACCCCAAGACTGCCTACATAGGTCAGGGGCTGGTGATAATTTCCAAGAATGCATAGCAAAAATGGGAGGCCTTTTCATAAAGTATTTGTACAGACACACCTAGCCATATCCATAAATAATTGTAGATGATTAATAATAAAATATTGTAACATATAGATTAAAAACCATGAATATAATAACCTATAAGGAGTATAAAAGAGCATGATAATTTAATCCATAATAAAAATGGGAAAAAATACATGCCCACAAAGAAAAGATTTCCCAAACTGGAAAAAACTAGAATAAAGGAAAGATGAGAGAGATCCTGAATCCTAATATCTAAACCCAACTACCGTACAAGGTCTATTCACCTGAGTATCCCTATGATCCTTTAAAATAACAATTGATCTTTCTATCATCTTTATAAGACATGACATGTATAGGAAAAGCCCATGCAGGGGGGAGTATATACATACCCAGTAGGAAGCCCTAAAAACTAAAGAGGAAGAAATAAAATACATGATAAAAAAAGTCAGATCAACCTAAAGTAAGAGGGAAATTAAACTTAACATAATATATATGTTCTCATATAAGAAACCCAGATGAGAGATAAATGGGGTCTCCACCTCACATCCTTCCCTAGGACAATGAGTCTACCTACATATCCAAAGGTCCATTACCGATTCCCAGCGTCGTGCGTGTCTATCTAAAGAAGTCATAAAGAGGGAACACACCTCAATACTTCTACACAAACCAAGGGAGTTAAATCTCCAAAAGATAGAGTTACCATGTTCATGTACAATAGGGGAATTCCAATCAGTAGATAGAGGATTCGCTCCCATGTAGGGGAGTACCATCTCGATATCTTTGTGAAGAATATGGGGGAGTTTTTCCTTGGGGTTATAGGGGAGTACTATCCCAATAGATAAAAGATACACACCCTTGTAGGGGAGTTCCATTTATACCTATAATAATGAGTATGGAGGACCTGATCCATGGTGTGATAGGGGAGTACCGTCTCCCTGGATAGAGGACCCACACCCTAGAATGATAGGGGAGTACCACCTCTACCTGAATAATAAGTATGGATGACCTATGTCCTGCTGTGATAGGGGAGTACCATCTACATGGATAGATGACCCGCACCCTGGTGTGATAGGGGAGTACCGTCTCTATTTGAAAAAAGAGTATAGAGGACCCACACCCTGGTATGATAGGGGAGTACCATCTCCATGGATAGAGGACACGCACCAGTGTAGGGGAGTACCATCTATACATCTATATAAAGAATATGGAGGACCCACACCCTGGTGTAATAGAGGAGTACCATCTCCATGTATAGAGGTCATGCACCCTGGTACAATAGGGGAGTACTTTATCTACCTAAAATTTCTCTGATGATCCCCATAATCCATCATTTCCTAAAGAAGTTTCATGCTCAAAACATATCAAATTGTACCTAAAAATCCATTATGAGTTATACGATCAGGTTTTATGTGAAAAAACACTTAGGATAGGCTACTCACAGGCCAAAATCTGTGTCCAATGAAAGAGATATGAGAGAGAGAAGTTGTAAAGGTAAGTACACGATGTGTATAAGGTACACATGGTGTATGACCCTACATCATTATATGGACGTGTCTCCTATAGACACAGATAGGTGTCCATGTTATCATACACAGTGTGCATATAGACCACAAGACTTGTCTTCAGCCACTCGGGGCCTGCCCGTGTGCTCATGGTCGTGCCTGTGTGCTTCAGGACATGCCCATGTATCTGGCCATGTCCATGCCCGTGTACTCCTAGAGTACATGTCAAGTTTCTAGCACTGGATCATATAGAGGGTGGGGGTCCCACATGGTGTGTTATACTTATCTCCACTCAAAAATATTATCTACTTGACACAATCATATTTTATCCATATTTTTAAACATAATTTAATTATTTTTGTAATGATTTTATTGAATAATTCCCATGTTTTTAAATATTTTATTCAAAAGTGGAAATTTATATTTAAGGAATTAAAATTAATTGTAATGGAATAAAAACAGGAGTTTTAAATTTTTAATTTTATTATGGAATTTCCTTGAGAATTTTAATGGTTAACTTTATTTATGAATAATTTTTTAAAAAAATTTCTAAAGTGTTAATAATTTTCAGGTAAAAAATTAGCCCACAAGGCTATCCCTCAACCTCAACTGCCTAGTAAGACACTTATCTAGCCCGTGTGGGATGGTCAGGAAAGCTGAGCCTAAGGAAGGGCTTGCCCTATGTCAAGGGAAGAGTCTATATGGGGACACCATGCCCATGCAGTGCATGGCCCGCAGGGAGTATAACTAGGCCAATGCCTACGTGGACCATGCATGTGGGGTGCAACCCATGTTTGTGTGTGATGTGTTATGGGATCCCATCCCCATTTCAATATTCTAATTAGCTAATGGGGTGCATTTCAATTTAAACTAATGTGTAGGTCATTCTAATTTTTTATGTGAAATGATTTTCACATAGTCTACTATTCATCATAACCAGGATGACATCATTCCATGATCATCTCCACAACCCCATCCTCGGACACCCCTGTTTCGCCACTCAACGTTGTTGCCACTGCACAAACATCACCTACCACCCTAAGAATCACCAGGAAACACCATTTCTAACCACATGGAATCTCGGGCTTGAGTTCTTTCTCCATGCCAAAGCCTAGTAACACCTTTGATCATCTCCAAAACCCCATACAACCACCATAAAGTGAATATCAACTTCATTCGACCATGTGAAGTTCATATGACTTAGAGGAGCCTTCCTTTTCCGCTTTCAAGCACCACTTAAGTAACTCCACGTAGCCACATGTCCCCATGCATATAATGAGTCATTAACTCCATGAAAAATCAAAGTAATCTTCACTGCATCCCATCTGTCCACGCCAATATTTGGAAACCTCGTTATCTATAGGAGTTGTTGTTTTTTGAGATATCTCCAATAAATAGAGGATTTAAATTTTAAAATATATAATGAGGATTTAAATATTATGCTTGATCAATTTATAAAGAATTATATTTCCCCCTCTATAAATAGAGGGGGGTTTCCACTACCAAGGGAGAGAGAGGACCTCACTGAGGGAGGAGATGTCGGGCCAAATATTGTTGCCTTGTTTTCCTTTTCTTTTTATTTATTTTTTTCTTCTGTAATTTTAATTTATTTTAAATATAGGTCATGCCTTTTTCTATTCATGTTTAATCCACCACTTTCTTCTTCTTCTTCTTCTTATTCCTCTTATTTTCTCCATAATATTTATTATTTTTATTTTATTTTATTTTCTCATTTTATTTTATTTTATTTTATTTATCTATCTCTTCCATTATATCTCATCTTTATTTTTTTTTTATTCCTCTTCGTCATGAACTCTTACCCTCTATTATGAGAGGAATACCTGAGGCTTTGAATGGGGGAGGTAAGTTGTATTTTCTGAATTTGGAACTTAATTTATATGTGTTATTTATGTTTTTGGTGAGCAGGGGTGAAGTGCACAGGTGTGGATATTATCCACCATGACACTAAACTCAAACTCATTTTTATGATTTTATTTAAATATTTTACCTCCCTTATACTAGACATGGGCTCTTTATATGATTGAGTTGATCTGGTCAGTTGATGAAACAACATACAATGGATTCAGGTCCTAGAGGGTGTCACATTCTTGATTGAGGTGTGCCATCAACTTTGATTACAAGAGGAGGTGAAATTAAGTTTGTCTAGGAATTTTAAATTTCACGCACAATAAATAAAAGTATATTAATTCATGCATGAGATTTCATAATTGGATTATCAAACTAAATTTAAACAATAAGAATAATAATGATGGAACCCATTAACCAAACCATAAATACCAAGTTATTTCTTTTCTAACCACATTCTATCATTGCATGTTAGTTTTATTTTTAAAATCTTTTTTTTATTTTAATTCCATTTTTTAAGAACATAATAAAAACAAAAAAAAAGTATTTCTTAGGTGAAATTAAATTAGTAAGTAGAAAACTGTGAACCTATTCAAGTGACATGACCTTGGTCAACTACTTTACTACACTAGGAAAAAATTATAAATTTTATTTTTCCACGCCGTCGATAGGTGTGTGTCAAAAATGACACCATTTTTGGGGATCTAATTAGTAGTTTGCTTATTTTTTCTATTTTCACATTATAGATATTTTTCCAAAATAAAAACAACATAAAATTTTTTATTTTTCAATGATGTATCAAAACTTTTCATCCCTTTATACATGAAATAGTTACTCTCAAGTGAAAGAACCAGTGGTTCGAAATTCCACAAAATACCTCTTATATAAAAGTCTTGAATAACTAATTTATCTATCCAAAAATATGATGAATGGGAATAAAATAGGTACCTCACTTCAAGAACTAGTTATCATGATCAATCAAGTCAAGTATGATATTCAAATTCTAAAGGCCAAAGAATAAAGTGGATTCACGACAATGAAGACTTTTTTATTGAGCTACATGTGGGAGATCAATAAGATCTAAACAACTTCTGGAATAAATATGAGGTAAAACATGATATCCTAATTCATTAAAAAGTAGAAAATATAGAACCCTTTCATATCTCTCTATCCATGGAATAAGACACCACCCAGTTGGTGGAATTTGAAGAGAAAATGGAGGATCCTCACTACCTACCTTTATCAATTGAGATCTAACTTCAAGAGGAGCTTACCACTGAAGAGGAGATTGAATATGAACCTATATAGGGAGTTTATATTCTCTCAAAATATATCTCATTTGATTTTATTCAAACATAATTGAATATCAACTCCCATTGTTTTAATTTTTGGATTTGGACAATCCTTATTTTTCCTTAGAGGAAGATGAAGAAACAATACATGCACCTACTAAGGAGCACATGGAACTTCCAGCACTGACTGACTGAAAATTGACTTTTTATTTTCAAAAAAAACTTTTTTAAGGAAAAAGTGATAGACCATATAAGTTAACCCAACACATCAAAAACTATAAGATACCACAAGATCATTGAAAAAAAAATCATCATATTGGAAATATTCTCCCTATATAATTTCCAATAGGGAGTTTATACCTTTGTATCCAGATCATCCTTTATGAGGTATTCAAAATGATAATCCATATTGTACCAAGTTTGAATTTACTCTTCTATGTTGATGTTATATTCATTGAACCCTCCTATCAAGATACAGTCATTATTTTTTATCCATGCACACTGCTCGCTATTAGTATCCGCTAGTATCATCCTTTCAGTCATTCTTTCAATGTCCCATTTTGAGGCATTAATCATAAAATCCTCCTCCAACATCTCTTCCTTATAATTAATAATAATTTCTAATTTTTTTTCATTTTTTTCATCCTCTGCACCTGCCTCCCACTGCAAGATAGCCAGGACACCCTTAGAGGGGTCGACCATGTCATAGGTGATCTCGTTTTTAGTAGTACCAACTAATCCAGAGCCTCTATAAATATGATCAAGTTCCTTCACTGATACACCATATTTCTCTTTATCCTTAGAAACACTTCATTCGAGATTTTAGTTTTCATACCAAAGGTTCAGACTCTTATTCCGCTTCCAATCCTTAGTAGATAGCTCTCAATCCATCTCCTTTGATCTATTATTTTTTACATACTTAGTCTCTATTAGCTTAAGTAAATAATATTATTCTTTAAACCCTTTTCATTCCCTCCCTTTAATAAAAATATATCTCCCCAAATATGGGTTTTCCTTTTGCCCATTCTTCCTTCTCGGGCAGTAAAGACCTTTACTATGTATTCCTTCTTCACTGTCTTCTAAGAAATAACTAGAAAATTCCTCACCATAATTTTCCCCTAGATAATAATTTTCCCTCAGTGTATTTATCTTCTCATAATGAAACTATTTTATCATGATATTACCCCCTAGATTTCTAAATATTAAAATTGGTTACCTATTTTAATATTTGGAATGTTTTTTATCTGACTTTACTTATTGGCTTCATTCACCCAATCCCGCTAATCATCTAGTGTTGATTTACATTAAATATCTTGTTCAATGTAACCTGTTAGACCACCCTAACTTGCCTCCTGAATCACCACCCCATGAGCAGGTTCGCATCCAGGTTGCACTACCTATGCATAAGAGGAAGGATTTGGTATATTTTTTATCAGATTCAAGAAATAAACTGCATAGACCCCCTCAGCCCCCACCCCCCAAATTAGGTGGGGGCTACACTGTCGACTTGTGATTAACCAAATCACACCTCAAATGATTGAATATTTATTTAATCTTCAGATCATTTTAGTTTCTTTCCTCTTCCTATATGATATTATCATGTACTGCCCCATTACTACCCAAGTGCTCAACTATAAGGACATTGCGAGAATCTTCCCCCAACACCTATCATGTTGTCATCTCAATATACACATGCATGTATCCTCAATAACATGTTAAAACAAGATGACCCAGATGTCTACATGATGAGAAATAGTCATCCCAAGATTCTAAGACCACTTCTTGTTACATTGAAGTTATTCTTAAGCAACAATCCAAACCCATTCCACCGGTGGATTTAGAACATAAAATTACACACATATACATGAATATATCATATGAAAAATAGTGTTCTTTCTACTATCAGAACACAAATAACACCTGACCATATTTCCAATCATACATATAATTGATGGATTTTGGAAAGGTAGTGGGAGTTTAAAAAATTTTATCCAAATCACTATAGTAGGAGCATCATGTTTCATGTGAATATCATAAGACCATCAAAATAGATATAAATCACATCTATTTCATTTTTTAGGAGCTCTAGGCCATGTAAGAATCAAATTTCCCTTTGAGGAAAACTGAATCATCATATTTAATTTTTCAAGAAGACCAAAAATCGCCCGTTCTTCTAACCCCCAAGATCCAAAGATGAACCTATAAAAAGTATCCATTTAAGTCTGATGATTCCTGAAGCAATCCACCAAGTTCATATTTAGAATAATCAAAGATTCTTTAAACTCCATCATCAAAAGAAAAATCTGGGGTAATCCATCGAATAAATATGGAACCTTAGGTCTTAATGATATAATCAAAAAAATTGGTTAAAAGTCAGCGCTAGAGAATAGGAGAAATGAGCATGACCACGTTCCAGGATAGGAAGAAGACAGAACACCCCCTCCAATATGGGGTTAACCTCATTCATCTTTTTATAGAGATAACTTCTAGCACTAATTGAATATGTGTTAAATAAAGTCCTTGATGAAATTGAAGTGGTTGATCCATAGGAGAATAAGACAAGGGCTACTCATATTGAAAGGGAGAATCATGATTTCATTTTGAATGTTTAAATTCCATCCAATTTAAAATAAATTATAACCCACCCAACCACCCCCTTGAGAATTAAATTCAAGTATCCCACATTGAGAAAGAACTAGACAACCAATAAGATGTTGCACTAGTAGCAACCAAGAAAGAGGATGATCTATACCTCATCCTACCTCTGCCGTGAAATCTATACTTAATTTTGAATGGGATGGATTTTTTATACTATATAAATGGATTATTCTTCAATTCCAAGATAAAATAAGTGAAAGATGGTAAAATACACATGTGGTGGTTCAAGTCCAAGAAACTCCAACAACCGAAAAACTATAGATGATAGCTGGTACTGCCCTTCCGTAGGCAGAAAAAACCCAAGGTCCACTTGGTAGACTAAACCAAGACTTATACCTTTATTTTCTTTCTATGAATTTATATCTTAATTGTATTCCTATAAATTATATGCATCCTACTCCCTCTATTATTTTTAACTTTAATTACATGGTACTTTACTTTTAATGATTGATTATCATTTGTAGGTCCATGATGGAATAAGGCAGCCCCCAAACAATGAAATAATAGAACTAAAGCTTCATGAGAAAAGGGATTTCACTTTTAATGTCTATCTTTTAAACCCCATAAATGTTGCCTAAAACCCTATTTTGATCTTTAAAATGAAAATTTCATCCCCATACTTGAATTCTTACTTTAATTGACTTATTTAGGAGACATCATTTTCTTAGGAACCCTATGATTCCATGTTTTAGATTTATATCCTAATGATATTGAATAAGTAAAATGGAGAATTTAATGATTAGAGTGAATCATGGATATTAAAATGAGGACTCATGATTTGAGGGAATTAGTTAATTCATGTAAATGAAATTTCCCTATCATTTTTCATGCTTTTAATTTTTGAAATTTATATAAATTGATTTGTTATTATCATTCATTTCATGAGTGATTGTATGATATTATATTTTCTATTAACAAGGGGATTTCTAGACCAAATATTTCCTATTTTATCTTGGGAATATTTATTGAGTGATATTGGTACATTCCACCTTCTAGAACCTACATTTGAACTTTTCAAAGCTAATGAATGTGTAAAAAAACATTTAAAATGATTAAGGCATTTTTATTGTTAATACCTTATCCTTGAGACCACATTTTACATTAATCCTTGTTTAACCAATAGAGACCATGAATTCCCTTGTTAGGAATGATCCATCTTTCAAGTCATTTTTATCCATTTCTAACCTCCTATTAGTATTTTCATGATATTTTAAAGTTGAAGTGTGGGGTGGATAGATTCATGATAAAATGGATACACTATATTGTAAGTAAAAATTTTAGTGGTGCTAATGTGGGTATTGATAAAGGTTGTTTATTCATTCATTATAATTCATTATTTGAACTTATTTAAAATATATATATATATATATTATTTGTGACTTGGAAGAATAAAAAGTCAATAATACTAGACCAATTATTTTTATCATATGTGTTTAGGTGGTGGATAGGAGATTCATTCTAAGAATAACTTTTGAAAAAGTAAAAAAATGAAAAATTAGTTTGAAAAAAAAGTAAAAAAATTAGAATAAAAATTCAAGAGGGTGTACAAATATTTCATTATTATTACTTTGATCATAACCTTTACTTTGAGTTTGGGGAATGTGGGAGTTTCTAATTTGAAGGGGATATTTTCATTACACTTTTTATTTTGATATCATGCATTGTAATTTAGAGATAAAAATCCTTTTTGGGCCTTAATTTTTAAACATCAATTCCTACCAACCTTAAGACTTAGAGTCATTTGAAACTTTATCATAGATCCTTAGGATTTCATGTGCCTTTTTTTTACAAAGTGAATAAAGTAATTCCTTTTCAAGCTTATAGTTAAGGAGAATGTTATCATGATATGAGAATAAATCTATTTGAATTTGTATCATTAGTGATGAGAGAAAAGATTAAAAGGTGAGGTAAATCATGGTTTTTCTTACATAATAATATTAAATTGAGTAACTTGAATAAATGAAAGGAGATGTTTCACTATTTTCAAAAGGGATAAAGTAAAATACATGGATTGGTTTTTTCTTTTAAAAGTGTGAAATTGAATTTAAATTTTATATGGAATCTAAAACATTTGGTTTTATGTTAATAATTGTTTAAATTTTATTGATGTGAATTTTAAATATTTGTAGCATCGGTGCCCTCTTGAATTCAATGTTGAGATTTAATGCTTGAGGATAATCATGTATTAAGTGTGAGGGTATTTGACACACTCATATTTCATGTATATTTTTAAACATAATTTAAGGATTTTTGAATGATTTTAATGAATAATGCCCATGTATTTCAATGTTTTATTCAAAATTTGGAATTTATATTAATGAATTAAAATGAATTGGAATGGAATTAAAATAGGAGTTTTAAATGTTAAATTTTATTATGGAATTTAATTGGTAATTTTAATGGTTAACTTTATTTATGAATTATATTTGTTGGTGCCAAAAATATTTGAATAAAGGAGAGATGAAAAAGAGGCCTCGCGCCCTGCCTCACGAAGCCCCGATGTGGAGTCCCCCTAGCAACATGGCCGCCGCGAAGCATAGGAGGTGGTAAGCTCTGCGAATTCCCCTGATGTTTGTGAACCCTCTACGAAGCAGAGGAGGCGGTACCTCTCCGTGAACGCCCCTAATGTTCGTGAACTCTCCGCGAAGCAAACGAGGCGGTACCTCTCCGTGAATCCAGTTGACGTTCGCGACCCTCCGCGAAGCAACCGAATCCCCCTTCTCATCGTGTGAGCTCTGATTCGCGGTGCCTCTTGGCTATAAATACCAAGCTCCCCCATGAGCTCTCCAGACAGACACTCCAACCTTTTAGCTTCTCAACTCCTAAATCACGAAGCACTCTTCGCTTTAGGAATCATGAGCTCTTTGAGGTATTTTTTCTTCAGGAGAGGCCTCCACCTTGTCTCGTATTGAGCCCCTCTTCTGAGAGGGATTCCCTTTGTGAAGCCTAAGGGCATTCGCGAAGGAAGGGGATCCCCAAGGGGACCCAGACAATCACGGAGCATTTATGCTTCGTGAAACACCCACCCTGTACACGTGATCCACATGCCAAGGCAGGGTCACTGTACTTTGCGAAGCATACTGCTTCACAGCACCTTGCTTCGTGAGGCACCTCTTCTTCGCAAGGCAATACTCCGTGAACACCCTTCCACTTTGCGAAGAACATCCCACTCACACCTTTACCCCATGCTAAGGCCAAGGAACCCCACTTTGCGAAGCACCCCTCTTCACAAGTGCCCTCCACTACACAAAGCAACCGAGCTCCGCAAGGCCCCTGCCTGTGGACCCCTCTGCTTGGAAATTCCTCTTCTTGTGAGACCCTCCAGGTTTTCACGATGTGATTTCAAAGTCCCATAGACAATACCACCTATAGTGTTGCTTCGCCTAATTCTTCTTCGCATAGGAACGCTAACGACTATTGCTTCTTCACATAGCCATGCTAACGTGGACCCCTCGATGGTTCGCTCTGCGACCCCCCTTCTACACGGCCTTGACGATGCCTTTCATTCCCCAAGGGGTAGAGGGTACCAGTCATGTAAGACCTAGGGGTGCAGAGTAGACCCACCTCATCCGATCTGTATGATGTTAAACTTCCAAGCACCTCGTCCTCAACACATGACGTTAAACTGTGACCCGACCCCGTGCCTCGCACGCAGGGTCCCCCCATCTCAGACATTCTTTATGCCCCCTGGTCCCCACAGGGGATGATATCCTCCTTCTGGGAGTGGAATTTGTCTGCATAGAAGGGCATCCACCTTGGTGTAAGCCCCCTAGTCCCTCTTGCGGAAGGTATCACCCATGCACCTCCGTACTTCCTCACCGCCAGGGCCAGCGGAGGGCATGATAGGGAACGAGGCACCTCCTTCCTTCAGTTCCAAATCCCTCTCCCTCTGTTATTTGTCGCACTTCAGGCCTCCATCCTGGAGTAAGTCCCATCACCATGGGCCGCCTAACGTGTAATCCCCTCTTCGCTTCTCACGGACCCACCCTTCGCGACGTGATCGTTGGGTCTCTGCTACCTCTTGTTTCTCACACTGAGCACGACTCACGTGGGCTTAGAGTAAGCATTGACCATGACAATGCCCTCATCTAGCATGACGTTAAACTGTATCCCCTTGTCCATCATGATGTTAAACTGCATGCCTTTGTCCATCATGACATTAAACCGCATGCCCTCGTCCAGCATGACGTTAAATTGTATGTCTTCGTCCAGCATGATGTTAAACTGCACACCCGAACTACGAGTACTTTGATCCATGTCAAGGTATGGTACGTAGGAGGCCTCACGAGGTTCAAGACCACCACCAGTGGACCCCACGAGTTCACCTTCACGTCGGTTATCCGATGAAAACCCTTCCTGAACTACACGGACTTTGATCTGTGTCAAGGCATGGTACGTAGGAAGCCTCCCTGAGGTTCAAGCCCCATCACCCATCGGACCAAGGTCCTTCTTCATGTCAGTTCTCCGAAACCCTTTTTCACCTGAACAATGAGGTATTTGATCTGTTTTAAGGAATGGTACTTAGGAGGCATCCCTGAGGTTCAAGCCCAAAAATCATTAGCCCTGACCATCTCCGTTTCGGTGTGCCAAGCCCCATTTTTCACCTGAACTACATGGTCTTTGATCCATGATAAGGCATGGTATATAGGAAGCCTTCCTGAGGTTCAATCCCACCATCCACCTAGACCAAGGTCCTTTTTCACGTTGTTTCTCTAACATTCCCCCATCCCGCATAATGTTAAACCGCACCCCAATCCAGCGGTAAGCTGTTGTGACCCTGCCATCCAGTTGTTCCGACACCCCTTCGTGTCAGTTCAACAGCCCCTTTTCCTGAACTACATGGACTTTGATCCATTCCAAGGAATGGTACGTAGGAAGCCTCACAATGTTCAATCCCACCACCCATTGGACCAAGGTCCTTCTTCAATGTCGGTTCTCTGGCGTCCAACCCGAACTACATGGACTTTGATCCATGTTAAGGCATGGTACGTAGGAAGCCTCCCTGAGGTTCAAGCCCACCACCTGGTCATTATGACCTCATTCACGTCGATTCTCCCACCACCTTAGGTGGCCTAGAGTGTAATCCCCACACATCCATCACTACATGGACTTTGATTTCCTTCCACGGGGATACGTAGTAAGTCCCTTCGAGACTCAAGCCCATCACCACCGTCATCTCCACGACGGCTCCATTTCATCCCCCCTCTACTCCGTGTAGCTTTATATCATCCATCCTGATTCTTATCCGGGCCTCCACATCCTGATGAGATCATACCACCCCATTCCCCTCCACAGCACTCGGGAAGCCACCCACGGGCTGGCTCCAATATCGGTGTTCCCTCAAGAGGGGTTCCTCAATCTGATCCACTCCAGCTAGTGTTCTGATCAGCTCGATCCATCTCTGCTAGACGTTAAACTTGTGGAATACCCTGTATTAAACATGGGAAGCTAAGGAAAATCTCTTATACATGCCTATGGCATATGATTCCCCGTGCTCGATGTGGGATGCCTCGGGCTTTCATGCCCTCGAGAAGCCCTATAATAAGGGACAAAAGATAGACACGCCAATTCCCCAGCGTTCAGACACGTTAATGATTCCTCGACATGACTACTCCCCTGACTAAAGGTTGCTGCCCTGACCGGACCCCTTGGAATGTCCTGACAGAAGAAGCGTAATTAACTGGTGTCCATGGAAACATGGCACTGGGAAGAGTTTCATGAACAAAGTATTAAATCTATGAGGGAGACCTGGACTAGGTGACGAGTTCTGAGGAGGAATCCATGGAAGGAAGATCCGACATCCTATCATCCCATTTCGATCAAGGAGTAGATGTCCCTGAATAAGGAACGGATGTCGCCCAACTTTGGAAAGCAGGAATGTAGGGCAACACAAAAAATTTGCACCAATGTCCCCCACAGATGGACGTACGTGCCCCGGTGAAAGCATCAGAAACAGAAATGGTGAACTCGACATGAAATTCTTATCCTCAATGTAGAGATTAGTAGCACTCAGAACATCAGTAGATTGACGTGTCACTGGATCCAGATATCTGGCACCAGGTCCTGCCAAACAAATAGCGGGCCTAGCGTGAAACTCACCAGAAGTTGGGGTAGTAGACTGTGGTGCATTCCGTTCTGCAAAGTTGTCGGTGTTGATCCCTCTTACTGGCCGCGGAATGCGGAATGGCATTGGGGCACTGGTTGTCGATTTATTTTCCTCGCAGTGATGATGAGTTAATCTCCCTGCTTCCCAAGAATCAGGTTGGTGCTACAGGGACACGATCTCCACCCGCTCGCCTATGCAGGGGTAGGGGCAATACCAACACAGCTGCTCTGTGTGGATCCACTGCTTCCACAACATCATCTGCATCCACGAACGTGGGGTGCCCACGCCCCCTCTCCCCATCAAAAGTCATACAACGAAGGGTGATTAACGACTGTGTACGCCGTTACGAGGAGGAGGGAATAATCCCAACTCGGGATATGGCCCTCCTGGACCTGGAGGCGTCCAGGCCCCACCGTCAACTCCGCCCTCAAGGGTCGCGTAGGGATCCCCTGCTCCCCACCCCAACATTCAATTGTTTCGGGAGCCTGTCCCCGGAACGCCTTGATGACTCCCTGCCTTATGCTGATGAGGTGTGTAACTCCCCGACCCCAGCTAACTAGAGTTGGTGCATTACTTCGTAACATTGGCATGATCACAAAAGATCAAGTCTCGAAAGACCAATTAGTTTAGTAGCCTTGGAAACACTAGATACATTCATAATTCTTACATTACATCATAAAGTGAAAAACTAATAACAAAGTCTTCATAGTCCACACTCATATCCTCTTCTGACTATCCCTGCAGGTCATTCATAAAATACTTCTTCACATCCTGGAAAATATTAAAACATTGAAAGGGGTGAGCTTAGATGCTCAGTAAGGATAACAATATTGCGGAAGATTTCATAAATAAACATAAACATTTAAGGCAATGTATGACTAAAACAAAAGCCTTTTAAACTTGAACATCAACATAATATGGCAAAAGTAAAATGAGATAATGTCATTTACTTCTTCACATGGATATTCTACTGGTCGAATAATCACATGCAATATCAATAACCACTTTCATAATGATGGAATGCATAATGCCAGACTATCATAACCATGTAGTCAAGGCCTCGTGCCAAGACCACAAACAAGATTTTGTCAAGGCCTCATGACAAGACACTAGTTTGTCTCATGAGACCTGCTGATGCATCGAGGAGCTATAGCGGGCTCCACCCATCACTTATTAAGTCCAATGCATTCCTCATATGAATAGTTTTAAACATATCATAAACCATAACATAATCGTATCACATAAAACATGCATAAAGGAAACATAACATTTCCACATTTCAATCACAAGATATCAATACAACATGTTGATATAATAAAAACTCTTTAAAAACCATTTTCAATACCAAAATAAAAGAAAGTTAAAACTTTGTATTTATTTTTCATTAAAAAAAAGATGGCTTGTAGAGGAAGCCGAAACTCAAATAATAGTCACGGCGGCAGAGAAGTCGTTGTCGCCGCATATGTACGGAAAGAAAAACATTCACTTTTTGTCATTTAGTAAAATGATTCGTATAAAAATATTCCTTTTGAATAAACTTAAAAGTCAAACGGGTTTATACACCGTATAAAAGAAAGTTCTGTATAAAACCAAATATGCCTCAATGAAAGGAGATTGAGACGAAGTCCTTAAAAAGATCATTTTTAAAATAAAATAGATCTATTATGTGTATTCACTATAGGTACACATAAAGAAAGTAAAAATACAAAATAGGACATAATAACATCATGACATAATTTTAAAGTGGGAGATTAACCCAAAGAATGGAAGTTGGGTTAAGAAGTTCCCTTACCTTGCGTCCTATCCTGACTCGACCGTTCTTTAACCTCCTGAATAATAAACTAGAGTTAATTTCTATTTACTTAAGAACCTTTTTCATGTTCATTATTCCTTTTATATCCCTTATTACCATGTTATGAACATTATGTAATTATTTAAGTTTATAACGGTCATTTTGTCGATCTTAGGTACTTGAGTCAAAAATAAAATTCTTATAATTACAATTTGTTCATGTGGTGATATATCCATTATATCCAAAATTATGTTCATGATGTAGATATCATATATATCATATATATCCAGTATATACATGTATTTATAATATTACATAACATTTAGAGGTAAGAAATGAAATTCACCGTTCATGGAGACGGTAAGTCGTACGTACGCATGAACGCTACTTTCATTTATATTTCGTATTTAATGGAATGAAATCATAATTATATAAAGGTATAATATATTTCCAGTATAATATCATATATAATATCATTTACTCCATCCTTTATACATCCCACATATGGCATTAACTATTCACATCACTTTGAGGGGGTGGTAGTCCGCACTTCCTAAAATAAAATTATCGCGTTTACCCATAATGGAAATCATAAGGTATGCCATAAATGATAAATACAGAAGAATAAGTAAAAAAATAAACATATTATATATCCTATATAAATATAGTGACATCTTAATGGCCACATTTGAAGGTGTTATATGAGTGTTGAACAATCATCGTTTCGTGAGGCAGAAATTCGCCATCCACAGAAACCGTATGTTCTTTAACCATTAGATGTAGGTGTGTGTAAGTGTAGCTAGAATACTTCTTATAAAAACATCCTAGTATATTTAGGATACTGGTTTTGTTACAAAATAAATGAATAAAAAGAGTTTAGGGGGTTGGAGAAGAAAAATAAAACAAAACAACATTAGAGAAGACATTACCTCGAAATCGGGTAACTCTTTTTGATTTGAGCCAAAGGCTTCCTTGGGAAGAGTTCTGCCCAAAGTGAGGCTTCTAGGAGTAATAGGGGGAAGTTGGTAGAGTATTTGGGAAGAGGTTGGCCGATACAAATGGTTTGAAAGTGTGAATGAGGTGGTAGAGGTGGGGGCCTTTTATAAGAGGAGAGGAGGGGCACTCTTGGAAAGTAAGGAAAAGTCACTTTATTATAAAATGAGTTTCGGATTTTAGAGGTCACACACTTATATAATTCGAGGTTAAGGTGATAAGGGTTCTATATATACTCATCCAATAGGTTTTTGACAAGTGTAAGCCTTGTATTATACATTATCTTTTCATTTTATTAAAATCGTTAAATAATGAGGTCATCGCTGCATCATAATGATGTCATAAATAATTTAATTTATTTAATGTCTAAAAATTATAAAAAAAATACTATGATATAGGAAATCTTTTTATCTTTCCAATGACTATTTATAGCCAAAAATATGACTTGTATAACCCCATGTAAAAATTGTTTTAGTAAAACATTTCATGTTTGTGTCATTTTTTACTTTAACATTAAATAAAAGGTATTTATGTCATTTTCCAACTAAAGTGGCTCCATGGGGTCCCCAAGTTGACCCATAGATTTTCTTGGTCGGCCATGGCACATCCAATGAGGGTAGGACATGTGTCAAGCTCATCTCATATTATTAAAACATTATTTTTACCTTAAACTACACTAATTACCTCTAATCGCGATTAAGAACTTAAAAGTTACTATTCACCAAAAATTATTTAATCTCATTGAACCACATTTTACTTATTAATGACAACCATGTATGTCAGATTTTTGAAAATCAAATCACAGAAGTGGTAATATTTCATTTAAACGAAAAATCAGTTATTTAACTACCACTTAGTGGTTTCACTATTCATCAAAATTGAAGTTTTTCAGGACAATGCCAAAATTTCACCCTAATCTATAATTGATATTCCAAATTCAAAAATGATGTCTATTTTACAAAATTCCAAACATATAAGTTGCATTAATTAATTTTATAATTAATTCCCGCTGTCACAACAAATAGCGTGTTTTTAAGAAACAATTTATATCAAAAGATTGGCAATTGTTTATGTCTAATTTCAATGTTAAATTAATTCTAATGACCACCATTGGATAAAATGGTAAAAATATATTCTAATTATACTTTAAAACCACTAAATAGTATAATTTATCACTATAAATTATTTTGATTAAAAAATTTGTTTTTAAGTATTTTTCACTATTCATAAAAAATTAGAAGTTCTCAGAAAAATACCAAAAATTCAACATAGGATAATTTCGATATTTCGAATCCAAAAATGAAGTCCATTTTGAAATATAAAATTTCTATAATTTTAAAAAGTGGTTATTACTATTCATAACGGCTACTTTGATTAGTCGCGGTGTTTTAGAACTCGAAGTTGCGTACAATGCAAGCTATTGCATTATTGAATGAGAAGTGTATTGTGGAAGCTCGGGGTGTTACAAGGCGGGTGATGTCCGGCTCAGCCCGGTCAGAGTCCCGATCCAAGGACTCCAAGAAAGGGCCCCCACCTGGCCGCGTCAGTTCCGTTGTCTGTCCTTTCCAGAGGATCAGGTAGGCTATACCCTTGCACCACCCGCACCGGCTCGCTTGACCCGACGCCAGCGTTGGGCCCGAGCTGAGGACGCCCGCCAGGGGGCATTAATGTCAAAAGCTACTGTGGCCAGAGCCACCACCGAAATATATCATGAATTCCCTGCACACATTGATCAGGGGCACTCCTACGCCCGACTAGGATTGAGGCCCAAATTGCCCCACAGTCAGGCTGGGTTGACTCTCCAGGTCGCAGGCCTTAGTGGTGATCGCCGCGAACTAGTCTATGGTGATGTCACCCCGTATGGAGGCCCTCCCCATACTACCACCACTCCACAGAGCGTGGGCCTTCCCTTCTCCGAAGTTCGTCATGGAGGTATGCCCCGTGCTACCCCAAACCTGAATGAAGACCTGCCCCACGGCAGTTACACTCGGCGCAGAAGTCTCTCTCGTGCCACCACATCGGGTATGGAGTTCCTCCTCCTGCCCCCGACCGTCGATGTGAAGACATTGCCCATCCAGTCCCTCTCCAACACGGGGATCCTCCCTACATCCTCTCTGTAGTTGGCGAAGGTCCTCTTTTCCCTAGAAACCAGAGAGGTGAAGGTTAGCCTCGCTCCACCCGCACCAATCATGAGGGTCCTCCCCATGCTCCCGCCGGTCTCAACAGAGGTTTCGACCACTCAGGTGCTATTCATATAGGTCCTCCCCATGTTCCCTTCTATATTTGTCTCGGTGCCCCTCGCACCCTGAATGTCTCAAGAGGAAGTCCTCTCCACCCTAGCTCCAGCACGGCCCCGAGACTACATGTCGGGAATCAGCCTTGTCCCGAAGAGCCATCTAGGGGCAGGAGGGCGGGTCGTCGCCACCATAAGAAGAATACTGGGAAGGCCCAGACAAAGATCAAACTATCCCGCTTCTCGGATTCTGAAGCCGAAAGCAACTCAGCAATGGAACCCTCCCCCCTTTCCTCTGCATCAAGGACCGGGGCAGGAACAAGGCGTGTCAGCCTCATCCTTCCAGAATGTGAAGTCCATCGGATTCCCTCCTCTCTTTGTAGGTACATCCAGGAGGAGGAAATTGTGGGAATCCTGCAGGTTCTGACCGTGCAATCACCACCGCCGTCACCAGAAGTTCCCTCTACCTCAACCAGAGATCATGGAGAGCTATTTTGGGGACTGATGGCGGTTGAGCAACAGCGTGACCCATCGCTGGTAACCGTGATCCCTGCACCATAAGTTGTGGTTGTTATCCCGTCATATCGCAACATTGTGGTCAGGTCACCGCACTATTTGGAGGATGGCCCAGAATTTGGCGGCCAGTCGGATCGTTCACCGTATTCTCCGCCGCCCAGTTTACTGTCCTAGGGGTCCACCTCATTACCGCTACTAGTTCCTCAACCACCTCCGGTTGACGAGTGGGGAAATACGGGTCCAGACCCTGAATCCGAACCCAGGAGCTTTTGGAACATTCTTATGGCGGATCACTTCCCGGAGAAGTTTTGGCTGGTGGAAGCATCGAACTTTCATGCGCCAGAATCTATCACCCCGAAGGAAGTAGAGTTCTTCCATAAAACCCTATGGGTGACACACTTTCGTCTTTGTTACAATTGGGTGGTGTACCCTAGGATCCAAGTGCACTTTGAGGAAATCGGCAAGCAATGTCGTCTGATCGATTTGGCCGCACTCCCTGTGGCCCAGCGCCCTGAGTCACCAAGTCACTAGAGCACCCTCTAACAAAAATGTGTTAATAGTTTCAAGGTACTTCGCAAAATCATCAAGAAAGATACCCCCATGTGAAAGTCTATGGCTGGGGATAATATTCCGCCCTCCTCTTCAGTCCTATCCAGCGGCAGCCCGATTCGTTATGCGACATTGAGGACATCCCCCCAAGAAGGGCTTCTGTCCACATGGCTGACATAGTGGACAAGGAGGATGAGCTAGAGTTTCTCGATGGAGACTTACCCCCTGAGGGTGTATCACCATTGTTGGACCCATTGGGGAGGATTACTCATCAGCATAGGAACCTTCTAGGCCTCCCTGTGCCCACTGAGTCACTGGTACTCGGTCGGAATGCCAGTAAGGGTAAAGAACATGTTGGAACCATCAAGCACTCTGACTCGTCCACCTCAGTTCAGAAGATGGACGAAGACCCCGAGAAGGACGCGTTGTACCAACAGCTCACTGAGTAGAAGAGGCTGGTTGACGAACTCCTGGCCAAGCGCGCTATAGAGCAGCGACCCAACTATGGTGATCCCAAGCCAGGGCAGCAGGGGCAGGAACAACTTCCCCCTGACGAGATGCCTCCGAAAAACCCTGATCATATTACTCCCACAGACAGGGAAGAAGTCGGAACTCCCAGAAAGAGGGCGCGATATGTCTCACCAAACCCTCCTGAACGATGAGGCAATACGAGGAATCCAGCCCTGGTTCCCCCAGCTACCCCGCGGGCCATTCCGCCAGTAGCTCCATGATCTATTGAAGCTGTTTACCATGTTGAAGATCCCAGAAATGCACTCATGGTTAAGGATCCTCGTCAAGACAAGGACCCCCACCCGGATGATCCTATAGCAGAACTCATCACCCGCCTCGAGGCGTTGGAAACGCGGCAGGTGGCAGTCCCACCAGATGGAAAACCATATCCTGCATGGGTGGACGATATGCCTGTACCTCTAGGTTTTGGGAATCTCACTTTCTCGCCCTTTAACGGGACCGAGGATCCGCTGCAGCACCTGACCCACTTTTCCTCCAGGTGCGGCCCCATGTTGGGAACCCCAGAACAACAGGAAGCCGCCAAGATCCGATGTTTTGTGCAGATGTTTGAGGGCCCTGCATTCGTCTGGTACAGCCAGCTCCCTATCGGATCAGTGACCGGCTGGGAGGATCTCCACTGACAATTCCTATACCAGTTCAACTCCACCACGCAAAAGACTAGCATCACAAACCTCTTCATATGCAAAAAACGCCGGATGATTGAGTCGCAGACTTCATCACTCGGTGGAAGGGGCTTACATACTCCCTCAACATGCCACAGACTAAGGAGAAATTGCTGATGATGTGCATAGGGAATGTCAAAAGAGAATTGGTTCCTTCCCTAATCACCCAGAACTACCCCAGAGGGTTCTGGGACTTCTCATATAAGGCCCAGTGCCTCGAGGAAGCTCTGTAATAGGCTAGTCAGGCATGTCTGCACCCCCCTGTGATCCCATCAAGGAGGGATGCCAAATCCGTGCCCGCCGTGGTGGCCCAAATAGAAGCCCCCAGGCAGCTAGAATTGCTGCCAGTGGAACCGGCTTTGCAACCCCCAAGAGACCCTCTACCTCAGGCACATCCTTCTGCCCAGCAGCGACCGCCTCAGAACCGACAAGTTCCCCCGTGCAATGCACCACCACCGCCTAGGCGGGACAATCAGGCTCCACCTCCTCGGTAGGCCCCTCTGGCCCCTCATCAGGGCTAGGCTCCCAGAGCCCCCTATCTAGAAAGAAGGCACCATACTTACTCGTTCAATGAGAATCAGGTCACCGGTTACTTCCGTAGTGCCCTAGAGCAGGGGATTGTGTGTTTACCCGAGTGCAGAATGCCGACAGAGGCAAATCTCACCGATCTCCCCAACTACTGCCCCTATCATCAGATTCTGGGGAACACCCTCAAGCAGTGCTATGTGTTTAAAGACTAGCTCCAAGACCAGGTCGACAACAAAATAGTCAGGTTGGGCTTGGCCCCGACACAAGTGGCGGGTGTCTTTGTAAGGTCAGAAACCGGTAGCGATGATGAAGGCGAGTGGCAGCAGGTTCTCAGCCACAGGTCCCAGAAGTATGATGACTGGATGGCCTATAAAACACTCGAATACACCCATGGCATCATATGTGCATGCCTGAATCAGTCGGAGCCTTCAGAAGATGTGATCGGTTACTCTACCTCATCATATCAGTCGGCCTCTTCCTAGAATGGCAAGCAGCGGTGGTGCAAGAAGAAGCAACGTGTTCCACCACTATCGTCTTCATCCCGCTTTCTCGATGACTTCATGCCCCCTAAGATGGGGATTCCTCTCAAAATCTGCCCAGTGGTGGATGACTCTTCGAGTGATAGTCAGGGGTACGCTTCAGTTAATACTGTGGAGCTGGTAAATCCCTATATGACTCCCAACGAGGGGGAACGCTAGGTGAGCCCTCCCAATGTCCCCAGCCGACATCAACGTTAGCGGAACCGCGGCCACATGGGTCGTCAAGGCACGTCATTGGGTGCTTTCATCCAGGCTGTGAATGCTACTAAAACCAGATAGCAGGCCCAGTGCAGAGCTCAGCACGCGCAACCTCATCTAGTGCCCTCAGATCCACCTCCACTGTTGTTTGTGCTACTAGATCAGGAAGAGCTTCCTCGTCCGCACCGCGGCCAGTATTTCCCTCCTACAGGACAATCTCAGTTGTTCGGTCCTCATCTGGTAGCTACTCTTAAGGCTTCAACTAACAGGAAGCTGGATGTACCCAGTACCAGCCAGCCGCCGGTCCAACTGGCAGGTCCCGTCATGCCTCTAATTGCAGCACGACCTCCTGTAAGTAGAGGTTTGCATTTGTCACAGAAGTATGATGTCCTGAAGTGCCTTTCCGGCATTCTAGCGAGGCTTTATATCCTTGAATCTCTTCGCCTATCGTCTGAAATGCGTAAGGCACTTGCAAAGTCCCTAAGTAGCCCCCTCCATTTTGAGATGGAGGTAGCAGCTGCAGAAGCCTTCCACGCTGAGGCAACTGAGAATACCGAATTCCAGGCAGTTATCTCATTCTCTGGTGAAGATGAAGACCCTCCTATACAGGGGAACATTCACCCACTGTACATCACTGGCCAGTTCAATGGTGTGAAAGTCTATCGATGTATTGTTGACATAGGTTCTGGGATTAACCTAATCCCGACTCAGACACTGCAGAAGCTGGGTTTGTCTGAGGATGATCTAACTCCCTCTGACCTCAGAATCTAGGGATACGACAGGACCGAGCAGACCCCGGTCCCCAAGATCCACTTGAAGACCCAGTTCGGTGGCCTAATTTCCAGCACTGAATTCATGGTCGTCTCCCAGGACACCGCATACAACGCATTGATGGGCAGGCCATGGCTCCATCTGCATGCACTGGTCCCTTCGTCGTATCACCAATGCCTCAAATACTCCCTCAATGGTAGAGTAGGCATGCTCCAAGGAAATGAGTCTCCTTTTGCCTCTTGTGAAGCCCGTTATCTGAATGCCAACTATTACAAGAGCAAGGATAAGAAAATTCTGACAAGTGAGGATGAATTTTCCCCGATCACAAATGATCCCTAGGCAGGTTTGGACGATGCCTACATCTTCCTGATCCATCGGTTGGAGTCCACGACCCCTGACATGGGGCAGTGTTTTGTTGTTTCAGGTACAAGAGGAAGGCATATTCCCAAGTCCAAGTGACGGTGAAAAATCACCTCGTACTCCTACACTAACCAGGCTCAGGTGATCCCGGAACCTCCTACCCCTGTCTCGTATCGAGACGTCAGGCTCATGGATTCGGAGGTACGTCATACGTGTCTCTTCCACCAGGAGGGAATCAACCAGCTCAAGCCGACGCGCCACTACTGCTTTGATGTCATCAAGCATGGCCCCTTGAGTTGAAGGCCAAATGGGATTGGATCAACAGCCTTTATTGCTATGGTCTCAGTGGCGCATGATTCTCCTGACGTAACGACCAATTCCTCTTAGGCCGGAACCATCACCCCATCAGAGTATGGTGGCTCAGAAGCAACTTCCCCCACAGAAGATCCCTCCATAAGTGGAGAAGAGGGTCTATAGGATGCTCCCCCTGCCTTTGAAGAAGGCATTTCTACCATGGTCAATGAACTGGTACAGGTGAACCTTGGTAGCGAGGCAGATCTGAGACCCACATTGATCAGTGCCGCTATGTCCCTCAAGGAGCAGCAACAGTACATGGACTTTCTCAAACAAGACATGTTTTCCTGTTGTTATGATGAGATGCTAGGACTAGATCCCCAGGTATCCATCCACCACCTTGGTCTCCCGACAAACCATCACGGGTTCAAGAAGCCTCCCAGGAAAATGCACCCTTCTCACAGTGCCATGGTTGAGGCTGAAGTTGACAAGATTATCAAAGCCAACTTCATCAAGGGAGTCCAGTACCCCAAGTGGCTAGCCAACATTATGTTAGTTAGGAAGAAGAACGGGCAAATCAAAGTCTGCATCGACTTCCACGATCTCAACTTCCACTGTCCAAAGGATGATTTTTCCCTCCTAGTGACAGAGTTGTTGATTGATGCTACGGGCGGGTTCCAAGCCCTCTCCTTCATGGATGGGTATTCTGGGTACAACCAGATCTGGATGGCCCCCAAATATGAGGAGTCCACATCCTTCAGGGCTCCCTAAGGTACTTTTTGTTACCAAGTTATTCCCTTCGGTCTGAAGAATGCGGGTGCCACCTATCAGCTGGCCATGCATCGCATATTCAAGCCAATCCTTGGGACACTAGTGGATGCTATGTGGATGATCTGGTGGTCAAATCTCGTTATCACCAGGACCATCTCAAGGACCTTGAGAAAGTGTTTGGCTTCCTCCGCTCCCTCCACCTAAAGATGAACCCGTTGAAGTGTGCCTTCAGGGTCACCTTCAGGAAGTTTCTTGGCTTTGTTGTCAGGTACCGAGGCATTGAGATCGACCCGGAGAAGATCAAGGCCATCAGCCAAATGCCTTCCCCGAGCAATATTCGGGAGATTCGAGGTCTCTAAGTCCACTTAGCCTATATATGCCGATTCATTTTGAATATGGCTGGCAAGTGTAAGCCCTTTTCCTGGCTCATGAAGAAAGGCGCCACCTATGAATGGGATAAAGAGTATCAGACCGTCTTCGAGGAAATCAAGTAGTATCTGCTCCAACCTCCGGTCTTGATGCCACCCATCTCCAGGAATCCGCTGTTACTTTACGTGACCACCCTGGAATGGTCCCTCGATGCACTTCTCACCCAGAAGAACAATGAGGGGACAGAGAACAGCCTCTACTACCTCAGTCACATGCTTCTCTATACAGATACCAGATACTCCACCATCGAAAAGAGCTGCCTTGCACTCGTGTTTTCTATACAGAAATTGTGGCATTACCTGTAGCACCATGAGGTACAGTTGGTCTCTTGAGTAGGCCCACTGAAGTACATTCTGAACTGCCCCATGTTGACTAGACGACTAGTGCGGTGGGCGGTGATCCTCTAGTAGTTTGACATCAGGTTCGTGCCTCAGAAGGCTATCAAGGGACAGGCATTGACATACTTCCTAGCTGCCCATCCAACTTCTGCAGATCAATCCCTAGACCTGGGTTTTCCTAATGAGGAAATCTTCTTAGTTGACCATGTTTCCTCATGTTGTAAAATGCACTTCAACGGTGCCTCCCGGAGCCCCACTGGTAGGAGGCTCAACGATCTTAAGCTCAACAGAGTGGGTTTGGGCATCATCTTCATCACCCCGATGCAGGTCGTCCTACCATACTCATTCCTATTGTCAGAAGGTTGCACCAATAATGAGGCAGAGTATCAGGCTCTCATCACCGGCCTCGATATGACCCTTAAGATCGATGTGCCCCATTTTCATGTAAAAGGGGATTCCGAACTAGTCATCAAATAGGTCAATGGTGACTATGTTGTCAGGAAACCGGAGCTCATGCCATTGTTGGAGTTCACCCTCCCTCTAATGGCCCATTTCCCTTCTCGACTAGAGGTTACCCACATCCCTCGGTCATAGAATGTTCAAGCAGAAGCTCTGGCCAGATTAGCTGTGTCACTCTCAAAACCCGAGCAGGATGATTTGATCATACATGGGGCACACCGGAGAGTCATCACCCCAATCACCTCAGAGGATGATGACGGCATGCAGTTAATCCATCTTGCTGCCGGACCCTCCACATTAGGATCCCCAAGTTCTTCAGATGCAGTGGTTGAGGCCACTCCCGACTAGAGGGAACCTTTTTTCAAGTATCTATAAAATGGTTGCCTCCCGGATGATCAGGCCGAGCGCGAGCGAATCCGACGCCGTGCACTACAATTTACCCTCCAGAGTGGTCCCAGTCTTGAGCGGATCCTCTATAAGCAGGGCTTCAATGGTGTTCTTCTCCATTGCATTCAAGGAGTCGATATTTTTCAGGTCATGCAAGAGGTTCACACTGGTTCCTGCGGTGCCCACCAGGCTGGGCCAAAGCTGTCCCATCAGATCCGGAGATTGGGGTACTTCTGGCCCTCTATGATCCATGATTGTATTGAGTTTTCCAAAATATTCCACGCGTTCCAAGTTCATGCTAACTTCCTACATCTTCCTCTAGAGCCTATCCACTCCACCAAGTACTCTTGGCCATTTGCGGTGTGGGGAATCGATGTCGTTGGACCATATCCACCGGCGACAGCTCGCCAGTGTAGGTTCATCCTGACTGCTACAGATTTCTTCTCCAAGTGGGCGAAGGTAGTTCCACTCAAAGTGGTAAAGGCCCGTTCCATCATTGACTTCATGAGATCTAATATCATCCACCGTTTTGGAGTCCCTCACACTATCCTTACTGATAATGGCACCAACTTCCGAGCAGCCAAACTGAAGAAATTGTACGCCAAGTACAATATCCGTTCGAACCATACCTATCGCTATCATGCACAGGCAAATGGGAAGATCGATGCATTCAACAAAACCCTCTCTAAAATTCTGAAAAATATGTTTGGTCAGAATAAGAAGAGTTGGCTGGACAAGCTCCCTAATGCCCTCTGGGCGTATCAGACGACGACTCACAATTCCACCCAGGTGACTCCATATTCCCTGGTGTATAGGGCTGAGGCCATCCTGCCCATCGAGATCTAGTTGCCTTTGTTACGCACTGCATTCTATGACCATCAGGTGCCAGATATGGTGGCCGAAATCCGTCTAGCTGAATTGGAAGCACTGGACAAGAACAGGCTCCGTGCCCTGCACAATCTGGAAAGGCATCAGAATAAGATAGCCAGAGCCTTCAACAAGAAGGTTCGCCTTCGCTATTTTCTGCAAGGCAACCTGGTGTTGGCCCTCCGAGAGCCAATGATCCCTGGTAGGAAACCACCCAAGCTGGAGCCCAAATGGGAAGGACCTTACATCATTCATAAGGTTTACCCCAATGGAGCATACTCCTTAGTGACCATGGATGGTGAGCGCATAACTCCTCCCACCAACGCCAAGTTCCTCAAGAAATACTTTACCTAATCCCCATGGTCCTGCACAACCTTAAACTGTAAAGTCCCGCATGACCCTAAACTGCACATGGGTCCCGCATGACCTTAAACTATACCCATTCCTACATGACTTTAAACTGCAACATCGTCCTTCACTATGTAAAACTACATCATCATCTTTCATGACGTTAAACTGCTCAGTATCCTCCTTCATGACAATAAAATGCAAAATGGTCCAAGCTCTATGACCTTAAACTAAGATCTCCTTCGTCCTCACTGCAAGATTTTAAACTGCAAGCTGGTCAGGCCTTCCTGATTGAGGCCCCTTGGCCTTCCATGAATCAGGCTCTCTTGCGGGATTATACGGTGTGGCATGGGATTATGTCCTCATTCACACCAGGTTACTCATCGTACTGTACATATCCCTAGATGAGACGCGTCCCCCCGTCCCACATGACGTTAAACTGCATCTTGTCCTTCATGATGTTAAAATATGCTTCTAGAACTATGTATGGCTTGATTCCCATCCTAATGGGATATGTAGGAATGCTCAGATGTCTCGTCTTAAGCCCATCCCCGAGTTATTCTCTTTGACTATCCCCCCTGGGTATAGTTTCCTCGGAGGTTCCTCGCATGATAAGGAGTAGGCTTCCTTAGCCCCACTCATATGAGGATTATAATGGTTGCACCATGTGCCCACTCCTGTTATTCTATCCTCCCACATATTCATTGCACAACGTTAAACTTCATGGCCTTCAAGAACTACATATGGCTTGATTCCCATCCTCATGGGATATGTAGGAACACCTGGACATTTCGTCTGTTGGCCCAGCCCAAAAGCCAAAATCTTCCCCTCGGGTCAAGACATATGGAAGGGTGCACACTTTTTCCCTAATTTATGCCGATCAAGCCTCAACCTGGCTGTACGTCCCCCCTGGATATGTTCACCTCTTTCGTGGATGGGTACAACTATGCTTCACCCACTCCTTGACTAGGATTCCATCACTTTCCTCATCCGGAAGGGCCCCTGAATGGTATGGATGCTCGGCCTAAGGGCCCTCTTACCACTTCGGTCCAATGCCCTCGAGGATGTCGAGCAACAAGCCGATACAAGTCCCACGTTTCGAATGCGGTCAGCAGTCGACGCTCATTTTTTTCTCCCATATCAGGTCACCTTAGGGATGTTGTGTTTCGAACATGGTCAACAGTTGTCCTGGATCTTTAGTTCCACCTCAAAATGTCCCAAACATCAAGTGCAGTGGTTCATTCTGCCCCATCCCGAAGCGAAAAACTTCCCTCTGGGTGGTGCCAACAGTCGGGCCCCTGGCCCCGATTCTCTTATGGGAGTGTACGGAGTGGTTACTTTCCATGCCATACACATTCCCTAACCGAGGCTCAGCCTCAGGCCCCTTGGCCTCGTCGGGCCCCTGGCCCTCGTCCTTACTACAAGATGTTAAACTGTAAGCTAGTCAGGCCTTCCTAACCGAGGCCCAGCCTCAGGCCCCTTGGCCTCCTCGGGCCCCTAGCCCTCATCCTCACTACAAGATGTTAAACTGCAAGCTGGTCAGACCTCCCTGACTAAGGCCCAGCCTCAGGCCCCTTTTCCTTCTTGGGCCCCTTATCCCAAGTCCTTACCCAAAGTGTGCGGTGTGGTGTGGGATTATGTCCTTATTCACACCGGGTTACTCATCGTGTCGTACACCTCCTCTATCCAGGGAGTCCTATTCCCTGACCTTCATCCTCAATGTAAGACGTTAAACTATGAGTAGGCTAGGCCTTCCTGACCAGAACCCAACTATTAGGCCCTTTGGCATTTTTGGGCCCCCTGTCCTAGGTTCTTTCCTATGGGATTGTGCAGTGTGGTGCGAGATTACGTCCTCATTCATGTCGGGTTACTCGTTGCACCATACACATCCTCGTTAGGGTATCCTTCCCCCTGGGTATCTTTCAGAACTACGTGTGGCTTGATTCCCATCCTTATGGGATATGTAGGACCGACCGAATGTCTAGGCTTTGGGTCCAGCCCCATATTCAGAAAATCTCCATCACACCTTGGCCCCTTGGCTTACCCTTCCCCAGAGAGGGGAGTATATAGCGTGTTGTGGGATTATGTCCTCATTCACGTCAGGCTTGTAATGACCATGTCGTGTACCTCTCCCTCCTGAGCCACTTTGTCAACCCTTTTCTGCAGTTCACCAATGTGCCTAAGGGTACTCTGGTTTAGTTACCTAGAATGTCGGACTCTACTCGGACACGTCCGTACCCGCTTTTCAAGCTTCATGTTCCCCTTCATTCGGGTTTCCATTATCTTCTACACCTGGAGGGACCCCCAAGAATGGCCTGGATACAATGCCCAAGGGCTCTCCTACCATTACGGGCCAACGCCCCTGAGGGTTTCGGACAAAAAATTGATACAAATCCCACGTTGCAAACATGGTCAGTGGTCGATGCTCATTTGTTGTTCCCACTTCAAGCTAATGCGATATGGAGACTGTTTTTTCCACTATAGTCAAGAGCTATCCTCTATTGTCACACCACCCCCCACAATGTTCCGAATCTTGGGTATCGTGATTCACACTTCCCACTCCCATCTGTTCGGACCGATTTCAGCGTCCCTGGCGTTGCACCATTCGTGCACAAGAGCACGCTGGAAAAACAATAATTCGGATGTTCTGAGAACTTTCTTCTCCAGTCAGGTCTCTCCCATTTCCCAGAAATCCAGACCTGTTATCCAAACCCCAGATGCTCGAAGCTTGGTTTTCACTCCTATGTTTGGATAGGGCGATGAGGAGACTATCTCTTGTTTCTCACATCAGGCTCGACCCATGTGGACTTAGGTAATTATCGCTGGACGTTCCGCAAAAATCGTAAGGATACAATGAACCAGTTCAAACAATGGAACTCATGCATGCTATGGCATTCAAAAAAATTAAATTATGAAAGAACGTTTAAGGTTTTTAATCATTACATTACTCGGGGGTCAAAACCCCCCATGGATGGATTGACCCCGTCAAAAGAACGTTGCAGCTTTGCCACCCTTTGACTTGTGGCGTCCAGGAATTTCTGTCGCCGACTCAGCTCCCGCTCCTCCTCAGCAGCGATGGGGCGCAGTTCATTAGCCTCAGCTCGGGCCCTCTCTATGTCAACTTGAATGATGGCCATCTCTTTGGAAGCCTGCCTCACACACTCTTCCGCCTCTGCTAGTTGGGCCTTCAATCATGAAATCAGCTCAGATTGTGCATTGAGAGAGGCTGAGTGCTCATCCACCTAGATCTGTAGATGTTAGACTTCATTTTCAGCCTCTTGGAGCTTCTTGATGTTTGTCGCCTTCCTTCATTGCCAGGCCACACTGAGCCCATGATCATACTCCCAGATCTTTTCTGCCATGAGATCTCGAATAAGCATATGAGGGCGCTAGGCGTCTACTCCCCCAGTGCATAGTTCGCACAGTCACGAGCGGAGTCTGTCCATATCATTCAACCACAGTTCTTGGGGGTGTCATTGATGAAGCATGTGATCAGCTTCCATAATCAGTGGTGGACTATTTTTTTGTCTTCTTCATCGGAGGATATTTCATCCTAGTCTACGTGATTGTAGGGCTCGTATGCAGGATATGCCCGCAAGAAATCTTCATCAGGATCTACATCTGGTGTTGTATCCGGCATGACATCTGGTGTCAGAGCAGGTGTGGCGGGACTTGGGTCGACCGGTCGATCCACATCGTCGGACTCCACCTCAATAACCTCAGGCACGACCCTGCTGGTGGTCCTGTCAATGATAGGGAGTGTTGCAGCTCGGGTAGGCGGGGTAACTATCTCCACGATCACCGGCATTCCCCTAGGAGGGATGCCACCAGACATCCTGACCATCCTTGCCACAGCAGCCCATTCCAGTCGTAGAACTATATGTGATAGGGAAGGGCATGGATATCAGTTGGCACGATCTACATATGACAGTAATGAATTAAGTGGAAAAGACTTATGGAGATCGAACTCCTGGTGCCGCTCCTAAGTTGATGCTGATGGGACCCCAGAGCATGACCCTCCGTATATTTTCAGAAGGTCTAGAGATTCTTGAAGATCCACCTAGGGTGCCCTATCTCTACTAGACACCGAACTGGATGCAGCTCTAGGCGCGGGTTCTGACGGTCCTACATCATCACCCACCGAGGGGCGAGAGTGAGGTCTACGTACAAGTTCCTTCTGCACGGTTCAAATGTTCGTGAGAGGTCCATAATGGCCTGAGAGCAAACCCCGAGGAAATAAAACTTGGAATGTTACCTTGAGATCCTCTACAAAATCGTCGAGATCCAAGTCTTGATCGCCAACTTCACCTTCCTCCAACGGTCTCCCTCCACCGACCTCATCTCCCCAAGAGGATTCGTCTGAATCCTCCGATAGGGGGAAGCGCTCTCTAAGTTCAGTGGCTGACAGCTACGGGGGAACCGTCTGATCTAGAAGTACCCTGAACCAGTCCTTCATTGGACACAGGACACCATTGGAATGTACGTAGTCCTCCATCTCATCCAGATATTGCTCCGCCTCCTCCGAATACACTGTGAAACCGGCCCGAACAAGGCCTATACCCGGTAAAACCATCCCAAGATGGTTCAGGTGTTCCCACATCTCAGGTGGACTGAGGTGTTTCCAGTTGACATCCCAAATGTCCCAGGCCTCCAGGAATATGACATCCTCTGGCATGTCGATATGACGCAGCCACTTCCCCAAAGCCTGAGCGGATATCCTGCGGAATCCCCTCGATGGCCGCCCCTCCAGATGGCTCTTCTCTCCTGGGACCATCGGATCTGCCGCTGTTATTGGATCCGTCATTTTTGCCTCACCCTCAGCTAGTGCGGGTCTCACCGCCATGGAAGCTCCGCCACCACGAGAGGCCCTTGCCGCCCTTCGACCCCGACCTCGGGATAGGAGAGGCCTGCCATCACTGGCTCGAACGGTTGGCTGCTTCAACATTTCCCCCGGATAAGCTGCCTCCCAGCTGATGGCATATTCCTTCACCATTCCGAAGGCGAAAGTGGATGGAGGTAGTGAATTTCTCATTTTACCATATTCCCATGTGAACATGAGCCACAATTTCCTCATCACACATGGGTTCTCCTCATGACGCACCTCCCAGTAGACCTACGGGGTCAGCCGCTGCAAACACCAGAATTGCCTCGCAAACCGGTGTGGGGTGTACGGATCGTAGAGCAGCTCATGGTCCACCCATCACACCAAAACTCCACCTTGAAAGGACAGGAGATAATCCTGGTTCTCTTCCATTCCCTGACCATTGTCAGTGAGTACCCCCGTCAGCAATGGAAACGGGTGGAAGTTAAACTCGTCCACCTTCTACACCCGGTTTAGCACCATCGGTATGGTTAGTTTAACTGGGAAGCTCCCAGCAGTATTCAGAATAGAGGGGAAGAAGTTCGAACTCAGTGGTGAGATAGGGTTTGGATATTCGTAAACCCCCCTGACATGCGTCGTGATCCACCCATACAGAAGGTGGAAGGTCCTGCGTATCCTCGGCAGCTTCTTGCCCTCGCTAACGTGTCGCAGCATCCTGTAAAATCTGGTGAGCATCAGAATTCCCAGATTGACCCTCCTTCCCATGGACAGCATGGATGCCATGATGAATGATCTAGGTTACACCCCCATGTTGGTATCCCTCACTGGCAGGATCCAACCACATATAAGGGTCGCGATAAATGCCGCCAGTCTGACTATTGGCTGTTGTTCAGTGTTGACACTGAAACCCCAAGTATTCCATTGGATTTCCTTTAAGAGCCACCAATATGAGTTCTCCTTTCCCTATTGAGGCCCCTTCGGGCAAGTTCGATGCATCGAGGGAAACTTCCGGTTCACCAAGAAGTTCAGGAACTGCTCGAACCACTTCTTAAAGTGGACATCTCTCACCGCTTCTTTATCCTCTCTGGGGACTAGTCTCGTCAGTGTCAGTTACAGTAGTGGCATATGATCCAGATCCTCCCACGCACTCATGATAGGGAGAAACTCATCATAAATAGCCTCCAAGATCAGGACCCCTGAGATCTGATAGACATCCCATAGACTGATTCCAACCTCCCCATGGTGTAGGTGAAAAGTGTTGGTCCTAGACGACCATCTGCTCAACAGCTCCGGCGTCAGCTGGTTTGGTTGATAAATGTGGAATTTGGAGGCACATTCCACCTCATACAATCCCACTCTCCTCAACTCGGCCCAAAACTCCTCACATGAGGCACCTACCCAGTAGGCCCATGCCCAATAATTGGTGAAGTTTCTACCCTGGCGCAGGTCCCACTCATCAGACCACCCCTTCTTTGAATCCCTTAAAGATGCCTTCAGTATGGTGTGGTACATGGGAGGGGATGTCTCCGGTTGTAATGGATTCCCATAAATGTTGTTCAGATGGTTTTACAGGTAGTTGGTGGTGATAGGTGTGAAGTCCTCTCGTGCATGGCCATCAGCCGCCCTGAACCATTGGTGTTGGCACGGAGTGCTCCTGAACCAGCAAGTTGGCTCGTCCCTGCTCGCCTCAGGGATGAAGATGTCATCCCTTATCCCAAAACCATACAAGGCCAGCTTCTTGCATAGTGGATAGTTATTTTGGCTCTCTGACAATAGTTCTGTCAAATAATTATGGTCTGAGTGGCTTCGGACTAGCTCCCCCAGGCCCAGACAGTTGGCCATCTCATCCCTCCGGGTGGCATCCATAAGCACCCCCCGGGTAGCTTCTTTGTGGGCCATTTGCTTTTAAATACTTTGAAAATTTTTCTAGTTCACTCGCGGAGCTCGTTCGCAAAGCCAAGATGTGGAGCCTGTCCTCGTCTTGCAAGAAGATGTTCGCTTGGCGCAATCGCAGAGTCGGAGACTCGCGGTTTGTCGTGAAGTTCGATTCACGGTGAACAGACGCGGAGTACGTGGAGCTTCGTGAATCAAGAGCGCAAAAGGTCAAAGTCTCAAAGAAGGAAAAATACAAGATAGGTCATACCCCTATTTATAGGTGGCGGTGACCCCAGAGCTTCGCAGCGCATCCAGCCCGTGCGGAGCTTCACAGCGCGTCCGAAGCACGCGGCCCCTGTTCGCCTCACGCATCCTCTTCGCGAGTTAGCACCACAAAATGTCGGTAATTTTGGCGATTTTACTCATACTTAGACCCTTGATCCCTCCGTGGCTCCAAGTATGAGGGGGGCATTTTTTGGTGCCAAAAATATTTGAAGAAAGGAGAGAAGAAAAAGAGGCCCTACGCCCTGCCTCACGAAGCCCCGACGAGGAATCCCCCCTAGCAACGCGACCATCGTGAAGCAGAGGAGGCGGAAAGCTCCGAGAACGCCCCTGACGTTTGCGAACCCACAGTGAAGAAAAGGAGACGGTTCCTCTCCATGAACGCCCCTAACATTCGTGAACCTTCCGCGAAGTAGAAGAGGTGGTACCTCTTTGCGAATCTGGTTGACGTTCGCGACCCGCCGCGAAGCAACTAAAGCCCCCTTCGCATCGCGTGAGCTCTGCTTTGTGGCGCCTCTTGCCTATAAATACCGAGATCCCCCCCTGAGCTCTCCATACGACACTCCAACCTTTTGGCTTCTCAACTCCCAAATCGTGAAGCACTCTTTTCTCTGGGAATCATGAGATCCGTGAGGTATTTTTGCTTCGTGAGAGGCCTCATTCTTGTCTCTTATTTAGCCCCTCTTCTGAGAGGGATTCCCTTCACGAAGCCTAAGGGCATTCACGAAGGAAGGGGATCCCCAAGTGGACCCGGTAAATCATAGAGCATTTATGCTTCGTGAAACACCCACCCTGTACACGTGATCCACATGCCAAGGCAGGGTCACTGTACTTCGCGAGGCACACTGATTCACAGCACCTTGCTTTGCAAGGCACCTCTGCTTCGTGAGCTAATACTCTGCAAACACCCTTCCACTTCGTGAAGCACCTCCCACTTGCACCTTTTCCCCATTATAAGGCCAAGGCACCCCACTTCACGAAGAACCCCTCTTCGCAAGTGCCCTCCACTACGCAAAGCAACCGAGCTCTACAAGGCCCCTGCCTATAAACCCATCTACTTGGCAATTCCTCTTCCTGTGCGACCCTCTAGGTTTGCACGATGTGATTTAAATGTCCCCTGGATGATACCACCAGTAGAGTTTCTTCGCCTAATGCTTCTTCGCATATTCATGCTAACGGATATTTCTTCTTATCATAGTCATGCTAATGTGGACCCCTCGATGGTTCGCTCTGCGATCCCCCTTTTACATGGCCTTGCTGATGCCTTCCCTTCCCCAAGGGGCGGAGGGTACCTATCATGTAATCCCTAGGGGTGCGGAGTAGACTCACCTCTTCCAAGCTGCAGGACGTTAAACTGCCAAGCACCTCATCCTCAACACATGACGTTGAACTGTGACCCGACCCCATTCCTCGCACACAGGGTCCCCCCGGCTTGGACATTCTTTATGCCCCCTGGTCCCCAAAAGGGATTATATCCTCCTTCTGGGAGTGGCATTTGTCTGCGGAGAAGGGAAGCCACCTTGGTGTAAGCCCCCTAGTCTCTCTTGCGGAAGGTAGCACCCATGCACCTTCGTACTTCCTCACTACCAGGGCTAGCGGAGGGCGTGATAGGGAACGAGGCACATCCTTTCCATCCCAAATCCCTCTCCCTCTATGCTTTGTCGCACTTCAGGACTCCATCCTAGAGTAATTCCCATAACCATGGGCCGCCTAACGCATAAGCCTCTCTTCGCTTCTCACGGACGCACCCTTCGCGACGTGATCGTCGGGTCTCTGCTGCCTCTTGTTTCTCACACTGAGCATGACTCACATGGGCTTAGAGTAAGTATCGACCATGACAATGCCCTCATCCAGCATGATGTTAAACTGTACTCCCTCATCTAGCATGACGTTAAACTACATGCCCTAGTCCAGCATGACGTTAAACTGCATGCCCTCATCCAGCATGACGTTAAACTGTATGCCTTCATCCAGCATGATGTTAAACTGCACACCCGAACTATGAGGACTTTGATCCATGTCATGGCATGGTACGTAGGAGGTCTCACGAGGTTCAAGCCCACCACCAGTGGACCCCCTGGGTTCACCTTCACGTTGGTTTGCTGACAAAAACCCTTCCTGAACTACGTAGACTTTGATCCATATCAAGGCATGGTACGTAGGAAGCCTCCCTGAGGTTCAAGCCCCATCACCCATTGGATCAAGGTCCTTCTTCACATCGGTTCGCTGACACCCTTTTTCACCTAAACTACGAGGCCTTTGATCCGTGTCAAGGAATGGTACATAGGAAGCTTCCCTGAGGTTTAAGCCCAACAATCATTGGCCCCGATCATCTCTGTGTCAGTGTGCTAAGCCACCTTTTTCACCTGAACTACGTGTTCTTTGATCCATTCCAAGACATGGTATATAGGAAGATTTCCTGAGGTTCAAGCCCACCATCCACCTGGACCAAGGTCCTTTTTTACGTCGGTTCTCTAACACTCCCTCATCCTGAATGACGTTAAATTGCACCCCAATCCAGCGATAAGCCGTTGTGACCCTACCATCCAGTTGTTCTGACACCCCTTCGTGTTAGTTCAATAGACCATTTTCCTGAACTATGTGGACTTTGATCCATGCCAAGGCATGGTACGTAGGAAGCCTCACGAGGTTCAATCCCACCACCCATTCGACCAAGTTCCTTCTTCATCATCGGTTCTCCGGCGTCCAACCCGAACTACGTGGACTTTGATCCATGTTAAGGCATGGTACGTAGGAAGCCTCCCTGAAGTTCAAGCCCACCACCTGGTCATTCCGACCTCATTCACATCAGTTCTCCCACCACCTTGGGCAGACTAGAGTGTAATCCCCACACATACATCTTGAACTACGCGGACTTTGATTCCCTGCCACAGGGATACGTAGTAAGTCCCTTTGAGACTCAATCCCATCACCACCGTCATCTCCATGACGGCTCTATTTCATTCCCCCTCAACTTCGTGTATCTTTATATCATCCATCCTGATTCTTATCTGGGCCTCCACATCCCGGTGAGATCATGCCACCCCATTCCCCTCCATAGAACTTGAAAATCCACTCATGGGCTGGCTCTGATATCGGTGTTCCCTCAAGAGGGGTTCCTCAATCTGATCCACTCCAGCTAGTGTTCTGATCAGCCCGATCCATCTCCACTAGATGTTAAATTTGCGGCATACCCTGTGTTAAACATGGGAAGCTGAGGAAAACCTCAGATACATGCCTATGGCATATGATTCCCCATGCTCGATGTGGGATGCCTTGGGCTTCTAAAACCCTCGAGAAGCCCTATAATAAGGGACAAAAGACAGACACGCCAATTCCCCAGCGTTTAGAAACGTTAATGATGCCTTGACGTGACTACTCCCCCGACTGAAGGTTGCTGCCCTGACCGGACCCCTTGGAATGTCCCGACAGAAGCAGTGTAATTAACCGGATTCCATGGAAACCTGGCACTAGGAAGAGTTTCATGAACAACATATTAAATATATGAGGGAGACCCGGACTAGGTGACGAGTTTTGAGGAGGAATCCACAGAAGGAAGAACTGACATCCCATCATCCCATTTCGATCAAGGAGCATACGTCCCTGAATAAGGAAAAGATGTCGCCCAACTTTGGAAAGCGGGAATACGGGGAAACACAAAAAGCCGCGCCGACTTCCCCCACAAACGGACGCACGTGCCCCGATGAAAGCTTCGGAAACAATATTTGTTTCAAATATTTATAAAGCGTTAATAAATTTCATGTAAAAAAATTATCCCAAAAGGATTTCCCACAACCTCAAGGGCCTATCCATCCAATTAACCAGCCATTGTGGGGAAGTCGTCCAAGACGAGCCTAAGGAAGGGTCTACCCTGCGATAGGTGAAGGGGTTGTATGAGGACATCGGGCCTGTGTAGTGTGTGGCCCATAGGTAGGAACATGCGGGGAGTATAAGTGGGCCAAATTATGTACAGGCTGTGCATGTGAGGCGTAGCTCATGTTTTTTTGGGATGTTTTATGGGAACCCATCCCCATTTTGAGATTCTGACCGACTGATGGGGTGCATTTTAATTTAAATGAGCATGGAGGTCATTCTAATTTTTGATGTGGGACAACTTTCATACGGGTTATTTGTTTATCATAACTGAGATGATGTTATTCCGTGATTAGATCTACTACCCCATCCTTGGAAACCCCCTCTCTGGTGCTCGACACCATTTCCATAGCTCAAACATTACTATCTTCCCTCTATGATGTTCTAAAGGATTGAATAAAAACTGATAAGGGTGAGGGGTTGAATCAGTTTTTCACTTTTATAAGTTTCAATTCTTTTCAAAACTTAAACCCTACAACCTATTAAGATTTATATCCTTATCAAATTTTAGTAAATAATCATGCATGCAATAGTAGGAAAAAAGTAAATTGCATAAGATTTACAAGGTTTGGGCTTAGTGTGAGAACTTGCATCCTTGTTATAGCCACTCCCATGGATCTATGGAAATCCACTATTAAGATGAAGTGAATACAACTTGTGACAACTACCATTAGACACCTTCTATCTCCAGATAAGAATGATTATACTGACTCCTACCAGTTTATGATGTTTTATTATAGAAAAAATTGATCCAAACAAAAGAATAAAGACTTTTTTGAAACTGCTCCAATATTTTTCAGTCCGAATCCTCATTATGATTTGGATAAATCCTATTTTCTCAATCCGATGATGTTGGATCTGATTTTCTCAATACAATGATGATGGATTCTGGATCCAATTTTCTGAGTACGATAATGTTGGATCCTGGGTCCGATTCTCTGAATATGATAATGTTGGATCCTTGATCTAATTTTCTCAATACAATTATGCTGGATTCTAGATCCAATTTTATGAGTATGCTAATATTGGATCCTAGGTATGATTTTCCTAATACAATGATTCAATACAATAAATTCATTCTCAATATAAAAAACTCAAACTTATGATAGAATTATCAATACAATTATTCTTCAATTATATATGAACTTTTACTTCAAATTATCCAAAGCTCTACCTTTTGTGTGTGTTTGAAAGTTGTGAATGAACAAATGATCTGAGGAAGTATTCATAGGCCACTCGGAAAACAAATGTGGGAAACTTAAAAACATTCCCCTCTTCCTCAAATATAAAAATCTATCAAAATATATCACATTTAAAACCTTAACTTTGACTTCTTCAAACCTCCTTATATTTCTCTGAGATTTATGAAAAATTGAAATTCAAGTCTGACTTCTTCAACTATTTATACCTTTCTCATATCATTTCGATCTATTTCTTTCTCATCTCATTATGATATGTTTCTTTCTCATATCATTACAATATGTTTACTTTCTCAAATAATTATGATCTATTTCTTTATCATCTCATTATGATTTTTTTCTTTCTCATCTCATTACAATCTGTTTCTTTCTTAGTACAATTTTCCCAGTACGAAAATCCCAGTATGAAAATATCAGTACAAAAATTTGAGTACAAAAATATTTGTATGATTTTCTCAGTATGATTTGTTTCTTCATAAAGCTCAGAAACATCTTTTTCTTTCTTATCTCATTGCATTTTAATTCACATTACTATGGAAATATCATTTTGAAACTCTAATATTATTCAAACCACTCCACCATTTCTTCAAAATATTTCATCATGAGAGTTTTCATAATTTGTGAGAACTTATTGATCAGCAAAGCATCGTCTAATTTTGTTTTAGAAAGTATGTAAACTTTCAAACACCTGACTTCACATTATTATTTCAAAACTCTTCAACAATTTCATTCTTTCTTTGACTATAGAAAATATAGTCTTCCAGCAAATAAAAAAATTTCACATGATTCTTTTTCAATATGATGATTGTAAATTATCATGCTAATGGACCTCATTACAATGTACTAGGTCCGATTCCTAAAATAAAAAAAAAATATTCTTCAACAAAAAGTTTAGTTGTCAAAAAATAAAAAAACTTTGTTAAAAAAATTCACAAAGGTTCTTCAATATCTCCCTTTGGATTTTTTGAAAACCCTTGTTAACAACTTTTCAAACTCTCAGAATTTTTTCACAAATAAACTTTTTTAATTTTATAAAAAAACATAGCCTTTATCAAAAGAGAGTGTCTTGACACCACACTACTAGATAAATTAATGTTTTTGAAGGAATTTTATCCCTCAGTGGCAAGAAAATTTTGTGTCCATGTAAAGATAAACTCTCCTCACTTTGCTTTTCACATTTCTTTTCACACTTTCTTTTTCTCTCCCCCATTATTTACTTTCTCACTTTATTTTTCTCTCTCTCATTATATGATAACCACAACTTCATATTTATAAAATAAAGATGAGTAAAAACTTCTTACAAAGTACTAAGTTGTTACTTTCTCTCCCCCTTTATCAACATAATCCAAATCACGGTGGGGGAATTTTCCTTATGAGGTTTAGGAGGTTATGGTAGGAGGATTAACATGAAGTTGAATCCTTAATTCCACAAAACTTTATTTTTTCATTTCTTTTTAAAGATATTAACAATCTGATACTTTTTTGAAATGTATTCCAAAAAAACATATCCATCAGAAACCTTCTCTTTTATGAAGTGAAACTTTATATCAATGTGTTTTGATCATGAATTTTGGACATGATTTTTAGAAAGATCAATGGCACTATAATTATCACAAAGTATCTTCAATAGTTTATAAACCTTTACTTTCAAGTCATCTAGTTAAACTTTCATCCACAACATTTGAGTACAAGACTGATTAGCTGCAACATATTCCGATTCATCTGTGCTCAAAGTTACTGAACTTTGTTTCTTACCATTCCAACTCAAAAAACATTTACCCAAGAAAAATGTTCCTCTATAGGTTGATTTTCTACCATTACAATCTCCATCCCAATCCAAATCTGTATAACCATGAAACTTTGTATCACTATTTCTTTTATATAACAACCCATGTGAAGTTGTTCCTTTGACATATCTCAGAATCCTCTTTACTTCCAACATATGTGATTCTTTTGGATTAATTTGATACCTAGCACACAAAGTCACAACATAAAAAATATCAGGCCTTGAGCCTGTAAGGTAAAGAAGACTTCATATCAGCTTTCAAAAGTCTTTCTGATTCACACTTGTTTCGGGTTCATCTTTACTCAACATTGTGCTCACTAAAATTGGAGTTAAAAATTCTTTGGATTCTATCATCCAAAACGTATTTATCAATTACCTGGCATAATTTTCTTCATATTAGAAAATTTATTTTTCTTTTTGTTGAACTTGTAAGCCAAGGAATAAAGTTAATTCTCCCAATATTGAGATTTCAAAATTCTTCTTCATTTCATCAGAAAATGTTTTACATGCATCTTCTCTATCCCCATAAAAAATTATATCATCCACATAAACAATTACAATTAGAGTTTTGGAGTAAATATCTTTCACATAAAAGTTATTATCAACTTTTCCTTTATAAAATTTCAATATTCTCAAAAAAAATCAAGCTTAGAATACCGTGCACATGGATCTTGTTTTAGACCATACAAGGCTTTATTAAATTTACAAACTTTTTTTTCATCCTCATCAAGTTGAAATCCACAAGGATTTTCAATGTAAACTTCTTCCTCAATCTCGCCATTTAAAAAAAGATAACTTTATATCCATCTAATAAAATTTTTAATTTTGATGAGCATCCACTATATGAAACATTCAAATAGTTTCTATCCTTGAAATGAGGGAAAAGGTTTCATCAAAATCCACACCTTCCATCTATTCATATCCTTTACAAACAATTCTTTCTTTGTTTCTTGAAACTTATTCATGCTCATTCAATTTGTTTTTATAAGACCACTTTTTCTGATAACATTTTTATTTGATGGAATTGGAACAAGTTCCCATATTTCATTATTATCAACTTGATCCAGCTCTTCATTCATAGAATCAACCCATTCATTATGTGTAATAGCCTTTGAAACTAATTTTGGTTCAACTATTGGGATAAGTGAAGTTTTATTTTCTAATCTCAGCTTCCTTTTGGTCTGAACTAGAGCCTTCTGATTCCCAATAATTTTTTCATACTCAACATGTTTTTATAGGGTATGAAATCTCAAGGTTTCTATCCCATCTTCACTTTACTCACCGCATGACTCATCTAAATCTTGATAAGGATGTTTTGGATAACATTCATTATTTTTGTAATTCTACAGTGTATCATACTCAACATTCTCAATAAATTTTGTTACGAAACATCAATTTTCAATTACCTACACGTCATATGAGTCCACCAACTTTTTTAAACATTTGTTCCAACATTTATAACTTCTTCTATTTGGTTAACAACCCATAAAATTTCCTTCCTTGGATTTCTCATCAAACATTACCTAATCTATATTTTTTATTTTGAGAAAGCATAGACTCTTAAAAAATTTGAAGTATTTCAATGAATATTTTTTGTTATACCACATTTCATAAGGAGTCATGTTGGTTTCCAGTATCAACAAACATCTATTTTGAATATGTACAGCTGTACTAATAGCTTATCTCCAATAGAACTTTGAAAGTTTGTATTCTGATAATATACTTATTCCCATTTCCACTAAGCTTCTATTCTTTCTTTATGCTACTCTATTTTGTTGTGGTGTATAGGGAGCACTATACTGATGTTTGATACCAAGATATCTCAGATAAGTTTCAAAAGTATTGTTTGTGAATTTGGTACCATTATCTATTCTAAACTTATTTATGGAAAACCCCATTTTTTTATCAACATACTTTCTAAAGAATTTGAACATTTCAATAGCCTTTGACTTGGGCTTCATAATCGTGATGTTTTTCATCTGAGTTAAATAATCAATAAAAGTGATAAAATATAAGTCTCATTTTGTTGATTGATGTCTCATCGGCCCACATAAATCAGAATTAATAAGCTCAACTGGTCTTCTAAATTAAATATCAACTCTTTTATGACTTTTGTTAGTCATATTTCCTTTTTGGTAAGTAATAAAAACAACTTCATCTCTTCTTTTCAATTCTAGAAAATTTTGGACAGCATCAACTTTAGAAATTTTATTCATTTTTTCTTCCCAAGGTGGCCAATTCTTCAGTGCCACAATTTTTTCATCTCCATCACTCAAGTAATATGATTTATTGAATTCTCTTATTTGAAATAGATTATCATTGGTTCTTTCTCCTTTTGTAATGACTTTTCCATCTTTAATTCTTTTGATGATACAAAAATATTTTCTAAAAAAAACTTATTTTCTATCATCACAAAGTTGACTTACACTAAGTAAGTTATGTTTTATCCCATAAACAAATAAAACTACCTTAGATTTCAACTTTTTTGCTTCAATCTCAATCGTTCCAATTCCTTTGGATTTTTAAGGAACCATCATTCCCAAAGGTAACTGCTCCCCCATCATGACTTTCAATGTGTTTTAAGATTTTTATATCACTTTTCATATGTAAAGAAAAACCACTATCAAGTATCTATGGTTTGTTCCTTTTACTTTCTTTCAAATATGTCTCAACAAAAAAATCTATTTCCACAACTTTCTTCTTTTCAACTTCATTTTTCTTTTTTATCATAAAGAATTGGTTCTAAAAAGAGTGTCATACATCTTTCAGCATAATGACCATATTAATCACATCTTCTAAAAACTTCTTCCAAACATTCAAATTGATTCTTTATTGGAAAGTTTCTAACATATTGAGAATTCACCTTTTCAACTTTTTGTAAATTAGGAAGTTTCTCATTTTACTTTCACTATTTCTTCCACTTTTCTCAAACCTTCTTTCAGGTAGAGATATATTGTGCCAAAAATTATAAGATATATTCCCATAGATCCCAAAACACCAGTAATAACCATCAAATCTTTATTTTCTATTGAAATAATATCTGTCTCTATTGAAACTTTGTTGAGGTTGGTAACTTCCTTCACATCTAATATACTCAGGATTGGGACCATCTTTTCTTTTGAGTGAGTTTTCTAAATTTGTAGATTTGATAGGTTTCTCACATCCTTTATCCACCCAATATTTCAAAATACTTTTTCTAGAACCTAAAAAATTAAAAGAATCAGATGAAACATTATTTTTGGTAAGAGAAGATTTCACCTGATTCTCATATTGAGCCTTCTCAACAACTTTATAAGTTTTAGCTTTTACTTCCAAATATTTGTTGAAGTTTTCATTCATCTTTCTCAAGGTGCTTTCATACTCAATAAGTTTTTATTAAAACTTGTTAACTTCTTCTTCCTTATATTCCAGATTCTTACTAATATCTTCAATCATCTTTCCCTATTCATCAATTCTAATTTTGTAACTTAAAATCTCCTCGATGTATTCATCCTCCTGCTTGATGACATCTTTTCTTCCTTCAATGATTTTTTCACAATATTTTCTTATTATTATGATTTATTTCTTGAGAGATTTTTTTTTCAAGACATGCAAGAATATTTGTTCTAAGCGGATAATCTCTATAATATTCTTCACCACCTTCTTCACTCTATGATGAGTCTTTTGTTTTCTCAACTTTTTTAATGAAGTTTCTGAATTTTTCTAAACTTTCATCTTTATAAGAATTTTTTTAAGTTGAGTCTGATTCAATATTCTTTCTCAACATGCTTATTTTTTTCCAATAAACTTCTTCTTGTATTTCCTGGATTATTTTTCTTCTTTTTCATTTTTGTTCCACTTCTTCTATTCAGTTTTTTCATCAGAATCATCTTGATATTCTCCAACATTATTCTTGGGGCAATTCATAGTAGAGTGTCTGATTCCACCACACTCAAAAAATTTGATAGAAATTCTTCCTACATACTTTCCTCTTCCTCTTCTAAGTTCTTGGATATAAGAGATGCTATTTTTTTCATTCAAATAATCATCCTCTTTATCTTTTAATTCACAAGGATCAGCTTCTTCAATATATTGTATTTTCATCTTTCTCATAGCTTCAAAATCCATTTCATCTTTCATCTTCTTTTTAAACATTAGATATTTCCTCATTTCATAAGAAATAATAATGTTATTCAATTAATCAAGAGATAAATCATCATTATCTTCTAAAGAATAAATTTTAGAATCAAACCTGTTTTGAAATCTTTTCATAAGTTTCTTCACAATTGTAGAATATTCCAAGACATCTCCAAATCCACTGATATTCCAAACAATTTCATTTACTATGTTTAAGTATTCATCAATTGTCTATTTATCTCTCATTGTCATGTCTTCATACTTACTACTATAGATTTGTAGATTTTCTTATTTGACTTTAGTATTCCTTTTTAAAGCACTTTACAACTTTTCCCAACATACTTTTTGAAGTTTTGAGACCCATCACCTTCTGATAAATCTTTTCTTATAAGGAAATAAGGATTAAATTTATAGAATTTCCATCAACTTCTATATTTATATTATTAGTAAACGTCATAGGATCATCTTTCTCAATAGGTGGAAAACCAATAGTAGAAGCATTAACAACTTCTAGGACAAGAGATAAGAGAGAAGGAGTCATACTATTTTTTCATCCATAATAATTTTTGTTATAAAATGTAGAAATTACTATACTGTTTATAGAGTTGACATTATATATGATAAGGATTCAAAAAGGGAACCTTTCCTATGATACAAATTGAAGTTCTAAAGGATTTAATAACAACTAGTAAGGAGGGTTGAATCAGTTGTTCTCTTTTATAAGTTTTAATAATTTTCAAAACTTAACTGCTATAACCTTTTAAAATTTATATCCTTAACAACTTTTAGTAAATACTCATGCATGAAATAGTAGGAAAGAATGTAAATCACATAATATTTACAATTTTCAACCTCAATTTGAGAACCTACATCCTTTCCATAACCACTAATGTGGGTTTATGGAAATCCAATATTAAGAAGAAGTTAATACAACGTGTGCCAACTCTAGCTAGATGCCTTCTATCTCCCGATAAGAATTATTATGCTAACTCTCATCATATTACAATTTTTTATTATAAAAAATTTGATCCAAAAATAATAATAAATACTTTTTGAAAGTGCTCCACAATTTCTCAGTCTAAATCCTCAGTCTGATTTGGTTGGATCCTATTTTCTCAATCCGATGATACTGGATCTAATTTTCTCAATACAATGATGTTGGATTCTGGATTTGATTTTTGGGCTATGAAAATGTTGGATCCTGGGTACAATTCTCTAAATATGATAATGTTGGATCCTAGATCCAATTTTCTCAATACAATGATGCTAGATTCTAGATCTGATTTTATGAGTATGATAATACTGGATCCTAGGACCAATTTTCCCAATATAATGATTCAATACAATGAATTCATTCCCAATATGAAAAAATCAAACTTCCTCTAGAATTATCAATACAATTATTCTTCAATTATGTAGGAACTTTTACTTCAAATTCTCCAGAGCTTTGCCTTTTGTGTGTGTGTGAAAGTTGCAAATGAACAAATGATCTAAGGAAGTATTTATAGGAAACTCAAAAAACAAAGGCGGAAAACATGAAAACATTCCCCACTTTCTCAAATCTCAAAATCTCTAAAAAGAACTTTCATTTAATACTTCAACTTTGACATCATCAAACCTCCTTATATTTCTCTAAGATTTAAGAAAAATTGAAATTCAAGTTTGAATTCTTCAACTCTTTATATCTTTCTCATCTCATTTTGATCGGTTTCTTTCTTAGATATGTATGATCTATTTATTTCTCATCTCATTACGATCTATTTCCTTTCTCATCTCATTAGTATTTATTTCTGTATTAGCTTATTACGATTTATTTCTTTCTCAAATCATTACAATATTTTTTTTCTCAGTATGGTTTTCTCCAGTGTAAAAACCACAGTATAAAAAAATTAGTATGATTTTCCTAGTATGAAAATCCCAATACTAAAATCTCATTATGAAAATATGTGTACGAAAATATGAGTACAAAAATCTCAGTACGATTTTCCCAATATGATTTTCTTTTTCCTTGGGCTCAAGAACATCTTGTTATTTCTCATCTCATTATGATTTAATTCCAATTATGATGGAAATATCATTTTTTAACTCTGAAATTATTCAAACCTCTCCACAATTTCTTTAAAAGATTTTATCATGAGAGTTTTCATGAATTATGAGAACTTTTTAATCAACAAAGCAGTGTCTAATTTTGTTTTAGAAAGTATGAAAACTTTCTAACTTCTGACTTCACATTCTTCTTTCAAAACACTTTAGAAACTTCATTATTTCTCAAATTAAAGCAAATATAGACTTCCATTAAATAAAAAAAACTACCCCCAGTTATTTTTCAATCCAATGATCTTCAATTTTCAGGCCGATGGACCTCATTATGATGAACTGGTTCTGATTCTTGAAAAACCAAAAAAAATATTCAATGAAAAGGTTTATTATCAATGTAGACGCCGGAAAAGTCCGTTGTTCCAAAACGAAGCTCCGGATGCGGAAAGCGAGGTCATATTTGGAGTCAGAGGCACGTTTCGGAAGACCCGGAGGTCTTGCGTGGAATTTTGGAGGCCCGCGCGCAAAGTTGAAGTGCGGCGCGCAATCCTCCCGGGATGCGCGCAATGCGCCGGGCCGGTGCGCAATTTTGCGCGCCCGTGGCCCGCGCGACTCCCTTGCGCGCCGGGGCCCCGATTCCGCGCCCGCGAAGGAAATTTTGCGCCCCCGCCAGAAATTGCGCGCCGGCGGCGAGATTCCGCACCCGGGGTTGCCTATAAATATAAGGCGACCCCCGACGTTTTAAAGGTTGGTTGGTTTTTTGGAGGAAGGTTGCTGGAATTCGAAGGGTCGCTCGTTCGCGCAATCCAACCCCTCCACGCTCAATGCCGAATTTCAGGTAACCTCCTTTATTTCGCGCAAGAAAGCCTCAGGGTTCGCCTTCACATGCAATCCCTTTGGCTCATTTCCTTTGACCAATTCCTTACCCGAAGGCATTCGCGCGCAAAAGAAGCCTCTTGCGCGCAATTGCCCCCGGGTGCGCGCAATCCAGCCCGATTGCGCGCACCCCCCCTTTTTCAAAGTGGCCATTCGTTAAAAAATGGGTCGTTGCCCCCGCGCGCTATCAGAGGCCCGGTGCGCACAAAGCGCTGGCCCAATTGCGCGTCAGCCCGCCCATTTGTGCGCCGACCCATTGTATTGCGCGCCAAGTTCCTCTTTTGCGCGCAAACCGTCAGGGTTGCCCCCTTTGACCCCCTGAGGGTACCCGCCTGCGTGGTGCCCGATGATCCTCATCCCGGGTGCCCCGCACCGTGCGTTGTCTTCCCGTACGGCCCTCCAGGCTCGCGCGAAGTGACACGGACCCTTTGGCGGCACTCCAATGTCCAAGCTGCACGACGCTAAACTGCCTAGCCTCCATCGTCCACGCGACAAGACGTTAAACTGCTAAGCATCTTCGTCCGCGCTGCAGGACGTTAAACTGCCAGGCATCATTCGTCCCGCATGACGTTAAACTGCACTACGTCCGAGCTACAAGACGTTAAACTGTTCAGCATTCGTCCTGCATGACGCTAAACAGCACCACGTCCGCGCTGCAAGACGTTAAACTGTCAAGCATCTTCGTCCTCAACACACAACGTTAAACTGTACTTCGTCCGGCAAGACGTTAAACCGTCCGCTTCGTCCTCAACACACGACGTTAAACTGTACTTCGTCCGGCAAGACGTTAAACCGTCCGCATCACCCGATCCCGTGCCTCGCACGCAGGGTCCCCCCCGGTTTGGATGTGGCCCCCACCCGCTCGTCTCTGCAGGGATGTCGGGATTGGAGTGGCCTTCGCCCACGGGGGTAGGGTATTACAAACCCCTAGTTTCTTGTGGGGGACTGCACATGTGTATCTCCATTGTGCTTCCCCACTGCCAAAGCCAGTAGAGGGCGTGACTGGGATCGAGGTGTCTCCTACTTTCGGCCCAATTCCCTCTCCAACTGAGTTTTGCCGCACTCAGGTTGCCTCAGTGCGTAAGTCCTGACAGAACGAACTACGTGGACTTTGATCCCTGTCTCCTAAACAGGGTACGTAGGAAGCCTCCCTGAGGTTCAAGCCCACCACCTGGTCGTCCCGGTCGTATTCACTAGTGGACCCCTCCCGGGTTCACATTCGCGTCAATTCACCTATGAATCCGCCCTTGTGGGAGACTGCACGTGTGTATCTCCATTGTGCTTCCCCAAGCCAGTAGAGGGCGTGACAGGGATCGAGGCGTCTCTCACCTTCAGCCCAAGTTCCTCTCCAACTGAGCTTTGCCGCATATGGGCCTCCTTAGGGTGTAAGCCCCAAACACCATCGTCCAGCATGATATAAAACTGTGATCCACCCGGCCGTTCCATCCCCCTCTGTGCGAGGTGGTTCGGTTCAATCCTCCGCCCGGCAGCCTCGACCTCCTTGTGAGTCGGCTTGCCAACGTCCAGCATGACGTAAAACTATGATCCACCCGGCCGTTCCATCCCCCCATGTGCGAGGTGGTTCGGTTCAATCCTCCGCCCGGCAGCCTCGACCTCCTTGTGAGTCGGCTTGCCAACGTCCAGCATGACGTAAAACTGTGATCCACCCGGCCATTCCATCCCCCCATGTGCGAGGTGGTTCGGTTCAACCCTCCGCCCGGCAGCCTCGACCTCCTTGTGAGTCGGCTTGCCAACGTCCATCATGACGTAAAACTGTGATCCACCCGGCCATTCCATCCCCCCATGTGCGAGGTGGTTCGGTTCAACCCTCCGCCCGGCAGCTTCGACCTCCTCGTGAGTCGGCTTGCCAACGTCCAGCATGACGTTAAACTGTATATCCGAACTACGCTGACTTTGATCTGTGCTAACGCGCGGTACGTAGGAAGCCCCTACGGGGTCCAAGCTCTTCACTCCATCATCCATCCTGATCCTTACCCGGGCCGCCACATCCCGGTGGGGTCATGCCATTTCATTCCACTCCACTTCACTCGGGAAGCCGCCCATGTGTTGGCCCCAGCGTCTGAGGTTCCCCGCAAGGGGTTCTGTCATCTGATCCACTCCTCGTGTTGATCAGTCTGATGCCATCCCCGCTGGATGTTAAACTCGCGGCATACCCCGTGTTAAACATGGGAAGCTGAGGAAAACCTCAAGTAACGCAGTTCCCCGCACCCAGCGCGGGATTCCTCAGGCCATCACGCCTTCGAGAAGCCCTATTAGGGACGGAAGGCAGACATGCAGAGCCGCAGTGTTAAGACAAGCCCCCAACACCCGGAGCCACCCGGTCTCCTCACTGCAGGTTGCTGCCACGACCAGACTCCTTGGAGCGTCTGGGCGGAAGCAGCGTAATTAACCGGTGTCCATAGAGATATGGCGCCGGGAACGAGATTCACGAACATTCTTAAATCTATGAGGGAGACCCGGATTAGGCGACGAGTTCCGAGGAGACGTCCACGGAAGGAGGAGCCGACATCCCATCATCCCGGTTTCGATCAAGGAGCAGACGTCCCTGAATAAGGGACGGATGCCGCCCGCCCTTGGAAAGCGGGACTGCGGGGCCACAAGCCGCGCTCCCATCCCCTCGGGTCGACGGGAGCACGCGCAAACGCGTCCTGGCGGAACAGCGTCGGAACAGAAGCCCGACGCACATCCGCACCGAAACAGAAAAATGGTGAACCCGACGTGAATCTCTTCTCCTCAATACGAAGACCGATGGCTTTCAGAGGTGTTGGAAGACCAGCATGTTGCCCGGCCGAGCATTCAGCACCGGGGCACGGAACCCGCCAGGGGCTGGGGAAGGGAAATCGGGCACTCCGTCTCACGACGTCGATGGCCTGGGTTCCCCCCCACGGATGGCGGGTGTTGGGTACGCTTCGGTTAATACCGTCGAGCTGGTAAATCCCTTTTCGGTTCCCGACATTGAAGAACACCAGGTGGACCTCCCTAGTGTCCCCGGTCGTCGCCACCGTCGGAGGAACCGCAACAACAGGAGTCGCTGGGGCACAGCAGTTGGTACCTCCAACCAGGTCGTGCATGCCACTGAGACTAGGCAGTAGGCTCAAAACCGAGCCCAGCGCGCGCAGCCCCCCCATCCGGGGATGACGGATTCACCTCCGCCACTGTTTGTGGTGTGGGACCGGGCGGAACCGCCTCGGCCGCGCCGCGACCAGCTCCATCCTGCCACGAGTCCACCCCGGCCTCCTGGCCCCGGTACGGTGACCACTTCCCGGGCTGCAACCAGTGAACAGCGAGATGCGCCAAGTACCAGTCGGCCGCCGGTCCAACCGGCAAGGCCCATCATGCCTCCAACCGCAGAGCAACCTCCTGCAACCAGGGGCTCGCGCTTGGCAAGAAAGTATGATGTCCTGAAGCACTTGGCCGACATCCCAGAAAGGCTCTCCATCCTTGAGGCTCTGCGCCTGTCACCTGAGATGCACGAGGCACTCGCTGAAGCCCTGAAGAGCCCCCTCCAGTTTGAGACGGAGGTTGCGGCTGCAGAGGCCTTTCACGCCGAAACGATTGAGGACGCCGAGTGTCAGGCAGTTATCTCGTTCTCTGGTGAGGATGAAGACCCTCCTATACAGGGGCACATTCGTCCGCTGTATGTTACTAGCCAGTTCAATGGCCTTGAAGTCCGGCGCTGTCTTGTCGACACGGGGTCTGGGATTAACCTGATTCCAACTCGGACGCTCCGGAGATTGGGGTTGTCTGAGGATGACTTGATTCCCTCCGACCTCAGGATCCAGGGGTACGACCGCACCGAGCAAACTCCAGTCGGCAAGATACGTTTGAAGACCCAGTTCGGTGACCTGGTTGCCAACACCGAATTCATGGTAGTCTCTCAGGACACTGCGTACAACGCATTGATGGGCAGGCCATGGCTCCACCTTCATGCGGCGGTTCCCTCGTCATACCACCAATGCCTTAAATACTCCCTCAATGGTCGAGTAGGCGTGCTTCAGGGAGATGCCTCTCCTTTTGCCTCATGTGAAGCCCACTATCTGGACGCGGACTATTACAAGAGCAAGGATAAGCAGATCCTGGTAGGTGAGGTTTAGCCTGTCGCTGTTGTAAGTGATCCCTGGGCAAGTTTGGATGACGTTTACGTCCTCCCGATTCAACGGTTGGACGTAGCCATGGTCTCGACGGCCTGTGAGTCTCCTGATGAGATGACCGCGACCGCTCGTGCCAGCACCAGCGGCCCAGCAGGATCTAGTAGCCCCAATGCAGTTTCCAACGCAGTCTCTCCCGTGGACGATTCCCCCCCGAGTGGAGAGGACGTGGAAGACGCACCCCCAGCCTTTGAGGAGGGCGTCTCCACCACGGTCGATGAGTTAGTACAGGTGAACCTTGGAACCGAGGCAGATCCAAGACCCACATTGGTCAGTGCCGCCATGCCCTCTAAGGAGCGGCAGCAGTACATGGACTTTCTCAGGCAGCACCGTGATGTGTTCGCTTGGGGCTATGACGAGATGCCGGGGCTAGATCCTCAGGTAGCCGTCCACCGCCTTGGTCTCCCGGCGAACCATCGCGGGTTCAAGCAGCCTCCCAGGAAGATGCACCCATCCCACGGTGCCATGGTTGAGGCTGAAGTTGACAAGCTTATCAAAGCCAACTTCATGAGGGAAGTTCAGTACCCCAAATGGCTGGCCAACATTGTGCCGGTCAGGAAGAAGAACGGGCAGATCAGAGTCTGTATCGACTTCCGCGATCTCAACCGCCACTGTCCGAAGGATGACTTTCCCCTTTCGGTGACAGAGCTGTTGATTGACGCCACAGCAGGGTTCCAAGCCCTCTCCTTCATGGATGGATACTCCGGATACAACCAAATTCGGATGGCCCCTGAGGATGAGGAGTTCACTGCCTTCAGGGCCCCCCAAGGTATCTTTTGTTACCGGGTCATGCCCTTCGGCCTGAAGAATGCAGGTGCCACCTATCAACGGGCGATGCACCGCATATTCAAGCCAATCCTCGGCACACTGGTGGAATTCTACGTCGACGACTTGGTGGTCAAATCGTGCCAGCGTCAGGACCATCTCAAAGATCTTGAGAAAGTGTTCGGCTTCCTCCGGTCTCGCTGCCTGAAGATGAACCCGTTGAAGTGTGCCTTTGGGGTCACCTCCGGGAAGTTTCTTGGCTTTGTGGTAAGATACCGGGGTATTGAGATCGACCCAGAGAAGATCAGGGCGATTAGCCAGATGCCTCCCCCAGGTAACATCCGGGAACTGCAAGGGTTCCAAGGCCACTTAGCCTATATACGCCGATTCATCGCGAATCTGGCCGGCAAGTGTAAGCCCTTTTCTCAGCTCATGAAGAAAGGTGCCACCTATGTATGGGATAAGGAGTGTCAGACCGCTTTCGAGGAAATCAAGCAGTACCTGCTTCAACCTCTGGTTCTGATGCCGCCTGTATCCGGGAAGCCGCTGGTCCTTTATGTGACCGCCCTGGAACGGTCCCTTGGTGCCCTTCTCGCCCCGAAGAACAATGAGGGAACGGAGAATAGCCTCTATTACCTCAGTCGCATGCTCCTCGATGCGGAAGTTAGGTATTCCCCCATCGAGAAGAGCTGCTTGGCGCTCGTATTTGCCGTACAAAAATTACGGCACTACTTGCAGCACCATGAGGTACAGTTGGTTTCTCGGGTAGACCCGTTGAAATATATCCTGAGCCGGCCTATGTTGACTGGCCGTCTAGCGCGGTGGGATGTGATTCTTCAGCAGTTTGACATCAGGTATGTGTCTCAGAAGGCCATCAAAGGGAAAGCATTGGAAGACTTTCTGGCTGCTCACCCGACCTCCGCGGATCAGCCGCTGGATCTAGGCTTTCCTGATGAGGTCGTCCTCTCGGTCGATCGTGCCGATCCATGCTGGCAGATGCACTTTGACGGTGCCTCCCGGAGCCCCACCGGTAGAAGACTCGATAATCCTAAGCTCAATAGAGTGGGCTTGGGTATCGTCTTCATTACCCCGGAGCAAGCCGTGCTGCCAAACTCTTTCCTGTTGTCAGAGGGCTGTACCAACAATGAGGCGGAATACCATGCCCTCATCACTGGCCTCGAGTTAGCTCTCGAGATCGACGTGCCCCATCTGTGTGTGAAAGGGGACTCCGAGCTGGTTGTTAAGCAGATCAATGGCGACTATGTTGTCAGGAAGCCGGAACTTGTGCCATTGCTGGAGTGCACCCTCCTCTTGATGGCCCAGTTCCCTTCTCGGCCAGAAATTGTCCATATTCCCCGGTCGCAGAACGGTCGAGCAGATGTTTTGGCCAGCCTTGCTGCGTCACTCGCAGAGCCTGAACAGGACAACCTGATCATCCGCATGACGCACCGCAGGCTCATCGCTCCCGTTATCCCGAAGGGAGATCGCGGCCCATCGGTAAGTAATCTCACCGTGGTTTCCCCTGTGCCTGGAGCCCCGAGTACCACAGATATGGCAGTCGAACCAGCCCCTGATTGGAGGACGCCTTTGGTTGAGTACCTCCAACATGGCATTCTCCCGTCGGATCGGGCCGAGCGCGAGCGAGTTCGACGCCGCGCATCGCAGTTTGTCCTCCAGAGCAGTCCTGGCCTGGAGCAGATCCTCTATAGACGCGGATTTGATGGTGTTCTCCTCCGTTGCCTTCAGGGAGTTGAGATCCCACGAGTCATGCAAGAGGTTCATGCTGGTTCATGTGGCGCCCACCAGACTGGGCCGAAGCTGTCCCACCAGATTCAGAGGTTGGGATACTTCTGGCCCTCCATGATCCATGACTGCATCGAGTATGCCAGGAGGTGCCATGCGTGCCAGGTTCATGCGAACTTTGTGCATCGGCCGCCGGAGCCTCTCCATACCACCAGGTATTCTTGGCCCTTTGCAGTCTGTGGACTGGACGTTGTGGGACCTTACCTGCCGGCGACAGCTCGCCAGTGCCGGTTCATTCTGACTGCCACAGACTTCTTCTCCAAATGGGCAGAGGCGATTCCGCTCAGAGAGGTCAAATCCTGTTCTATCGCTGACTTCGTGACCTCCAACATCATTTATCGATTTGGGGTGCCTCACGCTATCCTCACGGATAACGGAGCCAATTTCCGAGCAGCCGAGTTGAAGAAGTTGTACGCCAAGTACAACATTCGCTCGAACCATACATCTTGCTATCATGCGCAGGCGAATGGACAGATTGAGGCGTTTAACAAAACCCTCTCTAACATTCTGCAAAAGATGGTTGGTCAGAACAAGAAGAGTTGGCTGTACAAGCTCCCCAACACCCTCTGGGCTTATCGGACGATGACTCGCAATTCCACCCAGATGACCCCTTATTCCCTGGTGTATGGAGCTGAGGCCGTCCTACCCATCGAGATCCAGTTACCGTCCTTGCGCACTGCGGTCTACGACCAGCAAGTGCCGGACAGAGTTGCTGAAGCCCGTCTAGTCGAGTTGGAAGCACTGGATGAGAATAGGCTTCGCGCTTTGCACAACTTGGAGAGGCATCAAAGCAGAATGGCTCGAGCTTTCAATAAGAAGGTTCGCCTCCGCTCCTTCCTGCAGGGTGATCTAGTACTGGCCCTAAGAGCACCAATGATCCCCGGCAGGAAGCCGCCCAAGTTGGAGCCCAAGTGGGAGGGACCTTTTGTCATCCACAAGGTCTATCCCAATGGCACATACTCCCTAGCGACTATGGATGGTGAGCGTGTCACTCCTCCCACCAACGCTAGGTTCCTCAAGCAGTACTTTGCCTGACTGTACATCGTCCAACATGACGTTAAACTGTACATCGTCCAATATGACGTTAAACTGTACATCGTCCAACATGACGTTAAACTATACATCGTCCAACATGACGTTAAACTGTACATCGTCCAACATGACGTTAAACTGTACATCGTCCAACATGACGTTAAACTGTACATCGTCCAACATGACGTTAAACTGTACATCATCCAACATGACGTTAAATTGTACGTCGTCCAACATGACGTTAAACTGTACGTCGTCCAACATGACGTTAAACTGTACATCGTCCAACATGACGTTAAATTGTACATCGTCCAACATGATGTTAAACTGTACATCGTCCAACATGACGTTAAACTGTACATCATCCCGCATGACGCTAAACTGCACCACGTCCGAGCTACAAGACGTTAAACTGTTCAGCATTCATCCTGCATGACGCTAAACTGCACCTCAAGAACTACGTGCGGCTTGATTCCCATCCTTATGGGATACGTAGGACCGCCTGAACATTCATGTTTCAGGCCCAGCCCCATCCTTCGGGAATTTCCATCCCATCTCGGGCCCTTGGCCCAAGTGCCTCTGGGTATGCGGCGTATGGTGTGAACGCAGGGCTATGCTCTCATTCACGTCGGTTTGCTCGCCACGCTGTACGCCCCCCACGTTTGGGGATGCCTTCCGCTCCCCCCCTTTTTCCTTTTTCGTCCTGCATGACGTTAAACTGCCTCTCCAAAACTACGTACGGCTTGATTCCCATCCTTATGGGATACGTAGGACCGCCTGGACGCTTGTGTTTCAGGTCCAGCCCCGTCTCTTGGTTGATCACGGGGATCTGCCCTCTTTTGGTTGCTCTCAGGGTGAGTCCTCCGACCCTTTCCGGTGATCTGTTAACATGTTTTGGGTACTTCGGTCTATGACCCGTAGTGTCAGATTCAATCCCGACAAGTCCTGTGTTGCTTGTCAGGCCTCGCGCTTCCTCTTGTTCGAGCCTTCACTCAAAGGGATCCTCATTAGTGGTTTGGGTACGATGCCTCAGTGCTCTCCTACCGCTCCGGGTCGATTTACCGGCGGGTCCTGGGCCGCAAATCGATATGAATCCTGTGCTTGAGCGGTTGATGCTCATTTGCTTGCCTCATCCTAGGCTGACGCGATCGGATGTTGTGTTGCGAATATGGTCAGCGACATCCTTGATCGCCATGTCGGCTCTTTCAGGCTCTGAACATTGGTTGCGCAGTCCTCATCACACTCCGCCTTTGTGCGTTGTAGTGGAATCTCGACACTCTCCTCATACTGACCTTCAGTACACCTCTACATGTTAGGCAGGCCAACCAGGGTAATGGTGTCTTTCGAGGCTCCCACGATCTGAGCACCAAGGATATATGTTGATGTCCTCCCTAAGGTCCATGTGCAGCTGGACCCTCGTCCCCATAAGGAGGAAGGAGTCGCCCGAACAATCGCGTTCTGGGCCCAGTATAGCTGGAGGCTAGCATCTCTGCCCCTCGGGTGATGGACATACGCAGGCCCCTATCCCAGGATCCTTCTCCTAGAATCGTGCGTGACCGCAGGGCTGGGATGTGTCCCCACCTCCGCTGGGTCCGCCGTATCGCAATAAGTGGATTCCTCCATGGTCCGAACCACACGACCTTAAACTGTGTTGCCTGGTCTTACCACACGACCGTAAACTGTGATCGTCTTGGCCGCCCGACGAGAAACGGCACTGCATCGTGATGTTCTCCTCAGGGGACACTCACGTTGGGCGCTGGTTAATAACCATGCCATTTATCAATGCCTTTCATGGCTTGATTATTGTGGCGACGCTAGGGATTTCTTAATCACAGGCTTGTCGCTGCACAAAGAAAAACCATCCACCTTTAAGGACAAACAAGAAATATCAAATGCCGCTTCTTCTGGGTGCAAGGGCTAGACCCGCACCCCTCCCCGCGCTGGTGCCCTATTGTGTTGCGCCGCGCTTCAAGAACTACGTGTGGCTTGATTCCCATCCTTATGGGATACGTAGGAACGCCCGGATGTTTGAAACTTCGGGTCCAGCCCCCCACCTCTTAGAGATTCCCCCTTCTCTGGGGAATCCGCCGCCTTCGGGTCACCCTCAAGGCGTGTCCCTCGACCCCTTGCAGTGGTCCACCAGTGTCAAGAGTACTCTGGTTTATTGCCAGGAGGGTCAGGTTCAGCTTGGTCAGGTTCCTTCCACTTTTCAGGCTTCGTGCTCCCTTTCATTCGGACCCATCACCTACACCCTGGGTGGAGCCCCCGTGAGCGGTCTGGACACAATGTCTCAGTGCTCTCCCACCGACTCGGGCTGGTGCCCCCAAGGGCCTCGGGTAGCAAATCGATATGAATCCTGCGCTTTAGCGGTTGATGCTCGTTTGCTGCCTCATTCCATCAACGGTTAGTGCGATATTGATGCTGCTTTTCCGCCACGGTCGGCAGTACTCCCATATCGTTATGCCGGTGCCCCCAGTCCTTGAGTGAATGGCCGCATGATTCACATTACATTTTCCACCTCCCATTCTGACCAGGCGAAACCTCGACACTCTTGACACTATCCCTCAGTGCATCTTCGCATATCCAGAGGATAGGACCACGATGTGGCGTACTTTGAGGTTCTTATGGTCCGAGCTCTAAGACCTTAAACTAAGATCTGCCCCTATGGTCCGAGCTCTACGACCCTAAACTAAGATCTCCCCAAATGGGGTTCTACGTCCCGCATGACGTTAAAACTGCACTCCCAAAACTACGTTTGGCTTGATCTCCAGCCTGATGGAGTACGTAGGAATGCTCGGGCATCTCGACACGGGTCCAGCCTCAGGGATTGCTAAGTCCCGCCCCTCCTCGTCGCCGGCCGTCTGGCCTGGCTTCTGGTAGAGTGATGCGGTTGTGATATTCTCCCTGACTCAGCTCGGGATGCCCCATTGCAATGATGGGAAGCGACAGTTTCCTCGTCAAAGAAGTTCAGTCTGAGAATTGGGGTGATTCACGGCCAGATTAGTGCATCCGCCTAATACGCTTTCCCCACAGTGGCGCAATTTTGGGAGTGTTAGATTCTGTCCGAACAAATCATCACTTCGCCCCACGCTTCGCATGCCCTGTTGATCCAGATTTCCACCCTTGTGCCTGAAGGAACCCCCAAAGCGGTATTGATGATGACATGTGATCCGCCTCCTGCAATATGAATGATGACCTTCGGTCCATCTATTGCAGTAGTATGGTCGATTGATCCATTGTCCGCTTGCCGTCTTGGGCATTTCCTGGAAGGCCGACCGTCGTGGATTTCTGAATTCGGGACACGCGATTCACCCTTTCTCATTTCCCTATGTTCGGATAAAATCTCAACGCCCCTAGCGTTGTCCCGCTCGTGTGTCGGAACAAGTTGGGGGGATAATACATTGATTAGGTCTGAGGTCTCCTTTCCTAGGAATGACCTCCCTCTTTTCTTTAGAAATCCAGGCCCAATTGTGGATGCCTGAAGCTTGGTTAACGCTCCCGCAAGACAATGAATTGTGGTTGAGCACGTTAAGACAAAAGATGCAGATAAATATGTTGATTCATACAAATGGATCGAAGTATTGAGTAGCGGAAGCACAAGGTTCTGGGAATGGAAAAAACAAAGCCCCTAGGGATTAGCGTGCTGAATAGATCTTTCCAACGCCGCTACCCTTTGGCTGGCGGCCTCCAGAGCTGCTTCTCGCTCTCTGCATGCCCTCTCTTCGTCGGCAGTCGCAGCGCGCAGCTCGCCGATCCTGGCCTGTGCACGCTCCTGCCCAGGACTTCGGCATTCCGGCGTCTCCCTCGGAACCCGATCGTTGCGACCTCTCACCGATCAGATTCTGAGGGGGGGGCTTTTGTAGACGCCGGAAAACTCTGTTGTTCCCAAACGAAGCTCCGGATGCGGAAAGCGAGGTCATATTTGGAGTCAGAGGCACGTTTCGGAAGACCCAGAGGTCTTGCGCGGAATTTTGGAGGCCCGCGCGCAAAGTTGAAGTGCGGCGCGCAATCCTCCCGGGATGTGCGTAATGCGCCGGGCCGGCGCGCAATTTTGCGCGCCCGCGGCCCGCGCGACTCCCTTGCGCGCCGGGGCCCCGATTCCGCGCCCGCGAAGGAAATTTCGCGCCCCCGCCAGAAATTGCGCACCGGCGGAGAGATTCCGCGCCCGGGGTTGCCTATAAATATAAGGCGACCCCCAACGTTTTAAAGGTTGGTTGGTTTTTTGGAGGAAGGTTGCCGGAATTCGAAGGGTCGCTCGTTCACGCAATCCAACCCCCCCGCGCGCAATGCCGAATTTCAGGTAACCTCCTTTATTTCGCGCAATAAAGCCTCGGGGTTCGCCTTCGCGTGCAATCCCTTTGGCTCCTTTCCTTTGACTAATTCCTTACCCGAAGGCATTCGCGCGCAAAAGAAGCCTCTTGCGCGCAATTTCCCCCGGGTGCGCGCAATCCAGCCCGATTGCGCGCACCCCCCCTTTTTCAAAGTGGTCATTCGTTAAAGAATGGGTCGTTGCCCCCGCACGCTATCAGAGGCCCGGTGCGCGCAATCTCCATCTTCCGCGCGCAAAGCGCTGGCCCAATTGCGCGCCAGCCCGCCCATTTGCGCGCCGACCCGCGGTATTGCGCGCCAAGTTCCTCTTTTGTGCGCAAACCGTCAGGGTCGCCCCCTTTGACCCCCTGAGGGTACCCGCCTGCGTGGCGCCCGATGATCCTCATCCCGGGTGCCCCGCACCGTGCGTTGTCTTCCCGTACGGCCCTCCAGGCTCGCACGAAGTGACACGGACCCTTTGGCGGCACTCTAACGTCCAAGCTGCACGACGCTAAACTGCCTAGCCTCCATCGTCCGCGCGACAAGACATTAAACTGCCAAGCATCTTCGTCCGCGCTGCAGGACATTAAACTGCCAGGCATCATTCGTCCCGCATGACGTTAAACTGCACTACGTCCGAGCTACAAGACGTTAAACTGTTCAGCATTCGTCCTGCATGACGCTAAACTGCACCACGTCCGCGCTGCAAGACATTAAACTGTCAAGCATCTTCATCCTCAACACACGACGTTAAACTGTACTTCATCCGGCAAGACGTTAAACCGTCCGCTTCGTCCTCAACACACGACGTTAAACTGTACTTCGTCCGGCAAGACGTTAACCCGTCCGCATCACCTGATCTCGTGCCTCGCACGCAGGGTCCCCCCCGGTTTGGATGTGGCCCCCACCCGCTCGTCTCTGCAGGGATGTCGGGATTGGAGTGGCCTTCGCCCACGGGGGTAGGGTATTACAAACCCCTAGTTTCTTGTGGGGGACTGCACATGTGTATCTCCATTGTGCTTCCCCACTGCCGAAGCCAGTAGAGGGCGTGACTGGGATCGAGGTGTCTCCTACTTTCGGCCCAAGTCCCTCTCCAACTGAGTTTTGCCGCACTCAGGTTGCCTCAGTGCGTAAGTCCTGACAGAACGAACTACGTGGACTTTGATCCCTGTCTCCTAAACAGGGTACGTAGGAAGCCTCCCTGAGGTTCAAGCCCACCACCTGGTCGTCCCGGTCGTATTCACGTCGGTTCGTCCATCAGTGGACCCCTCCCGGGTTCACATTCGCGTCGATTCACCTATGAATCCGCCCTTGTGGGAGACTGCACGTATGTATCTCCATTGTGATTCCCCACTGCCAAAGCTAGTAGAGGGCATGACAGGGATCGAGGCATCTCTCACCTTCGGCCCAAGTTCCTCTCCAACTGAGCTTTGCCGCATATGGGCCTCCTTAGGGTGTAAGCCCCAAACACCATCGTCCAGCATGACGTAAAACTGTGATCCACCCAGCCGTTCCATCCCCCTCTGTGCGAGGTGGTTCGGTTCAATCCTCCACCCGGCAGCCTTGACCTCCTTGTGAGTCGGCTTGCCAACGTCCAGCATGACGTAAAACTGTGATCCACCCGGCCGTTCCATCCCCCCATGTGCAAGGTGGTTCAGTTCAATCCTCCGCCCGGCAGCCTCGACCTCCTTGTGAGTCGGCTTGCCAACGTCCAGCATGACGTAAAACTGTGATCCACCCTGCCGTTCCATCCCCCCATGTGCGAGGTGGTTCGGTTCAACCCTCCGCCCGGCAGCCTCGACCTCCTTGTGAGTTGGCTTGCCAACGTCCAGCATGACGTAAAACTGTGATCCACCTGGCCGTTCCATCCCCCCATGTGCGAGGTGGTTCGGTTCAACCCTCCGCCCGGCAGCCTCGACCTCCTCGTGAGTCGGCTTGCCAACGTCCAGCATGACGTTAAACTGTATATCCGAACTACGCTGACTTTGATCCGTGCTAACGCGCGGTACGTAGGAAGCCCCTACGGGGTCCAAGCTCTTCACTCCATCATCCATCCTGATCCTTACCCGGGCCGCCACATCCCGGTGGGGTCATGCCATTTCATTCCACTCCACTTCACTCAGGAAGCCGCCCATGTGCTGGCCCCAGCGTCGGATGTTCCCCGCAAGGGGTTCTGTCATCTGATCCACTCCTCGTGTTGATCAGTCCGATGCCGTCCCCGCTGGACGTTAAACTCGCGGCATACCCCATGTTAAACATGGGAAGCTGAGGAAAACCTCAGGTAACGCAGTTCCCCGCACCCAGTGCGGGATGCCTCAGGCCATCACGCCTTCGAGAAGTCCTATTAGGGATGGAAGGCAGACATGCAGAGCCGCAGTGTTAAGACAAGCCCCCAACACCCGGAGCCACCCGGTCTCCTCACCGCAGGTTGCTACCACGACCAGACTCCTTGGAGCGTCTGGGCGGAAGCAGCGTAATTAACCGGTGTCTATAGAGATATGGCGCCGGGAACGAGATTCACGAACATTCTTAAATCTATGAGGGAGACCCGGATTAGGCGACGAGTTCCGAGGAGACGTCCACGGAAGGAGGAGCCGACATCCCATCATCCCGGTTTCGATCAAGGAGCAGACGTCCCTGAATAAGGGACGGATGCCGCCCGCCCTTGGAAAGCGGGACTGTGGGGCCACAAGCCGCGCTCCCATCCCCTCGGGTTGACGGGAGCACGCGCGAACGCATCTTGGCGGAACAGCGTCGGAACAGAAGCCCGACACACATCCGCACCGAAACAATCAACAAATAAAAAAACATTTTTAAAAACAATTCACAAAGGTTCTTTACATTATATCATCAAGAAACACTATTATCATCCACTTAGAAGCTTGGGATCAAGCTCTTTCTCCATGCCGAATCCTGAGAACACCTTTGATCATCTCTGGGACTCCATCTGACCACCGTGAAGTTAAGCTCAACTTCATCTGGCCATGTGAAGGACGAATGACTTAGAGGGGCCTTCCTTTCACCACTACCAAGAACCACCGAAGAAACTACATGTGGCCACATTTCCCCATACATATCACAATCCATGAATGTCATGAAAAATAAAAGGAAATTTTGCTGCATCAAATCGGTCTACACCAATATTTGGAAACCCCATTATCTATGGGAGTTGTTTTTTTTAGTTTTCTACATTTAATGGTGGTTTCAAATTTTAAAATATGGACCAAGGATTTAAAGATTATTATTGATAGACTTATGAATAATGATATTTCCCTGTTAATAAATAGAGAGGTAAACCACTGCCAAGGGAGAGTGGACCGCACTGAGGGGGATAGAGGCTAGGCCAAATGATACTGCCTTCCTTTCCTTTTATTTTTATTTTTTATTTCTTCTATAATTTTAATTTCTTTTAAATATAGTTCATGCATTTTTCTATTCATGTGTGATCCACTAGTTTCTTCTTCTTCTTCTTCTTCTTCTTTTCTCTATTCCATTGATTTTTTATATCTTCTTTTCTTTTATCATTTTATTTTATTTTATTTTATTTCCCTCTCTCTTTCATTCCCTATCATCTTTCTTCTTTTTATTTTATTTATCTTACTCTATTATTCTAAAAATTGTGATCTATTACCCTTGATTATGAGGGTCTAACCTGAGGCTTGTCCTAGGGTAGGTAAGCGGTGTTTTATGAATTCTGTACTTAATTTATATGTTTTATTTATATTTTTTGTGATAAAGGGTTAAGTGTACGGGTGTGGAAAATTTCCACCATGAAACTAAACTCAAACTCATTTCTATTCTTTTATTTAAATATTTTCCATCCCTTCTATTGGACACAATCTCTTCATACGATGGTGTTGGTCCGTTCAGTGGATGAAATAATATATAATGAGGTCAGGTTCTGAAAGTTTTCACATTGTCGATTGAGGTGTTTCATCAACCATGATTACAGGAGGAGGTTAAATTAAGATTGTCTAGGCATTAAAAATTTTACACCAATAAACAAAAGGATAGTAATTCAAGCATTATATTTCATAATTGGATTATCAAACTAAATTTAAACAACAAGAAGAAGAATTGTGGAACCCATTAACCAAACCCTAAAGGCCAAGTTCTTTCTTTTCTAATAACATTCTTTCATTTCATGTTAGTTTAATTTTTTCAATCTTTTCTTTTATTTAAATTTCATTATTTTAAGAAAATAATAAGAACAATAAAAATAAGTATTCCCAAGGTGAAATTGAATTAGTAAGTATACAAATATGAGGCTCCTCATGTGAGATAAACCTAGTCAGTTATTGTGCTACACTAGGAAGCAATTACAAATTTTCTTTTCCCATGCCCCGTGACAAGTGTGAATCACTGCTACAGCCATGGTACTACATGGCGTGTGTTCTTCGGGACTGCACGCTATGTAGTTAGGTTTTTTATATAAATACCAGTTCTTCATGTGGCTTCCAAATCCTCCACTTTCACTGTGATTTTCATCATTTCACCACTTGAAAATATTCTTAATCACCTCTATCCATCATTTCCCAGCCTATGATTTCTAAAAAACAAATTCTATCCATTCATATAAAACCCGCACGTGTGTACCGCTCATCTAGTCTTTGTTGCTCAGTCTTGGATCCCAGATCCAATGGAATCATCACCTACATCCCAAAATAGATCTTGATCCATAAAAAAATCTCCACCCCAATCATCATTTGTACAACCTCCATGAATCTATGGGTTTGATCGCACTCGAACACACCTTGGAATAATCAAACTGTGACCCCGTAGGCCAATAATGAAGAACGATGGGGGAAAAGAACCATAATAAGGGTGATAAACATAATTTTCCAAGAATTATCAACTAATGATTACAAGAGAGGAAAACCAAGGTGATGTTATGTCATAAGAAATAATAAATTGAATAAAAGAATTTATTTTGACAATGATCTCATGCGAAGGGTGGTCAATTTCCAACAAGAGATAAGCAGATCAAATTCATGCTTTGAAAATTTAATAAATAGGAAGGATACCACAATTTATGAGTCCTTCCTCAATTATGGATAAATTTTTAGTGAAGAATTCATTTTCCAGTGATGGGGAAGATCACTTACGTTTACATATTTAAAAAAATAACACGCTCACTCATTATTGTGTAACCCTCATTCATTTTTTATAACTTAATGATAAAACACATTTTTATTTAATATTTTATTGATAATAAATGATAAAATTTCATCACATTGTGTTAAATAAGTTTATTTATAAAATATTTGGGATTGGATCATTTATTTGAAAATTTTATGGAAATTCTAGTTTTACCCTTTATGGTGCACTGTAGTATTTTGAAGATAAATATTTTAATATATATTATTTGAACTGGAAATTTTGTAACTTTGTTCTCGGCTTAATGGGTTAAAACCTTTGTTCAGGACATTGGAGCTAAATCATGCATTTGTTTGGACTAAATGGACCATGAAGTCAACGGTGGGATGGACCCAACAGATAGGACATTGGTTCTATATTTGGGACATAACTTCTTCATCGGATCTTGTATTGGGACCCAATTTTGAGAGTAACTCTCTAACCCAATTTGACACAAATACTTCTTCTGTAATAACAGTTGTTTCATGCTTTTTTGAGGTCAAATGGGTGGTGAAAGTTGTATTAAAATATTTGGCCGAGATTCCCCATTCACACTTGAAACCTCTTTAAACCTATCCTCCCCTCCACTCTATAAATTAGTATTTTTCTCATTTGGAGAGGTTGGGACGTGAATTAGGATATTTAAGGCATTGGAGAATTGGTTTAACCCAAATTCTCCAACCATTGTAAGAGGGGTATCTCTTGAAGCAAGGATCCCCTCATCGAAGCCCTCTTCTCTTCTTCATGTTGTAATATTTTCATTTGTGTAATAAACTTCTTTGTTCTTATTTTATTTATTATATTTTCTTCTGTTTTATTCAATTACATTCTTCTTTAATCATCCTATTTGGGTTGTAATTAATATTGGAGACGATATTGGGTTCTACCCTTTCAATCCTTTGGTTATGCAAAACATCTCAACGATGACCATGCCGCCCATAGAAGAGTAGTTATCTTAGTGATCGATCTATTTTATACCCTCTTCATTTAATTATTTTGAATCATTGAGCTACTATAATTCACTTAATATGATCCATGAATTGATTTTTTAAATTATAAGAAACTAAGCGAGCAATTGAATAATTAACACAAAAATACGCGAGGTCGTGTATTGTGTAAATTGTGAGAACACAAACTTAATTGGTAAAACAAGACCATGCGGGATAAATTTGTAGAGTTCAAATATAATCCCAAAGATAAATTCATCCTAATTTTCTAGAATAGACATGTGCCTTAATTTACCACTGACCATAAAATAAATTTAGAACATTAATCAAAGTAGGGTGCCACGATTGCGTGTTTCAATGCTATCCTAGGGTTTAATTAAATTCATCTTGGTGGTTAAGTTAATTTTTGTAGGGTTTGGGGGTTAAAAAAATAAGGGATCATAATGAAGTGGATATTTATTTAAATTATAATGATAAATAATTAAGTGAATAGGTAGAGTTTGATCGATTACACCTTTTAAAATATTTTCTAAAAAACATCTTCTTGTTGCGTCGAATTTCATTTCAAAATTAAAAACAAAAAAAAATGCAATATTCTTCCAGCAAACTTATTCTAGTTTTATAAATTATAAACAACCCTCCCCCATCATTTCAAGAAGTTTTTTTATTCTCTTTTATTTTGTTTTTAGAATACCTTTAAGAAGTTGTTTTAATTTACTTCCTCCTTTGAGAGACGACCTTGGTCAGCCACTCTGCTGCACCTAAGTAACCCAAAACCGAACATCATTTGAAAGCGCCCACGACAGTGCCTTTCACTTAAACATATTATATATATATATATATATCTTTTAAAAAATTAAAACATTTTAAAAAAAGTTTTAAAATAAACAATGTAACACAATATATATATAATAACTCATTATATATTAATAAAAAACACATCCACCCACTGATATTTTCACACACCCGCCCCACCACCCCCCCTCCTATATTATTATTTTTTTATATATTTTACAACTTGCATATATTATATATTATATTATATATATATATATATATATCAATTTATAAAAAAAAATTAACTCACCTACTCCTATGCACCCCTCATTATTATATTTTATAATTTGCACAAATTATATATAGATTCACATGCATAAATCTATTTAGAAATAAAAATTAACACACTCACCCACTACTGCACACCCCCAACCCCTCATTAATTTTTTTATAACTTGCACATATTATATATACATTCATATATATATATATATATTAACAGGTAAAAATCTATTTTAAAAAATTAAAACATTAAAAAATGTTTTAAAAAAAGTTAATAAATCATTTTAAAATAAAATTTTAATATAAACTTTTAAAAATTAATGCTTAGAAAAAATTATTTAAAAAAAATATTTACAAAAACAACAATCTATTTAGAAAAAAATTAACACACCCACCCACTGTTGCGCACCCCCAACCCCTCATTAATTTTTTTATAACTTGCACATATTTTATAAATATATATATATATATATATATATATATTAACACACATGAATCTATTTTAAAAAATTAAAACAATAAAAATATGTTTTAAAACATTTTAAAATAAATGTTTAATATAAACTTTTAAGAATTAATGTTTAGAAAAAAATGATTTAAAAAAACATTTACAAAAACATAAATCTATTTAGAAAAAAAATTTAACACACCTACCCACTACTGTACACCCCCAACCCCTCATTAAATCTATTAAAAAAACATTTCAATTTTAAAATGTAAATGTTGATAAAGAAGAAAATAAACATTTTAAAAAAATATTAAATGTTTAAAAAAAGCTAAAAAATGTTAAAAATTTTTTTTAAAAAATTATTTTAAATGAAATGTTAAAAAATATTTAAAAACTTTAAAAAAAGTTGTTAAAAAAATAGGTTCTAAAAAAATGTTATTAAAAACTCTTTAAAAAATGTTTTAAATAAAATGTTTCAATAAACTGTTTTAAAAAAATGTTTTCAAATAAACTTTTAAAAATTATTGTTTAAAAAATGTTTTAAAAATGTTTAAAAACATAAAAAAAAATTTAATTTATTATGTAAGAACCCAGTTCTTATTCTTGAGGTACGGGTTTCTTCTTTTGCTTTTTCCTTAAGTGTTTTTGAGAAAACAAGGAAAATGTGGGAAAAATCCCAAATTTATGGTTACATGCCATGTACTTTGGCTGTATAGATGAGAATACAGGGCGTGTAGGCTTAGGTGTAAAAACTAACTACACCTTATGTACTTTTGTATACACAACGTGTACTTTGACTGTGTGGAATGAGAATACATGGCGTGTAGGCTTGTCGGTGATTAAGGGTGTAAAAACTAACTACACACCATGTACTTAGTAATACACATCATGTAATCAGATGGCAGATGAACAGTAAGACGGTGGAAAGTAGCTGCCATAGGAACAGTTAAAAAGGAAAGTACACGTTGTGTACTTTAGAGTACATGCCATGTAGTTATGTTTTTTCATTAAAAATAGGCAGTAGCCTCCTTATTCGGCAGAGGAGGCATATAACAAACTAGGAGCACTGGGAGAGGTGGCCGAGACTTGGAGGAGCTCCCGATCGCACACCGGGACTCTGATACTTCCGCCGACGATCTCGTTTGGATCGCGCAGGTAAGGCCTTTCCTCACCTTGAGTCTTTCCTTCCAATTATTTCCCTAAGGGGAGTTATTTGGGTTTGAGCGGGTAAATTTTTATCTTAGATTTACGTCATTCAAGGTTGTTTCGGGAGGCGCTTTTCACGTATATAAATTAGAGGAGATTGAGGTAGGTGTTCTTGTGTTTATTTCCAACTATTGAGTTTATTTTGTGTACTGTTGTGCTACGCACCCATGTTTGGGGTGTCGTATGGCTGAGGACTTGACTGTTGAGATACCTAGAATTTCTTAGGTAATCTAATGAACAAGTATAAATTGCTTTTTGGGCTATTTTATTTGATCTAGGTCCACCCCGAGGGTGTGGTTCCCTTGTTTAGTCGTTTGGACAGGATACGCATGGGTATGCCATAATGATAGCATGTTTTGAGTTTTCTTGAGAGGAAACATATATAAATTGATTGCTTATGCATTGGGCTCATCCTGGTTACCTTCTTTTCTTCTATTTAGCCTGAGGGAAAGCTTTTGTTTAGCCTATGGGAAAGGTTCTGTTTAGCCTAAGGGAAAGGTTCTGTTTAGCTTGAGGGCAAGCTTCTATTTAGCCTAATGGAAAGGTTCTGTTTAGCCTGAGGGAAAGCTTTTGTTTAGCCTGAGGGCAAGGTTCTGTTTAGCCTGAGGGAAAGGTTTGATTAGCCTGAGGGCAAGGTTTTATTTCACCTGATGGCAAGGTTTTATACGCCTGAGGTAAATATTAGTACGCCTGAGGGAAATATTCATTATGCCTGAGGGCAGTCACCTGAGGGTTTCGTTTCAGTTTGCCTGAGGGTAAGGATTGCACGTCTGAGGACAGTGTTTACTTGAATATTCACTGTGGTGATTTCTTATGTTGTACCTTCCAAGATAAATCACAGGCTTGGAATTGTTAAATAATTATTTAAATGGCAATGTAACTGGTAGGTTTGGTTACTTTTGAGTACTTCCTAGTTTACTGCATTTTATTACTGCACACTGCTGTTGCACATTCTCACTGACAGTTGGGCATGGATCTTTGGTGGTTGTCTACTGGGATTTATTTCTCACACCCTGTTTGGGTCATGTCTTGGGCCCAAACAGATTATATTGTTGCTGGTGTCAATAAGGGCAAGGTCTCTACACAGGTACATGATTGTTTTAGAGGAGTAGGAGAGCACGGGACCGAGCTTAGGCTTGCGATGCTGCTGCATTCCTATTGCACTGCTTTAGTTTTTTTTGTTGTACTTGTACCTTGTGTTGTATTGTATTAGAATGCAGTGTATCCTTCTTTGGATGCTTTCTTAGAATTAGAAAAATATTGCATCATTATATATATATGACTGTTGGTTATCTTTTACTACAGTTTCGTTGATCATTTCAGGTTTATATTGTTTACTGATTCCACTTTTGTATGTTTATATATTTTTCCACTGCACTGCACTTTAACAAATAAGGGCATAGTTTCCCCACTATTAGTCATAGGCCCTCACTTCTAGTCGGCAGCCTCTGGCATTTGTGGAGATGCGCTTGAGGTCATGAGACCAACCGGGTTCAGGGCACCCATTGTGTGGCACCCGAACCCAGGACATTACAAAGTGGTATCAGAGGTGTTTCTTTCTTTGAATTTATATTTTGATCCTATAGTCAGGATAGGATAGAATTGTTAATTGGTAATAAGTTGTGCCTGGGAGTAGCTAACCCGTGTACAAGAAAAATCCAATCTACCTCGTTTAATTGCAATTTTTCTGATTTTGCAGTTTTACAGTTGATTTGATTTTCACCGTTGGGTGATGCAATTTTGGTGTGTTGTTTATATTTTATACTTGGGTTCTATTTATTTGCAACCCGATGAGATGAGGGTATGCCATCACATGTATCCTTTAGGCATGTCTTAGAATCACATGTCATGCATAATTTCCATGCCATGTAGGTGTATTAGAAAATTCATGTTATTGTGATAAATGTTGTTCTAGAAAAATCATGATATTGTGATAGATGCCTTGATAAAATACCTGCTATTTTATAGGGTATTGTTATGTAAGGTTAGTGAATGAATGCCAAACTTTGGTTCTTGAGGAGTATGGGCCCTCATTAACCGATATTTGGTGGATCATTGACTTGTTTACCTTATTATAACATGTATAAGATTCCAATCTTTGGTTCACGGGGATTATGGGACCACACGGATCAGAATTTGGCACTTTGGTGTTCATTTAAGTGTTTTTCTAGACTTTGAAGTAGTTTCTAAGGCTTACTGTCTGGAAAAACCCAAAATACACACTGTGTAGTTTTGACTAAACGCCATGTACTCTTTTGTTCAGGAAGAAATTAAAATTTTTAAAGTAAACGTTGTGTACCTTATATACATGTTGTGTTTTCTCTAACTATATCATAAGTCGTGTGGGCAGACATGGGATAGGGAAGCTCTTGAGGGAACATGCCATGTACCGGTTGAACACGCTGTGTAGTGTTGACCCTGTGTCTGCCTGTGTAACTAACAACACAAATGGGTAAACCTTAAGCTATACACGTCGTGTCATGATTAAACATGCCGTGTAGTCTAACTCAGGTATCTGACCGTGTAACTAACAACACTGGGCGGTGTTTCCTCTTCTCGTACACGCCGTGTCCATATGGAACACGCTGTGTAGTGTTAGCCGAGTATCCAGCCGTGTCACTAACAACACGGGCAGTTGAAACCTAAGCAGTACACGTCGTGTCCATCTGGAACACGCCGTGTAGAGTGAGCCGAGTATCTGGTCATGTCACAAACAACACGGGTCAGTGAGGTTCATTTAAGACATGTCGTGTACCTGTGGGACACGTCGTGTAGTCTTGACTGGTGAGAGACCGTGTGGACATGGCTATGTGGCTGGGGAAATAGGGCAGTGTACATGTCGTGTGCGGGTGTAACACGCTGTGTACCTAGGGTTGAGACATGCCAAAGATGGCATCAGAACACGACCATGTAAGGGATTAAGGGTACACACCATGTAGACTTTATACACTCCATGTAGTCTCTTTTTTCCAGTTCTTGTGGATCTTTCCATTTTTCATTGGCACTCTTAAACAGAAAAAATAAACCTCGGTAGTAAATTAAACTAAGGTGTGCGTTTGATTTACAGATTCATGTCATCGAGACGACCACGAGTTGTTCGCCAAGAGAGTGGTGACGATTATACTCCAGAGATGGTAGGCTATGGGCTACCGGTGGATCCTCCAATAGTGCCAGATGCATCGCCAACTGTTATACCGGATGCAGGTGAGAATGCACAGTTCCGTGAAGGCTTCATGCAGTTCATGCAGACCTGCCAGGGAGCACCGCCGGTTGCCACATCTATAGCAGAGTTGACACGTATATTCCAGCAGCAGCATCTACCTATGTTTTCAGGGGATGGAGGACCACAGGCTGCGGAGTCATGGTTGGGTTCTATGCAGATGATCTTCAAGAATCTAGAGATGCCTCCTGGGAGGAGGGTCAAGCTCACTACTTACATGCTACGTGATTCCGCCAAGAGATGGTGGGATTTTACCACCCAGACTGAGCATCACCAAGACATGGCATGGGAAGATTTTCAGGCAGTATTCTATGACTTTTTCTTTCCAGAGACTCTAAGGAAAGATCGAGCTTTAGATTTCATTAATCTGCAGCAAGGCGCCATGTCAGTGATGGACTATTCTGCCCGCTTCACTGAGCTATAACGTTTTTCAATTGTTTGGGTGGGTGATGAGACGTTGAGGGATAGACGCTTTGAGGATGGTCCTCGATATGAAATATGGTCACTGGTGAATGTTTTTAGGTTGCTTACAGTGCATGATATTGTGAACCAGGCGTTGATTACTGAGAAGAACCTGCAGGAAGCTAGTGGTGCGGACCAGGGCGGTTCGGCACCAGTCCCTGGTACTATTTTTACCGGCAATAAGAAGAGGCAGATGGATTTCTCTCATGGTGGCAGTACTAGCCAGAAGAATTATTCAGGTGGACAGATAATGTGCTACCAGTGTGGTAAAGAGGGGCACAAGAGACCTCAGTGTCCATGTGACCCAATGGATTGTTGAGATTATGGAAAGATGGGTCATCTTCAGCATTTTTGCAGGGTATTTCCACCAGTGACTAGTGAGATGGGTTCTATGTAGACTCCACATGTAGGAGCAGGGCCAGCAGCTTCTTACCAGTCAGGGAATTGGAATATGTCAGGATGTTCAGGCCGAGGTGGTGGTCATGGCCATGGTATCCAGACACCAGGATCTTAGAGATAGTAGGGCGGGTCAGCTCAGGGTTTTCAGGCTGTGTCGTAGGGTCGCGGCACTAGGAAGACATATGCAGTGAAACAGACCCAACATGAGTAGGATCCCAGACCATCCACAGTCAGTGGTACTATCCTAGTTTCTTCTGTTTTATCTTCGGTACTTTTTGATATTGGTGCTACACATAGCTTTAAATCTATGCCTGTTGTGTAGATCCTTGGGCTCTGTGTTTCTTCTTCTTCGTATATCATGACGCTAGACACTCCGTTGGGAATTATAATAGTAGGTGTGTTTCAGTGCAAGTAGTTCCCCCTAGAGGTTGTTGAGTGTCACTTTCTATGGGACCTCTATGTATTGAAGATGAAATCCTATGACGTCAATCTCATGATGGATTGGTTGTTACCCTTTCGATCCTTTGTAGATTTCTATCGTCGCAGGGTGAGTTTCACATCACCAGAGGGCGAAGAGTTTCTATACAAGGGTGAATGGGATGTCCATGTGAGTCGAGATGGACCCGAGCATCATGGGAGAGGTGGAGTGACAGCCCAGATTGCGAGTTTATATCTGGATGACCAGGGAACTTGTCAGAAGTATTTCCCTCCAGTGGTTAATCATTTCAAATATTTCTTCCTGGAAAACTTTTCAGGTCTACCTCCAGAGCAAGAGGTGGATTTCTCTATTGAGCTTGTTCCAGGAGCGGCACCAGTGTTCATTCCTCCTTATAGGATGGCTACGCTAGAATTGCAGGAGATTAAGAAGCAGTTGGAGGATTTTCAGGCAAAGGGTTTCATCCGACCCAGTACTTCTCCTTGGGGTTCACCTATCATGTTTGCAAAGAATGCGGATGGTACCCTTAGACTCTACGTGGATTATCGAAAACTGAACCAGTTGACGGTTAAGAACTTATATCCCTTACTGAGGATTGATGATATTTTTGATCTACTTCTAGGAGCACAAGTGTTCTCGAAGATTGACTTGAGATTCAGATATCATTAGTTGTGCGTTAGACCATCGTACATACCGCTTACAGCCTTTCGGAGTAGATATGGTCTATATGAGTACTTGGTCATGCTGTTCGGACTCACAAACATGCCAGTAGTTTTCATGGCTCTGATGAATCGTGTGTTCCACACATATCTGGATTCTTTTGTGCTAGTCTTCATGGATGATATCTTGGTGTACTCTCACACTCGACATGACCATGCCACCCATCTTGAGATCATACTATGTACACTGAGAGAGCATCAGTTATATTCTAAGCTCTCAAAGTGCCACTTTTGGATGGACTAGATTCACTTCCTGGGTCATATTATCTTAGAGGTAGGATTTGCAGTATACCCAGAGAAAGTGAGAGCAGTAGTTTCCTAGGAGCAGCCTAAGAACGTTTTTGAAATACGGAGTTTCTTGGGGCTAGCTGGTTACTACATGCACTTTATACAGGACTTCTCCTTCTTAGCAGCGCCATTGATGGGTTTGACTAAGAAGGGTATGAAGTTAGTTTGGTCAAAATCTTGTGAGACAGCCTTTTAGGAGCTGAAGGTAAGGTTGACATCAGCACCATTACTGATACTTCCAGTTCAAGGGAAGAGCTATACAGTTTACTATGATGCATCAGGTATTGGGCTAGGAGTAGTGTTGATGCAGGGTTATTGAGTAGTTGCGTACGGGTCTCAGCTGTTGAGGCCACATGAGAGGAATTACCCGACGCATGATCTCGAGTTGGTTGCATTTGTTCATGAGTTATGATGTTGGAGACATTATCTATTGGGAGAACACTTTGTGGTGTTTACGGACCACAAAAGTCTTAAATACATCTTTACCCAGCATGACTTGAATTTGAGACATCAAAGGTGGGTTGAATACCTATAGTCCTTCGACTTCGATCTTGCCTATACACCTGGTAAAGGTAATTCATTATCTAATGCACTGAGTATGAGAACTCAGATATAAGCAGTGCAGGAGGCCAGTGGTGAGTGGCAGCTTATGGATTTGTTCTTTGATATGCATTTGGAGTTTTACAATAGTTAGGGGAGAACCTATCTTTCATCTTTAGTTGTGACTTCTACCCTCCTGGATAGAGTAAGGATACGACCGCTATCAGATTCTGAAGGCCTAGTTCTACGAGAGTTGGTGGCAAGTGAGGACCCTCCTCCTGGTTGGGCGATAGGTGATGGAAAGGTACTACATATCCATGGATGAGTGTGGGTTCCAGGGGATATACATGAGGAGTTGATGCAGGAATTCCATGCTTCATCTTGGGTAGTACATCCTGGAGTTACCAAAATGTACAGTGACTTTAGATGTCAGTATTGGTGGCTAGGTATGAAAATAGAGGTAGTTGGTTTTGTTACGAGATGTTCCACCTGTCAGCAGGTGAAGGTGGGGCATCAGAGGCCAGCTGAACTGTTACAATAGTTACCCATTCCGGAGTTGAAATGGAATGATGTCGCGATGGACTTCGTGACCAAGTTTTCGAGGTCACCTTGAGGCAATGATGTCGTATGGGTTTTTGTGGATAGACTTACGAAGGTAGCTCACTTTTTTCCGATCAAGGAGACATTCGGTGTTGACGAGCTTGGGAAGTTGTATATCCAAGAGGTAGTACGTCTTCATGGGGTCCCTTGTTATATCATTTCAGATAGGGACTCCCATTTTATGTCTCATTTCTGGCAGAGTTTTAAGAGGGCACTAGGTACACAGGTGCTTCTGAGCACAGCTTACCACCCTCAAACCGATGGCTAGTCAGAGCATACGATACAGGTGCAAGAGGACATGCTGCGTGCGTGCATCCTGGACTTTGGGGGCTCATGGGAGAAGCACATACCCCTGGTCGAGTTTTCCTACAATAATAGTTTTTAGGAAACTATTGTGATGGCACCTAACGAGGCTTTATATGGTAGGTCATGTCGATCACCCTTGTGCTGGTTGGAGGCAGGTGAGGCAGCTTTACTGGGACCATGTCTTATTCAGGAGACTTTAGAGCAGGTCCAGTTGATTTAGAAGCAGATGTCTATTACACAGTCTTGTCAGAAATCTTATGTTGCTCACTGTAGAAGACCCTTGGAGTTCGTGGTCAGGGATCAGGTTTTCTTGCGTGTTTCACCAAGGTTGGGACACAGGCATATCAAGAGATAGGGTAAACTTTCACCAAGGTATGTAGGGCCATTTAAGATTCTGGAGAGAGTTGGGCCAGTTTCCTATCAGTTGCAGTTACCACAGAGGTACCGGTCCATGCACGGCGTCTTCCACATGTCTCAGTTGCACTGTTATCACTCAGACCTGTCTCATGTCTTTCAGCCCGAGGAGGTTGAACTTTAGGTTTATGCATCCTTTAAGGAGCATCCGATTTGTATTGTTGATAGGATCACTAAGGTAATTTGAGGTTGGTCAGTTCCTCTCGTACGAGTGTTATGGTAGCATGGCCGAGTGCAGGACGAAACCTGTGAGCGGGAGGCTGATGTATGTGCTCAGTGGCCAGAGTTGTTCTTAGCTCTATCTTCACCACCCATGGAAGGGAAATTTGGGGACGAATTTCTTTAAGGGGGAAGTTTGTAAGAACTTGGTTCTTATTCTTGAGGTAGGAGTTTCTTCTTTTCCTTTTTCCTTAAGTTTTTTTGAGAAAACAAGGGAAATGTGAGAAAAATCCCAAATTTATGGGTACACGCCATGTACTTTTGCACACACGCCATGTAATTTGGCTGTATGGATGAGAATACAGGGCGTGTATATAGCATCCCACCTTTTTATCACATAAACTTTCATTACATTTTACAAAACCGAGGATCGTTAAGGTTTAGTGTCTTGGAAACCAGGAACTTAAAACATGAAAACATAAAACATTATTCTTAAACACTTGAAAGGCTTCTCCTCATGTTAATCCTAGGTTCATTACTACATCTCATAACCTGGGGACATACATCAAAAGAAAGGGTGAGCAGAAGGCCCAGTAAGGGAAACCAGAGAAACATTTAACATGTGAACTTGAGATACATCAACTATGTCATGAAAAAGAACTTTAAGGAATGAGAAAGAAATCATGAGGCATATCATAATAAAAATAACATTTTTCATAACTTGAATATGTGGATGCAACATTTAATATAGACAATCATGAACATATCACCAAGGTCCATCCCCAAGGTGTCATTTGAAAATTACCAAGGTTATTCACCAAGATATCGTGAAAATTGTAATCTCTAGTGGTTACATCATTACCTAATGCATTGGAGCGCTATCAGGGCGAACCCTTAAATTTGCCTTTATTATCATGTGAGCCACATATATCATCATCAAAAATTTCATAAATAACCCATATAGAAAAAAATAAATGGGTTTCATTTCATAATCATAATGTTTTAAAAACTACTTTAAAGACATGATCTTTACGTCACTTTAAACCCACGGAAGGGGAGAGCGGGTTTCATGTATGTAAATCCCAGAATTTAAAATAGAACATTTTTGTATATATGTGAATAACCCTGTAGAAATAAGATCTTAGAGTATTCTCTTAATAACATGAAGTAATTTTGAGAAAAAGAGAGAGGCATTTTGAGACGAAAATTCTGCAGCACAACGGCTACGTTACAGGGTTTTAGAAAACATTGAAAAGAGAGGGGACATGGGTCAAACAATGATAAATGACCCATAAAATAGTAGAGGGACAGAATATAAGGTATTTAAGAACATGGTAATGAAATTTGAAAATATACCATATGAAATGAAGAACATGAAAGGAAGACAAAAATAAGATTTCTCTTATGAAAATTCAGCAGCCTAACAGCGTTACATAAACTTCAACCAAAAATGAATTGATGAGATCAAATAGGGTCTCTCATCATATGAACATAAGATTCCAGTATGATAGATATAGAGATCATACCCCAACATAACAAAAAGGAACTTGAAAGAACTGACATGAAAGTAGAACTTCAAAACGAGAAGGGTGAAGAACCACTTAAAAATTCGGTAGCCTAACGACGCCACTTAAAACTTCAAAATACTTAATTGAAGAGATCAAATGGGGTATCTCATCATATTATCATAAAAGATCAGTATGATAAATTTATAGATCATACCCCAACATAATAAAAAGGAACTTGAAAGAATTGACATGAAAGTAGAACTTCAAAACGAGAAGGGTGAAGAACCACTTAAAAATTCGGCAGCCTAACGGCGCCACTTAAAACTTCATAAAACTAAATAATGAGAGTAAGAGGGGATCTATCATTATGTGAACATGAAAAGGGATGTAAGAGGAGTATAAAAGAACGCCCTTTAACATAAGAACATGGAGCATAAAAGAAATTACATAAAAGAGATTTCTTGAAAAGAAAGAGAGAGATCGGATCCCTTACCTTAAAATGTAACTCTTAAAACTCAATGGTTGGGACCTTGAGGGCTTGGGGGAACCTTGGGAGGACTCCTTTGGAGGTAATGATACAAGAACTTTGTTGGGGGAGATTGGGGAGTCGAATGGATGAGAGGATGGCTTGGTATTTATAGGGAAAGTGAGGGGACAAGGCATTAATGGCCAAGGGACACCTCATTAGTGGTTTTGGAAAAACCATGGGCTTGCCCATGGTATTTGACCATGGTATTTGACACTTGGGACACCTCATACCTTATCTTACTATTCATAAGTCGACCATATTTATTACATACTTAATAAATCATTTAATGATGTCATTAAACACCCGTAACTTAAAAACTGTATTTTCACTATTCATCAAAAATTCAACTTGCTCAGAATAATCCCAAAATTTCACCTTAACCAAATATCAATGATCTGATTTCAAAAATGAAATTAATTTTATAAAAATAATTTTCTAAATATTTTTAATTAAATTTTTAATTAAAAAACACTATTCACCGAAAATTCATTTTTTTCAGAAAAATTCCAAAAATTTACCTTAACATAATATCGATGCTCTGAGTTCAAAAATGAAGTCCATTTTATAAAAATAATTTTATAATTATTTTTAATTAAATTTTTAATTAAAAAATACTATTCACCCGAAAAAAACTAATACTTGAATAATAATTTATGAAACCGTTATTTAACCATTTTATTGAATCACATTACTTAATCAAAGTGCCTAGCTTATTTTAATACTTTCTTTAAGCGAGATTACTAATCCATTTGGTCACATTACTAATCCTAAGCATAAAATCACTATTCATAATTTACTATTCATCAAAAATCAAGTTGATCTTATTAGACTCTAAATTTCGTACTGAACATAATTGTAGAAGACCATTTTTTGAAAATCATTACACATTTTTAATTATTTAAGGTTTACATAAAAAAATTTAAAATATCCATTTTCTAAAATTCATCAAAAATATGCATACTATATTTATCTGGTCATTTGAAAATTCATAAACTTCATCATAAGAAGAAATCCCAATTTTTATTTAAAACAAAGGATTACACAAGGCAGTTACGGTCTCCTTAAATAGCCCCTTATCACACCAGCATAGGACCTAAGTGTAAGGTGTGCTAAGGTGAGAGAATCTGAGGGAGGCTCGTCCAACATTGCACGAGCAGTAATTTCTATCAGGTTGAACTTCTCGCGAAGGCGATTCCATTATAGCTTCACATGATGAATTTCGGCTTGGGTTTGGTCCAGAGCAAAGCCCAGTGGTGCTACCTCCTTCCCAAGTTCTGTTAGATGGGCTTTGATCGGTCCAAGACTACTGGGTGAGGCCATCGAATCTTCTTTCTATAATAATTAACCAAGATTACTTGTATTTAGAGACAAAAATCAAAATGTTTAGTTTCCAATGGTCATATTAACCAATGGTTATATAATAGTCAAAACCCAAAGGTCTCATTTTAATTATAATCATGTTATCAAATGAAACATTTTTGTTGAGTATAAAAATAAAATAACACATAAAATTAGGAAATAAGATTTATTCAAAATTTCGGGTCGTTACAATCTTCCCCCCTTAAGAAATTGCGTCCCCGCAATTTTTTAAAATTGGGTATTTAAATTTCATTTAAAGTCCCACATCGGAAAAGGAGTCAGTAAAACTATTACTTTAAAAGAAAGAAAGGGAAGTACAAAGGTCACCCGAGTTAACCCACACTAGGATTCTATGTAGAAAAACATGGACATGGAGGAGAAAAAAAGGGTCAAGTTCTGAGGGAGAGTGATAGAAAACATGATTAGGAGAAATTTAACCACGAGAAAATCAAAAAATTATGATGTGCATAAACAGTCTTCGATTACCTAGTAGGAAACGTAAACCAACAACATTTTCGTTTTACGTTCCTTTTCATAATTTTGAGGAATTCATTTACAACATAGAACATAAGAAAATATACCTACCTTCATGTAGAATTTCATCCTTTAATAAGTCCCTACCAACACTAATCTTTTCTCCAAATGATGAGAATTCAAAAACACTTGGTCTCATAAAAAGCACAAGAATCATCTTCTAGAGAATCACATAATCCACAAAAGATTAACTATCTATTTCTTCTATCTTTAAACATTATCCCAAAAACAGAAAGTTTAAGGTAAAACAACTCTTCAAAAAGAAAGAATCCCATAGGAATGGAAACTACTTTTAAATCTTCAAAGTTCCATGGTACTAACCAAAGTTCATCATAGACCATTCCATAAATAACAGTCCTTAAAATTTTTCAAAATAAACCAAACTAAGATTGAAACTAAATACAAGAAGGATTTGATAACATAGTCTTCCAAAATAAACTTCATTGTTCATCTCCAAACAACATCAACCACTCCTAACATCTTATAACAAAAGTATCTAACCTAAACATATTTTACTCAAGATAGGTTAATCAATACCATAAGTAACCTAAATTACTATAAGTCCACCTTAAATTCATCTATTCTTCAAAATATAAGTCAACCTTACTCCTCAATGAAAATACCGTAGTAATATATTTACCTCGATCATATAGGGTCCCCAAAATAGTGAACATCTTCCAAAATAATAATCATCTTTTAATCCCCTAATCATCCCTATCATATTAATACGGCAATCGTCACATTTCCTATCACATTGGTTGTTGGGACATGTTCTTCCATTTCCCACCATTAACTAAGAAGAGAAAGCATAATTAGGGGCTTAAGTACTTAGCCAATAATCATGAAAAGGAACTGAAAGCATATAAGGATAACTTGTAGAAGAAAAGTATACCCTAACTTGTGATCCCCTAGGTTCTCATCTAGGTTATCCATAATCATATATTCTTATGTGAATATTTATTTTATTTCATCTTTGTTCCTTTAACAATGGTTCATACTAAGCTTATGAATTTACCAAAGCATATCCCCCGGGAGTGTCGTAACCAAGAGTGCAGCAAGGCCCGTTGTCGTGTACCAGTTCCCGTTAGAGTCTAGCTCAAAGCGGTGTTTTCGGGTTTTACCCCTATGTACATCTGTGCCAGAGCCACCTCTACCTGCTCGTATCCAGACAGGGATGTATTTTCTTGGCAACCCCTTACTCAATACTCACCAAAATACCAGGAAGATTTCCTATATTTAAACTTTTATATAGGGTTCTTCCTAGAGTTTTCATATCCTAATTTCCATAAATAACTAAACCATCCTTTGATACCAACTATAGCATCCCACCTTTTTATCACATAAACTTTCATTACATTTTACAAAACCGAGGATCGTTAAGGTTTAGTGTCTTGGAAACCAGGAACTTAAAACATGAAAACATAAAACATTCTTCTTAAACACTTGAAAGGCTTCTACTCATGTTCATCCTAGGTTCATTACTGCATCTCATAACCTGGGGACATACATCAAAAGAAAGGGTGAGCAGAAGGCTCAGTAAGGGAAACCAGAGAAAAATTTAACATGTGAACTTGAGATACATCAACTATGTCATGAAAAAGAACTTTAAGGCATGAGAAAGAAATCATGGGGCATATCATAATAAAAATAACATTTTTCATAACTTGAAGATGTGGCTGAAACATTTAATATAGACAATCATGAACATATCACCAAGGTCCATCCCCAAGGTGTCATTTGAAAATTACCAAGGTTATTCACCAAGATATCGTGAAAATTGTAATCTCTAGTGGTTACATCATTACCCAGTGCATTGGAGCGCTATCAGGGCGCACCCTTAAATTTTCCTTTATTATCATGTGAGCCACATATATCATCATCAAAAATTTCATAAATAACCCATATAGCAAAAAATAAATGGGTTTCATTTCATAATCATAACTTTTTAAAAATTGCTTTAAAGACATGATCTTTACGTCACTTTAAACCCACGGAATGGGAGAGCGGGTTTCATGTATGTAAATCCCAGAATTTAAAATAGAACATTTTTGTATATATTTGAATAACCCTGTAGAAATAATATCTTTGAGTATTCTCTTAATAAAATGAAGTAATTTTGAGAAAAAGAGAGAGGCATTTTGAGACGAAAATTCTGCAGCACAACGGCTACGTTACAGGGTTTTAGAAAACGTTGAAAAGAGAGGGGACATGGGTCAAACAATGATAAATGACCCATAAAACATTAGAGGGACAGAATATAAGGGATTTAAGAACATGGTAATGAAATTTGAAAATATACCATATGAAATGAAGAACATGAAAGGAAGACAAAAATAAGATTTCTCTTATGAAAATTTGGCAGCCTAACAGTGTTACATAAACTTCAACCAAAAATGAATTGATGAGATCAAATAGGGTCTCTCATCATATGAACATAAGAGTACAGTATGATAGATATAGAGATCATACCCCAACATAACAAAAAGGAACTTGAAAGAACTGACATGAAAGTAGAACTTCAAAACGAGAAGGGTGAAGAACCACTTAAAAATTCGGCAGCCTAACGACGCCACTTAAAACTTCGAAATACTGAATTGCAGAGATCAAATGGGGTATCTCATCATATGATCATAAAAGATCAGTATGATAAATTTAGAGATCATACCCCAACATAATAAAAAGGAACTTGAAAGAATTGACATGAAAGTAGAACTTCAAAACGAGAAGGGTGAAGAACCACTTAAAAATTCGGCAGCCTAACGGCGCCACTTAAAACTTCATAAAACGAAATAATGAGAGTAAGAGGGGATCTATCATTATGTGAAAATGAAAAGGGAATTAAGATGAGTATAAAAGAACACCCTTTAACATAAGAACATGGAGCATAAAAGAAATTACATAAAAGAGATTTCTTGAAAACAAAGAGAGAGATCGGATCCCTTACCTTAAAATGTAACTCTTAAAAATCAATGGTTGGGACCTTGAGGGCTTGGGGGAACCTTGGGAGGACTCCTTGGGAGGTAATGAGACCAGAAATTCATTGGGGGAGAGTGGGGAGTCGAATGGATGAGAGGATGACTTGGTATTTATAGGGAAAGTGAGGGGACAAGGCATTAATGGCCAAGGGACACCTCATTAGTGGTTTTGGAAAAACCATGGGCTTGCCCATGGTATTTGACCATGGTATTGGCCACTTGGGACACCTCATACCTTATATTACTATTCATAAGTCGACCATATTGATTACATACTCAATACATCATTTAATGATGTCATTAAACACCCGTAACTTAAAAACTGTATTTTCACTATTCATTGAAAATTCAACTTGCTCAGAATAATCCCAAAATTTCACCTTAACCAAATATCAATGCTCTGATTTCAAAAATGAAATTAATTTTATAAAAATAATTTTCTAAATATTTTTAATTAAATTTTTAATTAAAAAACACCATTCACCGAAAATTCATTTTTTTCAGAAAAATCCCCAAAATTTACCTTAACATAATATCGATGCTCTGAGTTCAAAAATGAAGTCTATTTTATAAAAATAATTTTCTAATTATTTTTAATTAAATTTTTAATTAAAAAACACTATTCACCTGAAAAAACTAATACTTGAATAATAATTTATGAAACCGTTATTTAGCCATTTTATTGAATCACATTACTTAATCAAAGTGCCTAGATTATTTTAATACTATCTTTAAGTGAGATTACTAATCCATTTGGTCACATTACTAATCCTAAGCATAAAATCACTATTCATAATTTACTATTCATCAAAAATCAAGTTGATCTTATTAGACTCTAAATTTTGTACTGAACATAATTGCAGAAGACCATTTTTTGAAAATCATTACACATTTTTAATTATTTAAGGTTTACATAAACATTTTTAAAATATCCATTTTCTAAAATTCATCAAAAATATGCATACTATATTTATCCGGTCATTTGAAAATTCATAAACTTCATCATAAGAAGAAATCCCAATTTTTATTTAAAACAAAGGATTACACAAGGCAGTTACGGTCTCCTTAAATAGCCCCTTATCACACCAGCATAGGACCTAAGTGTAAGGTGTGCTAAGGTGAGAGAATCTGAGGGAGGCTCGGCCAACATTGCACGAGTAGTAATTTCTATCAGGTTGAACTTCTCGCGAAGGCGATTCCGTTCTAGATTCACATGATGAATTTCGGCTTGGGTTTGGTCTAGAGCAAAGCCTAGTGGTGCTACCTCCTTCCCAAGTTCTGTTAGATGGGCTTCGATCGGTCCAAGACTACTGGGTGAGGCCATCAAATCTTCTTTCTATAATAATTAACCAAGATTACTTGTATTTAGAGACAAAAATCAAAACGTTTAGTTTCCAACGGTCATATTAACCAATGGTTATATAATAGTCAAAACCCAAAGGTCTCATTTTAATTATAATCATGTTATCAAATGAAACATTTTTGTTAAGTATAAAAATAAAATAACACATAAAATTAGGAAATAAGATTTATTCAAAATTTCGGGTCGTTACAGTGTAGGCTTGGGTGTAAAAACTAACTACACACCATGTAATTTTGTATACACGCCATGTACTTTGGCTGTGTGGGATGATAATACATGGTGTGTAGGCTTGTCGACAATTAAGGGTGTAAAACCTAACTACAGGCCATGTACTTAGTAATACACGCTGTCTAATCAGTCGGTAGATGAATAGTGAGACGGTGGAAAGTAATAGCCAGAGGAATAGTTAAAAAGGAAAGTACACTTCGTGTACTTTAGAGTAAATGTCGTGTAGTTATGTTTTTTCATTAAAAATAGGTAGTCGCTTCCTCATTCGGAAGAGGAGGCATAGAATGAACTAGTAGCACCGGGAGAGGCGGCCGAGACTTGGAGGAGCTCCCAATCGCACACCGGGACTCTGATTCTTCCGCTGACGATCTCATTTGGACCGCGCGGGTAAGGGCTTTCCTCTCCTTGAGTCTTTCCTTCCAATTCTTTCCCTAAGGGGAGTTATTTGGGTTTGAGTGGGTAAATTTTTATCTCATATTTACGTCATTCAAGGTTGTTTCGGGAGGTACCTTTCAAGTATATTGATCAGAGGAGATCGAGATAGGTGGTCTTGTGTTTATTTCTAATTGTTGAGTTGATTGTGTGTACCATTGTGCTTCATGACCATGTTCGAGGTGTCGTATGGCTGAGGCCTTGACTATTGAGATACCTAGAATTGCTTAGGTAATCTAATGAACAAGTATCAACTGCTGTTTGGGATCGTTGCTTTGATCCAGGGCCACCCTGAGGGTGCGGTTCCCTTGTTTAGATGTTGGGCCAGGATACCTGTGGTTATGTTGTAATGATATAATGTTTTAAGTTTTCTTGAGAGGAAACATATATAAATTGTTTGCTTATGCATTGGGCTTGGCCCGGTTACCTGATTTTCTTCTATTTAGCTTGAGGGAAAGCTTTTGTTTAGCCTGGGGGCAAGCTTCTATTTAGCCTGAGGGAAATCTTCTGTTTAGCCTGAGGACAAGCTTCTGTTTACCCTAAGGGAATGGTTCTGTTTAGCCTGAGGGAAAGCTTCTGTTTAGCTTGAGGGCAAGGTTCTGTTCAACCTGAGGGCAAGGTTCTGTTTATCCTGAGGGCAAGGTTCTATTTATCCTAAGGGAAAGGTTCTGTTTAGCCTAAGGGTAAGGTTTGATTAGCCTGAGGGAAAGGTTTCATTTCACCTGAGGGAAATATCTCATACGCTTGAGGTAAATATTTGTACACCTAAGGGAAATATTCGTTATGCCTGAGGGTAGTCACTTGAGGTTTCATTTCAGTTTTCCAGAGGGTAAGGATTGCACGTCTGAGGACAATGTTTACTTGAATATTCATTGTGGTGATTTCTTATGTTGTATCTGCCAAGCTAAATCACAGGATTGGAATTGTTAAATAATTATTTAAATGGAAATGTAACTAGTAGGGATGGTTACTTTTTAGTACTTCCTAGTTTACTACATTTTATTACTGCACACTGCTGTTGCACATTCTCATTGATAGTTGAGCATGGGACTTCGATGTTTTCATACTGGTATTTATTTCTCACACCCTATTTGTTTCATGTCTTGGGGCCAAATAGATTATATTATTGTAGGTGTTGATAAGGGAAAGAGTCCTTACATAGGTACATGATTTTTTCAGAGTAGGAGAGCATGGGACGGAGCTTAGGCTTGCAATGTTGTTTCATTCTTGTTGCACTTCTTTAGTTTTGTTTTTTTGTACTTGTAACTTGTGTTGTATTGTATTAGATTGCAGTGTATCCTGATTTTGCTACTTTCTTAGAATTAGAAACATATTGTATCATTATATATATATGACTGTTGGTTATCTTTTAATACGGTTCCATTAATCATTTCAGGTTTATATTGTTTACTGCTTCCGCTTTTGTATGTTTATATATTTTTCTGCTGCACTACACTTTGACAAATGAGGACATAGTTTCCCCACTATTAGTATTAGGCCCTCTCTACTAGTCAGCAACCTCTGGTGTTTGGGAAAATGCACTTGAGGTCATGTGACCAACCAGGTTCGGAGTACCCATTGTGTGCACCTGGACCCGGGACGTTACATATTATGTATTTTATTTTAAAAAAATAAAGCCCACAAAAGCTGCCCATAAGGGTTTCCCTGTGGCCTGGCCAAAAAATCCCAGTCGGGCTCGATTTGCCTCATGTGGTTGTTTGGGCGGCCCGGACCCACCCGAATAGCAGTTTGCGGCTCGGTTTTTTGGAGGGTAGGCCCGACCTGATCTGGTCTTAGCTAAAATTACACCCTTAGGCCATTCCTAGGGTAAAAATCATGCTTCAGATTCAATTTTGGTCTCATATTTTTTATTCAAGAAAACTTTCAATAGATATTCCATTATTTCTGAAAAATTGTTTGTGTGTGATATAAATATATTTAATGTTTTTATAAAATTAATTTTGGGATCACCAGGCCTCGGAATCTCACGTCGTCTTAGTGCTTGGCTTCAAAAATATTTCTTAATATGTTTTAAATTCTTACAAGGAAAAAATAGAGTCTCTATAACATGATCTGGTGAGTAGTACAAGTTCTTGTGTCAGATTCATGTGATCCTTATAAATAAATTAAAGTATCGTGATCTACATAATCAGTATAGGGTCTTACGAAGGGGTCTTATGAAGGGGTCTTGTGAAGGGGTCACATGCTCCAAGAGGAAAATTTTCACATAAAGGTGGTTTTCATATCTTTGATAAAACAAGATCATAAAGACACACACAAGTGTGAAACAACTCAAAAACTAATTTTTAGAAGTTTTCATTGGAGGAAAGTAATGTTCACTTCATCAGAGATAGAGCAGTGAGTTTTCAAATTGTGAATGGTTGTAAACTAGGAGGGATAGTGAGTCTACTCCAAACCATGTTATTGTAGTATGCTTTAGTGTATTTGGTACATCGACACATTTTATTTGTATACTCCTTGTACATATCCTATTAATGGTGAACCAACTAAAATTTTTGTGTCATGTACATGTATTAATTTACATTTATTTTGTGCTATATGAAGGAGAGAGAAGAGAGCTTTATTTAATAATGAAATAAGATCCAAAGGGACTATTTTTTTTAATATGTCATACCCTAATTAACCCCCCTGTTAAGATATTTAACCTAGTTAGTCTAACAATTGGTATCAGAGAAAAAGGGTTAAAGTTGAAGTTTCTCTCTCAATAGAAGCAGTGGAAGTTGTTAATCACAAACATATTTCAATTTTTGATGGAAACAATTTTCAGTTATGGAAGATTCAGATGCATCACTACTTCCAATCATTGGGTATGGATGTGTTTATAGTTGAAATTAATGGTGTTTCAGCTAGTATGGACAGTGGAGCATTATCTGAAGTAGACCGAAGATAACTGGATGTTGATTCCATAAGAATCAATACCTTAGGAGGAGCTTTATCCAACAAAATCTTCATGAAGGTAATGTCATGTAATTCATCACATTCCATGTGGGAAAATCTTCTAAATATCTATAAAGATGATTCAAAAGTCTAAGAAGCTAAATAGAAGGTTCTAGGGAACAAATATGAGGACCTGAGAATACACCTCAATGAGTCTGTAGATGCATTATTTGACTAGGTGAATGTTGTCATGGAAGACATGTGTGGTCTCATATAAATTCTTGATGATGTAAATATCATTAAGAATATCTTGAGAATACTTTCACCTTGATTCAATCTAAAATTTTCTATACTTGAAGATAAATATCCAAAAGGAGCTTACATCGGAAATCTTACACAGTACTCTTGTCACATACGAGATGATAAATAATAATAATGAGTCAGTGGAAAAAAGGAAGTCTAAATAAGTGGTATTCCAGACCATGAAGAAGCTCACTATATAATATGGTTAGGGAGAAGACATCGTGGATGAGTTAATGTCATTCCTTTCCCAAATCTATAAATATTTAAATGAAAGTTTAAAGGGAAACTTTATTTTTCATTCTATCATTATGGAAAGGTTGGACATCTTTTAACAAAGTGTATCAAGAAGTTTCAAGATGATGATGATGATGAAAATTCCAAGAAGTCTTCAACTAGTGTGAAAGGAAGGAAAAATACTAAGAAAAAAAATTAGAAATAAGAATATGCTTTCATAATAAAATGATAGTTTAGAATATTATGAGTCAGAAGAGGTGAAAGGTAGTAAGGATCATGGAGAAAATGCTATGGTGGAAGTTGTGGGAAATTCCCAAACAAGGGAAGAAAGAAATAATGATGAAGTATAATTCAAAGGAAGAGTTGAACTCCAGGTTGAATTAGAATCTATGCTTGAGGAGATAGATGTTTGGAGATCCAAAACAAAGAAATCTAATGGGGTGGTTCATGATGTCAAACTCTATATGCAATAGTATTAAGAATAGAAGTTTGAGATAAAGGATGAAATTGAAAATATTATATCTAAAAATATATAAAACATATAGAAATTCATTGAGTTCAAGATCAAGGTTGAATAAAATATTGAGGTTATCGATGGTATAACTAACACAATAAAATATTGAATCAGAAATATCAAAGAAAATGAGGTGGAATTTGTCACATATGAATAAAGGTAGATGATCAGGAGAAACTCTTGGATCTTGGTATGATATTAGAAAATAAGGTTACAAAGATAACAAAAAAGGGAAATTAGAGTTTTGAGGTCTAGAAAAAAGTCAAAGGAATGTTAGGAGAAAAAAATGACATGTTAGAATGACACAGATGGTATGTGTATTAATGGAAAATAGAAATCAATAATGATTGGTGTTATAAAAAAACCATCCACTCTAAGGTTGAAGATTAATTTGGGTGTGATTTATAATCATATGGTTCAAAGATCCCAAGGGATAATTAGTGGTGCAACAATGATGTAGAGAAATACACCTTGTATCATGTGTTATTATTGTAGAAAGATGGGGAATTCAAAAAATGTATGATCCATAGAAAAAAAGTACTGAAGGATGAAAAAGAAACAGAGGAAACCAAATAGAGTTCAATATTCTAGGAATGATTTTTATGATCATTGTTTTTAGTTTGGAGGATTCAGACACATGACCATATATTTCTCATCGACAATTTAGATGAATGTGTTGAACTAGACCCAAATTGGTTGCATCCAAAAACTCAAAGGATCATCAAACAAGATTAGAGTGATTTTTTTTCATAATTTCAATATGAGTTTGTACCATCATACTTTGAGGAAGATCAAGAATACAAGTCAGCAACAAGTATAAATTCAAATACATGGATCAGGAAGGAAAGAGTCAGATATGAAATGGTTGTGAAGATTGACTTCAAAGTATCAGATCACACTAGAATATGGTTTATTGATAGTGTATGAACCTCTCATATGAACATAAATAAGTATTTGCTGATATACATCAATTATGGCAATGAAAGTGTTGTCAGATTTGGCAATGATGAAGGCCTAAAGATTATTGGATTGGGAGAAGACAAGTTTGGGGAAAAAGAAATGAGACAAGTCAATGTCTTGGTTGATGAATGTCTCAGTCACAACATTTTATGTTTCAGTCAATTGTGTTACTTGAGACATGATATAAGCTATATAAATAAGGTGTGTATTATCAAGGGAAAATATGGTGGAATTTTTTTGCAAGGAAAGTGCACTAAGGGGAATCTCTACTTTGTGAGTGGAGAATTATATATGTTTTTATGTCCAAGGAAGAAGAAAATAGGTTGTGGCATAAACTTCTTGGTCACCTGATCTAATCATCCTTATAATATATGGTGAAATGTGATGTTTCTTAATATCTTCCTAAGTTATCACATGATCATATTTATACATGTGATGCTTGCCAACAAGAGAATATTACTTGAAAGTTGTATAAGGCAAATGATCAAAGGTCAACAAGAGTACTTGAACTGGTGCATATTGATGTTTGTGGACCTATTTCACCAAGAGATATTGATGGGAATATATATTATGTCCTTTTCATTGATGATTTCAGCATAATGGCATGAGTTTTAATTATCCCCCATAAGTTCGATATGTTCAGTTCTATAACACATTATCGGAGGGAATTTGAAAAGATGCTAGGTCAAAATATATAGAATTTATAAAATAAAAATGGAATAGAGTTCACAAATAGCCAAGTGTAGGATTATCTCAATAAAAATTGAATAAGGCACCAAGTTTCAATAGTAATAAATCCATAGAAAAATGGAGTGATAGAGAGAAGAAACTGGATTATCAACAATATGGGAAAAATGATTCTTATTGAGAAATACATTCTAGAGAAGTTTTGGAAAGAATTAGTGTTAAAATTGTTCTACATTTCTAATAGATCCTTATTATGTCCAAAGAAATAGAAGACTCTATGCAAGTTGTGGTATGGAAAGAAGCCAACATCGAAGTACTTTTGAGTCTTCAGAAGTAAGTGTTTCATTCTCAATAAGGAGAAATACATGAAGTTTGAAATATATAGAGATGATATATATTTATTGGTTACTTAGAAAAAATTAAAGTATATAAATGCTTCAATGAGAGGTTGATAAAAATTTTAGAGAGCAATGATGTTTTTGTTGTGGAAAATGAGAAGAATCTTCGGCAAACCCATGAATAGACTCAGGAGGATAATGATGAAGAGGTGAGAATCTCTGGGGGAGTGGAGGTACCTGAGGCAGATTATGAATAATATTTAGATGATGAGAAGGATGAAAATACACCTTTATTTTCATATAAATTGAAGAGTCATGCTGAAATTGATAGGGAGAGCGTAATCGTCGATCAGATAGCACCAATGCAGATAAGGAGGATGAAGACACTTCATCAAGAATATTTCCTATCATAGGTAGAGCCAAAGTGTTTTGAAGAAGTTGCAAGAGATTAAAATTGGGTTCAGATGATGAATGAAGAGCGTGATCAAATAAAAAATAATCAGATGTGGGTGATTGTTTTGAGGCCTAAATACAGGAATGTCGTTGGTACCAAATGGGCCTTCCATAACAAGCTGAATAAAGATGAAACAATAATTAAAAAAAACATGAATTTTTTACTAGATATACTCTTAGATTGAGGGTATTACTATTGATGAAACATTTGTAAATTTTTTAAGGCTGGAATAATTCGATTATTCTTGGTCATAACAGTGTAAAGGAAATTCAAAGTTTTTTAGTTGGATGTCAAATCAACATTTTTGAATGGGGTTCTAGAAGAATAATTTTATATTAAAAAAAACTTTTTTATCATTCATTAAGATGAGAACAAATTTTATTAGTTAAAGAAGGAATTATATAGGTTGAAGCAGACCCCAAGAGCATGGTATTCACAACTTGATCAGTATTTAAAGAAGCTCAGTTTCCAGCATAGTGGAGTTGATTATAATATCTATGTTAATAATGGGGGTAATCAAAGTTTTATGGTTTTGGTATATGTCAATGACATAATATTTGGTGGCTCAAATGAAGCTCAGTGTAAACATTTTTTAAAATTCATGAAATGCTAGTTCGAAATGTCAATGATTGGTGAGCTAACATTTTTCTTTGGTTTATAGGTAATTCAAGTAATGAATGATACATTAATTTCTCAATAAAAATATGCTAAGGGGGTTCTAATAATATTTTTAATAGAAAATTCCAATGATATGACAACTTTGGTTGCTACACAGATTAAATTATCAAGGGATGGTGAAGGAAAAGGAGTCAATATCACAGAATACAGACAGATCATTGGTAGTTTGTTGTACTTAATAGTGACATAAAGTGATATTTTTTTGTCACATGTGATGTAGAACAGTATCAAAGTAATCCAAAATAAATCCACTCACTTTTGGTGTAAATAATACTTTGGTATACCAAAGGCATGATGGATTTCAGTTTACTATGAAATGAAAAATATCAACAAGAGTTATTGGGTTTTACATATGCAGATTGGGTCAGTACAACAGATGATTGAAAGTCAAAATTTTATGGTGTATTCTATCTTGGAAGACTATGTATTTCTTGGATAATAAAGAAACAATATTGCATTTATTTGAGCATTTCAAATGAAGAATGAATTGTGACTACTCAAGCTTGCACACAATTTCTGTGGATAAAGCAACATGTTGAAGCTATGGGAGTTGAAGTGAAGTCTCTGATCAAAATCCATTGTGATAATTAAAGTACTATAAATCTTAGTAAAAATATAGTCCACTACTCAAGGAAAAAATAACATTAAAATAAAATATCACTTTATCAAGGAGAAAGTGTGGTATGACCTTGTGAACTTGGAGTATGTGCCTACTGAACTACAGGTTGCAGACATCATAATGAAGGCCTTACCTAAAGAAGCATTTGAACAACATCAACTAGCTATTGGAGTTCAGTTGACTCTTCACACTTGAACAGTGTGTATGTGGGACCCCCTATCCCTGAGACATGGTTTCTTTTTTCTCTATGTACTGATATGGGTTTTCTAAAGTTTTTTAGACCTCAAAAGAGTAACCTTTTGGGTTCATTGATAAAGGAGGATAAATGACTGGATCGAGACAGGAGAAGAAGCTAATAGGGTGAGCAGCAAAACAGGGAGTGTTTTAAATATGGTGATGCTAAATTTTGTCTATTAATAAAGAAGAATCATGAAAAAGAGTTTCATTTGGGTTTATTATGTGAGAAGTTGACATGTGTAGGTTAGGAAGTGATCTCTATGGATGATATTGTTTTATCTTTTGGTGTTAATAAGGTTTCTAGAGGTAGGTTCAAGAATGAAATGATTCATCGATGAACGTTATATGATACCCTTGTTTCTCACACTGATCTCGACTCATGTGGGCTTAAAGTGCATATTGAGGAAGTCCTTGATCACTTTCTGGGGTTGTAGAAGGAAAATGGTTTCTCATGTAAATGACTTGTCAACAAGTTGGTTATTGAAGTTTATAAGTGTTGTCAACAAACCCAAAGAGGGAGATTATTAGAAGAAGTCCCTCTTGATGGTGTTTTTGGGTTGATTGTGTTTGTTGATAAGTTTTTTCATTGTTGATGAAAACTATTTTTCAAATGAGGCATGAAGTTGTTTGTGTTTTGGGTAAACTTGGCTAAAGAAGAAGAGTTGGTGTGAATGTCCTAAAGGACCATGCAAAGTGTGAAAGTGGAAAATAATCACACCGCGCTTGTAAGTCCTAAAGGATCATGTAGGGCATGAAAGTGTAAAAGGATCATGCAGAGCTTGTAAGTCCTAAAGGATCACAAGGAGCGTGTAAGTGCCAAAGGATCACATGGAAGTGTGTAAGTCTTAAGGGATAAGACAAAGTTTGTTAGTCTGGCCAAAGAGGACGTGTCTTGTGGTTGTTTAGAATCCAGTGATGACTGGAAGTCTTGAGATTGTGAGATTTAAAGGAGATCATGTGATTTCATGGAGTAAATAGGATCATTTGATCCGTGTGAGCATAATAGGATCACACAAAGGTGTCACACAAAGTGCATGAAGGAAATAGGTTGGAAATTATGGAGAATTCTCATGGTTACTCAAAATCACATGACTACATGATTGTTATTGGATCTTACGATGAGATCATGCAACACACTTGAAGACAATTTTGATGAACACCGCATGATTGTTAAGGGATCTCGTGATGAAGTTATGAGACTTGCTTGAAGACAATGTCGCTGACCACCGTATGATTGTCAATGGATCTTTCAATGGAGTGATGTGGATTTTTGAAATACAATGATGCTGACCAAGGCAGAAGGGCTTGTGACAAGTAAAAAAGTCATAAAGATTGATTGTGGAAGATAGAACTGATCACACGGAGCATGCAAGGGAGATTTCAAGGTAGTGGAATAGAAGGCTAATCGCACGAGAGAGAGCAGTAAACTTTCAAATTGTGAATAGTTGTAAACTAGGAGGGATAGTGAATATGCTCTGAACTTTGTAATAACAGTTCACTTTAGTAGATTTGATACATCAGCACATTGTCTTTGTATACATCTTGGACGTAGCCTAGTGAGGATGAATTAAGTAAAATTGTTGTGTCTTATGAATGTTTTAATTTTTATTTATTTTTTTCTATGATAAGGAGAGAGAAAATATTTTTGTTTAACGGTGAAATGATATTCAAAAAGGCAACATTTTTAATATGTTATACCTTGATTTACCCTCTCTTGGGGTATTTAACGTAGATGAGATAAAATTTGTACATAAATATTTATTTATAAATATTTATTTATATTCATAAATATATTAAATATTTGTTTAAAAATATATTTATAAATCGGGTTTGGATAGGATTCAGGTTTTAAAAATATTACCCGAACCTGCTCGGATTAATGATTCGGTAATTATTTTAAATTTAATTTTTAGATTTTGATGGATTTAGATAGTCACGGATTTAAGAGTGTTTGTGTGGGGGTGAAGAAGGTTGAAGTAGCGAAGATGTTTTTCCTTGGTTTGAGTTCTTCTGAATTCCATTCATTTGCACCAAGGGTCACCTTGTTTTTACGAAGCCGGTGAAAATAAAATATGGAATCGAATCGGGGATATCATGAACCTGGTGATACCAACCTGTTCAAGCTGGCGAAGCTGAACTTAGGCACCAAAAATGAGAATTGTAAGCAGTGAAGTCCCAACACTAGTTCAAATGAAAAGGATGAAGAATTTCCATACTCGCATGAAAGGCTCGATGAACTGATGATGAAACAATTCGAGATCAACCAAGTTGATGAAGATAAGATTGTCTAAGCAATGAATGTGATGATAATGAAGGGAATCTCCATTTGAACCTGGGGAAAGGTCATGCCCATTTTTCATGGGCTATGGAAATGTCACTTAGGCCCACTGGGCCACAGAAGGGTAGGCCCAATTCACAAAAGATACATAAAGATACCGAAATGTCGATTTAATTGGTCATGGATGCCTTAATTCTCAAACTTTATAATTTGAATCAAAGTCAAGAAGAATTATGGGGAAGATTATAGAGAATTTGTGGATCCGGTGTAGAATCGCACTTGGAGTTGTAACTAACACATGTGGGTATGTCACCATTTATAAGGATCCTTTCTCGAGTCACATGAGGGAGATCATGATTAGGGATAGGCACGCCACATGGAAATTGAGGGAGGTGATTCTAATACAGAAAATTGTGAGCCACAAGAAAAAAACACTTTTGCTTTCTAATTTTAAGGATACAACTGGTGATGATTAACACATCTGAGGAGAGAGGAACTCGGCTGAGTGTGGAGTTGTGGCACACTCAAGCAATAGTTAGTAGAGATAGAGTTTGAGGAAGGCGGTTGATTCCAACAAATAATCTTCCTTTTCTCTTCCTCTTTTATTCATGTGTCATTGTATCAAGATGGTCTTATTGAATATATTTGTTGTTGTTACTAGCATGAATAGTTATACCTGTTAAGGGAATCCGATCATAATGAGTTGAATTATTTCACCTATTCTAATCTTGTTTTCACAATTATATTTTGTGTCATATTTTGTTCATTATTATATTTTTATTCTTTATGTGTATCATTTCTAAATTTCTTTACATACCGAAAAGTGACGGTAGTTGAAACTTTACCTTTTAAAATCAATCAAATTACTTAAAATTGGAAGAGGTTGATGATTATTTGTTTCATTGGGAACTTTTCATTTCTTGGGTCTTGATTGAAAATCATTTATAAGGAGATTTTATTTTACTATGTTTATCATCAAACGATAGTTAAGTGTTTCAATACATGTTCTTCACAAAAATGACATAATTGTGATTAACTTGAAACAAGAACAAAAAAATTAATTAATTCAGATATGATTGGTTCCCTAACTCATCAACACATTCTTGTTCAACTCTCTGTCACATTGTTTCCTACACTCACTTGTCTCTTGGCTTCTACTTCTCTTATTCTCATTGTATTCATTCTTTCATTTCTCAAACCTAAAATTGTTGTTTTCTTGTGTTTGTTTTGTTGTTTCCTTTTGTTTGTTTAGTTTTTGTCTGGTTTCACAACCTTAGCTTTCCTTGTGGTTCGACCTTGCTCACCACTATCTAAATTAGTTAGTAATACAAATAAATAAATAAATTGATAGGCTAGTCAATGACCTAGTGTCATCAAATTTTGGAATCTTTGATGGAGAATACAAGTGCAACCAAACCTAAAAACATTAAAAAATACAAAACAAAAAAAATCATTGTTTTCATTAAAGTCATAAATCTGTTTTAAAATAAAAAATCTGAAAATATGATTTTAATTCACTATTTTGAACCTTTTCTAAACCTGATTGAAATTGAACCTACATGAACACTAGGGACACTTTAACAGTTGAGTTAGAATCCTTAATTCTTGAAATTAATAAACATTGTAGTTCCCTAAAAATAAACACAAATAAAAAAGGGACAATTTAGAAATTCAAAGAGCTTAAAATTTTAATGTCAATCACAATCCACCTCAACATGTTTATCAAAAATGAAGAGAGGCCTAGAATTAAGGATTTTCAACTTCCCACAATGTCTAAAAACCCTTATTGAATACATTTATCCCCCAGGTCTAGGAATTATGAGATGAACCTATCCTACCTCTCTATTTTACCCACTTTTAATGGACAATCCGGTGAAGATTCAATAGAATTTATCAGAGACTTTCATAGCATGGTTCAACAACTACCTTTGCATGGCCATAGTGAGGAGGAGTTTAGTTTGTGAGTTTTCCCTTTTTTTCTTGAAGAATAAGGCTAGAAGTTGGTTCTAGAATTTAGATGAGAAAATTTTTTATACTTGGGACCAACTATTCAATTCATTTGTATTGAAATTTTATCCTTAGAATACCACCAACGATGTAAGAACCTGGGTTTTCATATGAGGTATGAATCCCTAGTTTTTTAGTTTGAATGTTTAAATATTACCTAATGTGAATTCCCTTTGAGTTCATGGAGTTGATGGGGGTGTATGGGGCTTATCCGGAGCCCGGAACCCAAGTTTTGGGGTGAAAATGGTCTGGCGCATGGTCAGTTCAAACTGTTCGGGGCAGGATGCATGGTCTAATAAACCATGAGAGGCATGGGTAGAGAGTAGGGGGGGGGGGCTGCAAGGTTAGGCCAAACCATGAAATTTGGGCCGCACGACCATGCAGCAACCTCTGCAATTTTGATAGTGGATTTTGGCATGATTTGCACACGATTAGTAAAACTGTGTGGAAAAACCATGCAAGTGCCCTTCTCCTACAATTTACCGTGCATGGTTGGCGCACGGTTTGTCAAACCATGTGCTCAAACCATGTGACCCCTTTATTTTGGGTAATTTAATAATTTTAAATCAAATTAAATTCTAATTTAACCTAAGTTTCTATTTTACTCTCCTAGATAGTATCCCTCACGTTTGACAGCTCCCCCTTAGTGGCTATTCTTGGTTTTGATCTCAACTCTCCATTTGATCTTTGATTCAAGCGCGTAACGTCTCATTGGATTCGCATTGGTGATTACTCAATTCTATTCTAGTTGTTCACCGTTCTTATTCTTATCGATGACGTTATTTAGGTGCAAGCTGATTTTCCCTAATTTCAGGTTCATCATTCGTTCTTCGTTTTTCTCCTGATCTGAGTCAAATCAGGAATTGATACTGGACGAGTACTCTACTATCAAGCTACGATAGGTGGTCTATACTTTTCCCATTGGTTTTGGTGTTTTATAGGTCTAACTTCCATTGTGCCACCCACCAAACTTTCTGGTGCGACCCCAAAATTGAACTGGTTAATTGAATTAAATGGAATATGACATTTTAGGGGTGACCTTAGGTTTCTTTTAGATTTATTGGTGGTTTTTTCCAACCTAGGGCCACCCATGGGGTGTGCCATATGAATTCACCTTGTTTATTCCGTTTCAAACCATCAATGAGATGTGTTCTCACGCTTTCTTAGCTAGAGGAAGCTTAATTGTGATTAGATGTAATTGAATTTCTTTCTTAGGAGATGTACTGCCCCCTTGCCATGTGATGCATGTTGGTAACTATTTTTGATCAAATGGTTAAATATGGTTTTGTTTAAATGAATGGGTATACTCGTTATTTAATTACCTTTAAATGTAAATGGATAAATGGGTGAGAGTACTCATTGGTTATATTTGGATTTGAATGGTTATATGAGTGGGTAGACTCATATGGTATGAAATAATAAATGGTATGAAATGGTAAATGATTCCATAGATGCCTTGGATGTTTCTCCTTAGATATTGAATGATGAGGTGGATGCCTTGGATTGAGTATGCTCCTTGGGTCTTGATTCCGTTGGATGCCTCTGGCCATGCTACCCCTTGGATTCAGCTTGCTTGGACTCACGTAGGACATGTTTGGGTGACATACTCCTAGGAATCCAACCAGTGTCTAACCTAGTTTCCATCGAGATGCTCCTGAGACTTTATGAGGATTTCTTAGTCTTCTACACCTTGGATTTGACCCTTTGTGGTCTGACACTTCTGATATACAGTGCGACCGTGGTAATGGGGCATGTTTGATTATACGGCTTCGTCATGGTTGTTCTGGATTTTCTAGTTGTACGGTAAGGCCGTGGTGACTTGATATGTATGGATGTACGACGGGGTCGTGTTGGTTATTCTTGTTTCTATTGTAGGGGCCTTTTTAGGATCTTGCCACTTGTTTTGCAGGAAGCCTTGAGAGGCTAGTTAGTATCATTTGATTAGTAGTGGACATGCCATGAGAACTTTACATTTTTTTTAAATTATATATATACATAATACTTATACTAGTAAAAATGGGAGTTTTTTATCTCTGGGTGTGAGATCGTTTCCTCCTATGGTTTCCTAGGTTTGGAGTTCTTTGGGCTTCCTCTTTGAGAAGCCATTTTCCCCGACATCTTCCCTTCTCGAAGGTGTTGTGGTGACAACATTTTTTCCAGCGACCTCTCTGCAAAGGCATTTGCAGTGACTTTATTTTCGTTGGAGTGCTCTCTTACTCGGGCTTCCTCTTTGCGAAGGAACTCATTCGATGGATCGACGACTCTCAATCAACGGATCGAATGATCTTTGACCTCGGATCTCAATCTTGGATTGACGGATCTTGATGCATCCACCACTCCTAGATGGATCTACGGTGCCTGAGTTTCCTCAATCGACGGATCTCAATCGACGGATTTGCGGTGCCTAAGTTTCCTCGGATCTACGTTTTCGATCTTCACGGTGTCTGAGTTTCCTTGACGGATCTGCGCTTGCAGTGACAGATCCATGTTTGCAGTATCTGAGTGTGCGGTGACTGATGGATCTAAGTTTGCGGCATCTGAATTTGCGTTTGTGGTGATCGATCTGTGTTTCCCTCGACAGATCTGTGTTTGTGGTGTCTGAGTTTCCTTGAAGGATCTACGTCTCCATTTTGCTGGCATCCTCCCTACCTGGGCGGAGTTGTGGTGACTTCGATCTCTCCCTAGTGCTACTATGGAGAACAAATTAGTCAACCAATGGCAACGCCGCTCACTTACGGATAAGGAAAACGAGCCTATCAAAGAAAAGAAGGACGATGATTCCTTCCTGGTTTGCCACATGAGTCTCCTAACTATAGGAAAACTAATTTCAAATCAGCCTTTCAATATGCCTGTTCTGAAAAATACACTGCAGTTCATCAGGCGTTTGGAAGGAGGAGTTTCCATACGTGAGATCAGATCTCAACACTTGGTCTTCGAATTCTTCAACGAGAATGATAAGAAAAGGGTTCTCTTCAGGAGTCCTTGGACATTTGATAAATATTTAATTCTAATGGTGGATCTGGATAGTGGAAAAATATAAGGAACATGGCCCTCTCAAAACCACCTTTCTAGGTACAGATTATGGGAGTTCCCTTTTGGGGCAAATCAGAACGCATCGTGAGAGATATCGATGATCACATTGGTGACTTTCTAGAATGGGATAGATCAGAACCTATTCTATGGGGTCCCTCTACATGGATAAGGGTCTCGGTTGATATCAATTTCCCCTACAAAGGGGTACCTTCCTTTTGAAAACTCAAAATTATGGATCGATTTCGAATATGAAAAAATGATGATCTTCTATTTTTTCTGTGGACACATCCGCCACACAGATTAGGAATGTGCCTCAAAGACGGTCTATGAAAAAGGCAATATTGTCATGAAATATGGCCCCTAGCTTCATACTAAAAACCTGGGAATATCTTTTGCTTCAGAATTGGAGAGAAGTGAGGATAGAGAAAAACTCACTAAATCCTTAAGCGCGCATGTTGCTAGTGATGAAGTCAGAACTATCATAATGGGGCTGCCACAATTCCCTCCAACCTTTAACATTCCTATCCAACCAAAGGAGGCGGAAAAAACAGATTCTCAAGCTGCTCCTAGGCTCCTCGAAACACCTCTATTACACTTGATTATGTGCATTTGGAAAGCGCAATTTCACATGTGTGGCTGCCTCAGGTGTCCGAGGACTTACCCAAACCTCCCACTAACCCCAAACGCATATGCTTAGACCTGCCAGACCCAACCCCACTCCAAGAACTTGAGCCCCCATATCCCATGCCCCAGGAAAGAGAGGGCATGCAAGGGTTGACGCTGTCAAGTTCTAAAAAGTGCCAGACGTGGAAAAGGATCACCAGAGGGGACTTAAGCATTGACCCCCCCCCCCCCGCCGCAGATTCCCACGGACCCAAAAGAAACATTGAAGAGCCCATAAGGGGTGAGAATCTTTCGAAAAGATGGTAGGCAGCGGATGATGGATCATTCCTTGAATTTTCGAAGGCGGTGGCTGGATTGACCTAGCCCCACCTACCCTAATGAGAATCTTATGTTGGAACTGTCGTGGGCTTGGAAACCCACGTACAGTTCATATGCTTCGGTGCAGATGCACCACAATTTTCCCTAGCATGTTTTTTTGTCCGAAACCATGCTTGAAAGTAAGGACATGTGTGGAATTGCCTCCAAAGTAGGGTTTGAAGGATGCCTTGCAATCGCGCGCGTCAACCACAGGAGGTCTTTGCCTCCTATGGAAGGAGGATATGAATATTGAATCAAAGGCCTCTCTCAGAACCATATTACTGCCTCAATTCATCAGCATGACGCACCTGTGTGAACCTTTGTCGGTTTCTATGGATGTCACACACAAAAGGACTGGCAGAAGTCTTGGGAACTCCTAAGGATGATTAGGGCTAGAGTTATGGGACCATTGCTTGTGGGCGGTGACTTTAATGAGATCATGTTCTAAAAATAAAAGAGAGGAGGCAACAGTCAACTTTTGGCTCACATGAGAGATTTTTCGAAGGCTGGTCAATGATTGGGCCTTTCTGACCTAGGGTATGTGGGTCTCCCTTCCACTTGGTCCTGTGATTTCTTAGAGAACACTCGAATTGAGGAACGCCTAGACAGATTCTTGGCCTCCTCCAACTGGATCTCTTCCTTCAACCTCTCCCACATCTCTCACCTCTCCCAAGACATATCGAATTACTTCTCAATTCTCATAAACTTATATACTGACTGTAGAAACCCAAGACGTGAGAGACCCTTTATTTCTGAGAGCTACTGGATGAAATAAAGACACTACGAAATGGTGGTCAAATCAGGATGGAACTCAAATGGGCCTGATATCCAAACCAAAATCTAGCAGATTGTATCTTCCCTTAAGAAGGGGAGCAGTAATAGTTTCCGCCAACCAGATTGGTAGTGTGATTCCCCTGAAAGAATGCTCTAAAACCTTCTCTCTCTCCAACCATATTCTACATGCCTTTCCAGGATTATGACCCTGGAATCAAAACTCAATGAGGTCCTCATAAGGAAATAAATTCATTGGTCCATGAATTCCTATGACACACATATTAAAGGGGGTGACTCAAATACTCAATATTTTCACCAAAAAGCATCCAGGAGACGACTCGAGAACTTCATATCAGGACTTCGTGCACCAAAAGGGAGACCAGTCTCAAAGGATAATGATATTCTAAGACCTTATTCTCAGGTTTTTAGGACCTCTACTCAGTGAGTAATCCCTCTATCCCTACCGAGATTGCCTCTTGTATCCATCCAGTGGTAACACTGACCATGAACTGAAAACTCACCTTCAATTTCACAAATGAGTAAATCCTACTTTCCCTTAAGAAAATTCACTCCAAAAAAGCCCTGGGACCTGATGGTTTACATGCCTTATTCTTTAAAAAATTCTGGCACATTATGGGGCTCGATGTATCAGCTTTGATTAATGACCTGTGGCACGTGAAGTTCCCAGTCAGGATCCAAGTATCACTGAGAGGGGGAGGGGGTGAATCAGTGATATCTTTTTACTTTTTAAGTTTCCTTCTTTTTTAAACAACCTTTGCCTCCTGTTAAAGAGTTTCTTCCCTGCTGAACACACACAATCACAGGAACACAATATTTACAAGGTTCACTACTCAACAAGAGTAGCTACGTCCTTGGTATGGTACAGAAATAATCCAGTACCACACAATCCACTAGAAAACAATCCTTTGATGTGGAATACAACGAGTAGGATATACCCTTACACTCGTGTAGCACTTGGAAAACAATCTGCAAGCGCGTGTGCACCCTCTTAGCACAAATAGGGAATTACAATATTTCAATGCTTCTTTACAATTGAACGGTTGTATTCTCTGAAGTACAGATCTTCACTTTCCTACCTAGAATTTGGCAGGAACCCCTGGAGAAAAACAGTTTGTGCGCCCACTTCCACTTGCGCGCCATATACTTGCGTGCCAAAAACTTGCGTGCCTCTTCTTGCTCGCTACTACTTGCGCGCCACAACTTGCGTGGCAGACTTGTGCGGCAAGACTTGCGCGGCAAGACTTGCGCGACAACACTTGCACGACAACACTTGCGCGGAAACACTTGCGTAGCAACACTTGCGCGGCAAAACACTCTCTACTACTTGCGCGCTCAGAGCTCAAATTTTCTCTTAAGTGTTGAGCATTAAAAAATGATGAGGTGAGTCGTCTATTTATAGGCATTTTTGTGACTTGTGTGGCCTAGACTTGCGCGCCGCTTCATCACTTGTGCGCCGCTTCATCACTTGCGCGCCACTTTCTTTCCTTTGTCATATTTTGATATGATGATTTTGAAATATGACTTGCGCGCAACATACACTTGCATGCCCCTTATACTTGCGCGCCACACTTACGTGCCACTTTTTGACTTGCGCGCCAATCTTTAACTTGCGCGCCCTTTTATTTCCTTTGTCAAATTTTGATGTGATGATCCTAAATTATGACTTGCGCACCACATATACTTGAGCGCCAATACTTGCGCGCCATTTTTGACTTGCGTGCCACTCTTGACTTGCGCGCCACTTTCTTTCCTTTGCCAAAAACACTTCTTTACCCCCTATCCTTTATAAGGCTTGCATCACAAGTTCTCCAAACTTATGATATTTGTGAAATACAAATCAGCAAAGCATCGTCATAGTTTACGGTCCTTTTACAAAGTGAATTGATTTATCTTCTTTGACAAAAAAATACAACACTCTACAAAGGCTAACTCTTCAAACTTCCTTCTCCATCCAACTTGGTCCCAACAATCTCCCCCTTTGGATTTTATTGTCAACCATGATTCATAAATCACTGAACTTTGTAACCTTTAAGCAATGGATTACTTATCAACAATTCTAAGCCTACGTGAGCTAACTCATTGTAGGAAACAAGAATTATTGATAGCCAAAACCATGCTGTCCAAAACAGTGACTATGAAATCTCATGAGCGGACCTCCTCAACCTTCTTCAGAACATCTGTTAAGCTTCTACTTCAGCATTGTTTTATATCATTCAAGCTTCTACTTCAGCATTATTCACTTCTTCAACTTTCCCACAACTCCCCCTTTATGCATGCATCATCTTTCAAGCTTCTACTTCAGCATTGCTTTACATCATTCAAGCTTCTACTTCAGCATTCTTCACTTCTTCAAATTTCCTGGAAAACACACAACATTGTTTCCTATAACCACCCCAACAAACGGTTAGAATAGTTCACACACATACATGCTGGATTCACAGCTTACCCACAACTCCCCCTTTATGCATGCATCTATAAGGATAGATTTATGAAACAATTCTCCCCCTTGACAACACCATCCAAAGGCAAGATGAGAGTGGGGATAGAAACACATACCTTAACCTTGGTGATAAGGAGGTTGGACACCCATGTTCAACATCAATTTTTCAAATGGTTCCTTTGGTAACAGTTTTGTGAATATATCAGCAACTTGTTCAGATATAGGAACATACTCCAGCCTCAATTCATTCTTCTCCACCTGCTCTTTGATGAAGTGGTACTTTATATCAATTTGTTTTGAACAAGAATGTTGTACTGGATTTCTTGTAAGAATTATTGCACTCTGATTATCACAACCCAGGAGTAATGGTAGATTTACTTCAAAAAGTATATCTTCCAGCTAAGTCTTCATCCACATTAGTTGAGTTGCAGCTTAAGTAGCAGCAACATACTCAGCTTCAGTTGTGCTAAGAGTTACTGAATTCTGTTTCTTGGTATGCCAACTAACACAACTTTTCCCCAGAAAGAAAACTCCACCAGATGTGGATCTTCGATCATCAACATTTCCTGCCCAATCAGCATCAGAATACCCGAATAGATCAATATTTCCAGAGCCATCATACCTGATTCCAAAATTTGTTGTGCCATTGATATATATGAGAATTCTTTTTCCAGCAATTAAATGTGATTCTTTAGGAGCATTCTGAAATCTTGCACATAAAGTGACAGCATAGACGATGTCGGGTCTTGAGGCAGTCAAATACAATAGGTTTCCAATCAGTTTTCGAAACTCTTTCTAATCAACTTTCTTGCCTTCTCCATCTTTAGACAACTTGGTTCCCACTGAAATTGGTGTGGAAACTGGTTTTGAATTTTCCATGCCAAATTTATTCAGAAGTTCCTTAGCATACTTTTCTTGAGACAGAAAAATGTGATTCTTCTTCTGTGAAATTTGTAGCCCAAGAAAGTACTTCATTTCTCTCAGCATGGACATCTCAAATAACTTCTTCATCTCCTCAGTAAATTTTTTACATAATCTTTCATCATTTCCAGCAAATATAATATCATCGATATAAACAATAATGATTAGTGAAAACTCCTGACATTCCTTGATGTAGAGATTGCTGTCAACTCTCCCTTTCTTAAAGTTCATCTTCTTTAAGCAAGTATCTAATTTAGAATACCACGATCTCAGAGCCTGTTTTAGCCCATACAAATCCTTCTTCAACCTGCACACATAACTTTCATCCTTTCCAATAACAAATCCACAAGGTTGATCAATGTAAACTTCCTCGTTAAGGTCGCCATTCAGGAATGCAGATTTTACATCCATTTGAAAGATTTTGTACCTCGTTGTGCAGCAATAGCAAGAAAGATTCTGATTGTTTCTAATCTTGCCACTGGAGCAAAGGTTTCATCAAAATCAATGCCTTCAATTTGTGAATACCCTTTGCAAACCAATCTTGCTTTGTTTCTTATTACTTTACCTTCTTCATTCAGTTTATTTCAGAAAACCTACTTTGTACCAATAATGTTCTTGTTGTCCGGATTAGGTATAAGTTCTCAATTATCATTCTTTTCTATATGATCAAGCTCTTTATTAATTTCATGAACCCATTCAGGATGCTCAAATGCTTCATTTATATCATTCGGTTCAACTTTCAAAAAAAGAGATGTATGTGATATAGCATTCGTTGTTCTTCTTGTTTGAACCCTCTGATTTTTATCTCCAATAATGTTCTGGGCCTCCACTTACTTCCTCAACCTAGGATGAGTTGTTTGAACTCCATCTTCATCACTTGAGATTTCTGATTCAGATTCATCTTCTTGAGTAGGATTCACACTGTCTGCAACATTATCAGAATTATTAACAAAATATTCTCCATCCTGCTCAACTTCCACATCAACATATGATTTCTTTTCTTTCTCAACATTTTCAACAACTTTTACATATGAAGAATCAATAATTCTTCTTGTTTCTTTGTTGATACATCTATATCCTCTTCCTTTTGGAGCATAGCCAAGAAAAATTCCATCATCTCCTCTTTGGTCAAACTTTCCAAGGTTTCCACCTTTCTTCTTTATAATGCATGGACTCCCAAAAACTCTTAAGTGTTTCAGACTTGGAGTTTTTCCATAGAACATTTCATAAGGAGTCATATATGAGTTTGTTCTAAAGAAACATCGGTTCTAAATATACACAGCAGTGCTCATGGCTTGCCTCCAATAATAATGAGAAAGTCTATGCTCAAGAAACATAGTTCTCCCTATTTCCACCAAACTTCGATTCTTTCTTTCAGCAACCTCATTTTGTTGAGGTGTGTATGGTGAACTGAACTCATTCCAAATTCCATGCTTCTCAAGATAACATTCAAACTCTTAATTCTTATACTCACCACCATTATCAGTTCTCAACTTCTTCACTGAATACTCACATTCCTTTTCTGCTTTCCTCCTGAAACTCTTAAACATTTTCAGAGCATCTGACTTATGTCTCATGTACATAACACAAGTAATGCAAGTAAAGTCATCAATGAAAGTAATGAAGTACTTATCTCCATTTGTTGACTGCTTGATCATTGGTCCACATACATCAGAATGTGTAAGTTCCAAGGGTTGTTTTGAACGAATTTCAACTCTCATATGAAAAGAGTTTGTAATCTTCCCTTTTTCACAAATAGTGAAGCACCAATCTCTTCTTCTTGATAAATCAAGCATATCTCAGACACTGTCTCATGTTGATAACTTGCACATATTTCTCTGAAACATATGTCCCAACCTTTTATGCCATAACTAATTTTCATCCACTACACCCATGTAATAAGATTTCTGCACTTCACCAACTTGGAACAAGTTCCCTTTAATATGTTGGCCCCTTGTAACTATATTTCCATCATTTTCACTTTTCACAAATAAAATCATCTTTACTGAAGATAACTTTGTTGCCCTCATCACAGAGTTGTGACACACTAAGTAGGTTATGTTTCAGCCCATCAACATATAGTGTTTTCTTGGATTTCATCTTTTCTTTTCCAATAATGGCTGATCCAACACCTTTGATCCTTAGAGATTCATCATTTCTAAATTTAACTGTTCCTTCTTTGAAGTCTTTCACATTCTTCAGCAGCTTTAAGTCTCCTATCATATGAGAGGAACATCCACTATCAAGAATCCATGGATGTTCTCCTTTTGTAGCTTTCAAAGCAGTTTCGACAACAAGAGCTTTTTGTTCTTCCTTTTCCTTCACTTATTGTTGTGCTTCCTCCAACTTCTTAGCCAAGTCAATGTGTTCTGGCCAGACAACCATGCACTCTTTCTTTTTGAACTTATTAGACCTGTCCCTTTTTGCTTTTAAAAACTCTGGTTTTTGAGAATTATTAAGAATATTTTGTTGCTCTGGTAACACACTAAGGCAGCCCTTGGCAAGACGTCCAGGTCGATCACATATTTCACAAATAGTTTCCAGTGGTTGGAACCTATTCTCAAATTTCACACCAGTCTTCTCAGATATCTGCTGAAATTTATTTGGAGACTTTCTATTTTGAATGACTCTTCAACTCATTATTTTGATTAAGAGTACTTTGTTTCAAAATATTATTAGTGTTATAATCTACCTTTAGTTGTGGATTCCCTTTTTGTTGACTTGTTGATTCTTGGGCATCAAATCTCCTTTGGGGTTGTTGAAAACCCTACTGGTAAGGTGGAGGTTTCTGGAAGTTTTTTGAAAAGAATCATTTTTTGTTCACATCCATACCTCGTATTTGAGTGATCCTTCCACCCTTGATTGTAAGTTGGTGTTAAGGAATCATACTTCTTTGTGGGGGTGCATGTTGTTGTTGAAATGGTCTCCTTGGGAACACTGCTGTAGAATCCTATGTCTTTTATAGTTGTGGGAAATAATAGGTTGGATGGTATGGTTCAATACGAATGACAAAAAGCTTCACTAGATTCGGGGGAAGACCTTTTTGGGCCAATGCTATCTGTATCACCATAGAGGTTAACTCATCTAACTTAGAATTAGTTAAATGATTCTCAAGAGTAGAAGGACTTACCTGATGCACTCCCCTTATAGCTATTGTACCATGATCACTGAATTGTTGAGAGTTTTGTGCCATCTTGTCGATCAATGCTTGAGAATCCATTAGGGTTTTTTCAACTAATGCTCCTCTTGATGCCGTATCCACCATGATCCTCTCCATGGAAGTGATACCTTCGTAGAATTATTAGATGAGGAGTTGCTCTTCGATTTGGTGATGTGGAAAACTTGCACATAACTTTTTGAACCACTCTAAGTACTCATACATTGACTCTCCCTATTCTTTCTTGATTCTAGAGATATATTTTAGAATTGTTATTATACTTGATGCTGGAAAACATCCCTGCAAGAAAAGACATTTGAAATCGTTCCAAGATGTAACACCTTCAGGTTGTAGGTAATACATCAAATCTTTTTCATTTTATTCAATGGAGAATGGGAATGACCTTAATTTTACATTGTATTTAGATATATTCCTTAGTATACAAGTTTTGAAAATTATATTGAATTCCTTTAGATGTATATTTGGATCTTCACTAGAGAGGCCATGAAATTTTGGGAGAAGGTGAATTAGCCTAGATTTTAGCTCAAAGTCTGATTCAAGATTTAGATATGCAATACATGTTAGTTGATAATTATCATCTGGTGTAGCCAACTCTCAAATGGTTCTTTCATGTTTATTGTTGTTTTTATCCATTTTTTGAAAATTAGATTTTTTTGAGATGAGCTACCATAATCACTACAATCAGAATGATTGAAATAATGAAACATGGGGATTTCAACACTTCCTGAATTTTGAGATTTTCCGATTTGAGCCCTAAATCTTCGTTCAAACTTGGGGTTTGGTTCAAAATGAACATCAGGGTTGGAGCGTGTCATCAATTAGAGTGAAACAAAAAGTAGTGGACCACAATATCATTAAATAAGGTTTCAATTGATGGTTTGAAAAAGAAGATGTGGGGAAGGAAGAATAAAAAAGAAAAGTGAAGAGAAGAGAAGAAACAAAGGAAGAAAAATAAACAAATAACTTACCTAAAAGAGGTTGAATAAAACACTTTCCTCCTCGACAATGATGCCAATTTTATGAGCATTATCACACAAACTCTCAAAAATATTTGTGATCTACAAAGTGTAGAATAGTGTCTAACCTAGGTTGTTCTCTTGAGGAAAAAGTTAATTAAAAAAACCTCAATAGGCTTGAAGAAAACAAGAAAACAAGTGAAAAAAATGACAAAAGATGAGGGGTTTGGTTGTGACTTTTTGAAAATAAACAAAACAAACAAAGGAGAAGAAACAATCAAGAACACAATTTCTTTAAAAACACTAATATGAGAAGACGTGGTCAATATAATCTACCCCCTTCACCATTCATTTGTCATTATCCCATATGATTAGAATTCATTCAATTATTAACCCCTAACCTTGTCAACCCCTGAACCCTATGAAAATTAACATGACCACAAATATTGGAAAAATGAGCCCTTGGTTAACTTTGGTACATCCAATCACAGCACCCTGCTTTGATTGTGATACAAAAGAAAACTTATGGAAAATAGTAAATTGGGAAATCATCTCCTCCCTAGAGTGAATAATTAATTGAGTTTGGGGATTATACTTGAACCCTACAATTCTATCCTAATTTGATTGGATTTTGCGATTAAAGTTTCACTCACACAATTCACACAAGTCCGACCTCGCGGTCAAGTGCAAGTCGATCAAGTTTCATAGAAATTGATTAAAAGAGAAACACTCGATATCGTCACCACTCTTGTATTACAGCACCAAGAAGAAAAATAATATGATGAAAAGAGAATAACACAAAAGATTTATTGAAGAAAAAAGTGAAGTTACAAACATGAAAACAAAGAAACAAAAAGTGGAGGTGGGAGAGGAGAACATTCTTGGAAGAGATCTTTTCATAAAGCCTTACTTCTTCCAAGAGGTGTGAGATGTTTCCAAGAGCCAAAAATTCTGCCACAACTTCCCAAATCCTCAACCAACCCTCCCAAAGAGTGGAAATATCATTTAAATAGAGTTTGGGAGGGATAGAGTTTCAAATTCCAAAAAGGGTACATGTGTCATTTGGTCTCCAAAAATTACTTCATATTGAACTGCATTTTCAAGCACCTTCCCTTGCGAACCAAGTGTCACTCCAGTTAAACGAAATGCTCAAAATTCAGTCCTTTAACTCCTACCAAAATTTTGGCTGAATAAAAACAGTAATGAATATGTTATGGCCAGTTTAGTTATGTGGGGTCCATTCTACCGAATTCTGTCTAGCCCTTCATTAATGCCCATTTTAGGCCCACGAAATGTGTGATCCATCTATCATGGTTTGAAAAAATGTATACAATTTAGCAGTGAATATAACTGTAAAATTTCAATTGATTGTCACAAAGAAAATGTTATGGAAAAAATATAACGGTTATATTAAAATGGTAAAAACAGAATTTTCATGCAATTTCTAAATTCTAGCCCAAAACACATTTTCCCATTAAATCATCCAAATAAGATTAATGTGGGGAAATTATATCAACAAAATATTCAACAAAAACATATATTATCACTGTGCAAACCCAAGCTTTATGGGAGTATGAGGTTCTGGGATCTTCGTCTCTTCAATGACGCGCTCCTTGCCAAACATGGATTGTGATTTATTCAACATCCTGAATCCCTCTGTGCAAAGGTTATTAGCGTGAAATATTTCCCCATTGTCGAGTTTTTTAGAGCCTCCCTTAGCACCGCCCTAGCTTCTTTTGGCGTATCCTTTGGGGTTCATGCGAGACCCTTCTGAGGGGACTCTCTTGGAGAATTGGAAACAAATCTTCTCTTAATATCTGGAAAGATCCGCGGTTGGTCGATGAGGAGGGGTGTTTCGCCTCATTATCCCCCCTAAAGGCCTTGAAGAGGAAAAAGTTCACTCTCTTTAACTAGCAGGTGCATGGATAAGCTCTCCTCCTGGTTCAATGAAAGGGATATGAAAATTATCTTGAGCATCCTACTCGTGAGAGGCATGGGTTAGGATCACATGTGTTGGAGTAGAGAAGCCACCAACACTTTTACAGCAAAGTCAGCTTATGCACCGGCTACCAGTGCGTAGACCATGGATGAAAGTGCTCTCCGGAATACTATTTGGCGGCTCTCGATCTCACCCAAGGCGCGATACTTTTGGTGGCAAGCATGCACCAGGATCCTTCCCTCGTTGGAGTTCCTCGCCTTTCACTATCAGATAATCCAACTTGTCAAATCTACTTGTTGACACCCGAATCCTCCATGCATGCGATCTTCCACTGTCCCGAGGCCAGGGATGTGTGGCGTGCCATAAGCCCTTTTTCAGAACACATCCTAGGCTCATCTCTTTGCTTCATCGTGCTTCTCTCTGAATGAGATTCTCTCCTTGCAAACATCGATCTCCCATTTTATGTGTAGTGTTGCATGGATCTTATGGGTTAAGAGGAACAACATTATCTTTAACCAGATCCACAAACCACCTTCCACCTGGATCATGCACGCAACCCACTAGTTATCAAATTAGAAACTTTGCGAGCACCAGCTTGAAGGCCCTGCTCTCACGCATGACCAATGCAGTTGGTGCGCCCCACCTTCTGGTACCTTGAAAATCAATGTAGATGCATCTCTCTCAAACAGAGGCCTTATTGGTTTTGGTGTGATCTCTCGTGATACGACTAGAAGTATTATCACGACCAGCATGTCCACTCTCAAGGTGTCTTTCCTTCCTGCAATTGCGGAAGCGCAGACGATCATCCTTGGCATGGAACTCGCCTTGGATCAAGGTTGGGACTTTGTTGTTCTGAAATCAGATTGTCTCTCAGTCATTCACGCTGTCTTGGCCTCAGAGGCTAGTCTCTAGCCGTTTGGGCTCCTTATCTTGAAGATCCAGTTGGTGCAACACAGTTTCTCAGTTTGCTCCTTCTCCTTCACTAAAAGGGAGGGGAACACGGTGACACATCATCTTGCTGGTAGGAGTCTCTCTGATATCCCTCATGTCTGGTTTGGATTTTTCCCCCAATTGTATGTCCTCTCTTGTTTTACTAGACCTTCGTTCTATTTTAATGTGAGTTCAATCTTTGACTCAAATATATATATATATATCAAAATTAATTTTAATTTTTTTCCGGGTTAGCCCCAATTGAAATGGACCAGGTCCAAATTCAAGCGGACCTAAACTTATTTAATTAAATAAAAAATAACAAAAAATTAGCCACCTCCAAAACGATGAACGATGAACCCGGTCCAAAGGATGAACGCGAGCAAAGCCTTGAATCCGAGTGGAGCTGTTCGAAAGCTGAAGATGGCGATGAACTGAGTTAGCGAAGGCGTAATCATTGTCCCCGAACTCAGGGGGTTTGATTGATGAAGAAATGTCGAGCTCGCAATCTAGGTGCGTCGTAGATCTGTAGATGATCGGAAAACCCAATTGAGATCGACCGAGTCTCAGAGGAGGAAGACGACTGGTCTGGGGGTGTGGTTGAGTTCGACGAAACGAAGTAAGGAAGTTCGGAGCTGGAATGAACCCGCAGTCGAGGAACCAATTCCGAATGATTGTGTTTGATGGCTGGTTTTTCTGTGCAGGTCGATGACGAGAATAAAGAATGAAGGGACCTCGATGTCCTCAAATGCTGCGGCTTCGATGCACTCCACCTGCTCTATGATATGCCTCAACGCATGAAACCAAAGCAGGTCGAAGCCATGTGAAACCGAAGTCGAGCAAGGCCGACCGCATTAAATACCTGCTTGGAGTCATTTTCCATTTCCGTGAGCTCCAGTCCCCTCTGCCTGCAAGCCATGAGTCCAGTCCACAAGGTCTTAGCCTCTGCTTGCATCGATGTCCCCTGACCCAGCCGGATTGTGAAGGCCAGGACCCCTGAACCGTTGCTGTCCCGAACAATGCCTCCGCCTCTCATGTCGCCAGAAACGCACGAACCATCCGTATTCATCTTCAGGCCTCTAGTGGGTGGATGCCATCTGACCCAATTATCCGGGGAGATATTCATACCGGCCAGGGTACCGGGGATAACATGCATGATCCGCTGCAGGGTAGGTGCCTCCCGCCACCTGCTGAGAGCCCTAACCATGTCCAGGAGAAGATTTTGAGTTCTTATGATGATCGCGCGCGCAGACGATCCCACCCCTTCATGGAGCCACTGGTTCCGCGCCTGCCACAGACACCAACAGCCTGCCTGCATAACTAGAGTGCGCACCCTTCTCTCGTGCCCCTCTCTCCCCGCTCCATGAAACCATCAGATGATAAAGGACTGCTCAGCCATTGCAGGTATGGAGAAACCAGTAAATTCACCAAAGAACTTCCACACCTCCTCTGCCCATTCGCCCAAAGAACAGGTGATCCCAACTCTCCTCCATATTCCGGCTACAACAACCACATTTAGACGCCATACTCACACCGCATCGTTTGATGTTCTCATCGGTGGGGAGTGCTCTGTTCCGAATTCTCCAAGAGAGAAAATTATACTTGGTGGGGATGTTTTTGCACCATAACACCTCACTCCAATCGTCCCCTGCAACCTGAGCGAAAGAGACCCGCTGATAATCTTTGGTTGTGAAAGATCCTGAAGAAGACGGGGTGAACACACATTTGTCTGGCTTAGAGTCCAGTTCAATGAGCTGGAAGATATCCATTTGATCCCTATTGAACACCGCGTTGGTGAACATAGGATAAAGGCTAGCCTCTTTAAAAGAAATGGCCGTGGCCGGACACCCTGGGTTCCCTATGTTCTCCCCACTCCAATTGTCGTGCCAAAAGGAAACTTCGCCGGTCCCCACAATCCACCGAGAGAAAGGTTGTATGGAGGAAACCAGAGGTCCGATCTCTCCCCAGAGAGGGGAGGCGTGGCCATCCCGAGCTTCCCAGTCCCTCGCGCAGCACTCATGCATAACCTGCCCCCACAGGGTCTGACGCTCCAGCGCCTCCCACACCAATTTGGCATGCTTGCAGGTTACAGTATCATCGAGGCTCCGAACATTAATTCCACCTTCACTTATAGGCCTCGCCATCCCGTGCCAAGCCGCCCAATGCCTTCTGCCCGCTGACCTCGGGTCCCATATGAAACCTGTGAGAACCCTGTCCATATTGTGAATAATTCCTTTGGGTACCTTGACTGTCGATAAAGCGTGAGCCGGGGAGGCCAAGATTACGCTATTAACCAACGCAATCCTCCCCCAAAGGACAGGTACCTGTTCTTCCGGTGGAGGACCCTCTCCGATATTCTACAAACCAGTGGGTCGAATCACGAATGCGTAGACTCGTCGAAGATATTGGGGCTCCTAGGTACACCATGGGAAGCTCTCCTTTCTGCATGCCCAAACTCTGGCTCACCTTGCGAACCTGGCTGGCGGAGCATCGACTCGATATGTAGAAACTACTCTTCACCTTATTGATAACTTGACCGCTCCAATAGCTATACTCCTCCAGTATTCTGGTCATACCCCTCACTAATCTGCTCGAAGCATTCATGAAGATGATAGAGTCATCCGCAAACATGAGGTGCGATACCGATGGGAAACAGATCCTCCTTCGATACGGGGAGATCTCTCCTCTGTTGATGCTAAGCTGAATGAGACGACTAAGCACGTCCTGGGCCATGATGAAGATGGTCGGAGATACGGGATCCCCTTGCTTGAGCCCCTGCACCGCTTTGAAGAAGTCGAACGATTTTCCCATGAACACAATTGACATCCACGCAGAGCAAAAGCAGCGAAAGATAAGATCAATGTTCCAGGGAGAAAGACCCATACCTTTCAGGACTCTGTTGATGAAGCCCCACTCCAATCAGTCGTACGCCTTTGCTCATATCGAGCTTTACTTCCATATTCGACCTGCGCGTATTGAAGTTGATGTCCCTGATGGTTTCTTGGGCCAGTGCAATCGCCCCCTGGATGGAGCTTCCCTTCACGAATCCATGTTGTTCCATGGCTATCCATTTGGGTAGATGAATGGATAGTCGAGCATAAATAATAATGGCAAGTATCTTATAGGGCACATTACACATGCTTATCAGCCGGAAGTGCTCCATCGAGGTAGGTGACTTGGACTTGGGAATGAGCACCACCGTGGTAGCACAAGCAACCCGTGGTAACAAACCTCCTTAGAAATAGTCTTGTATCGCCTCGATAATGTCAGCTTTCACCGTCTCCCATGATGCTCTGTATAAGCCACCAGGAAACCCGTCCGGACCCGCCGAGCTCTCTGGATTCAAACTCATCATGGCGCCACAAATCTCCTCCTCTTGAGGGATGGCCCCGAGGACTTCGTTATCGCGATCCGAGAAGTTGACCTCTATTACATCAAAAACCCCCTCGCCCCCCGAGTATCCATTCAGAAACTGAACTCTGGGGCCTGCAAGAAGGTCAAGGAAGTAGAGGCTAGCCATCCTCCCTCCCACCTCCTTGTCGTCGATGAAAGTCTCATCCTCCATCTCTATGTTCGGTTTAACCCATCCGCTCCTTTCCTTAATACAAGCACGGAAATACATCGTATTTCTATCACATTCCTTGAGCCAATTAATCCTCGCATCCTCCCTCGCCTGACGTTCCTGTTTGAGAAGCATGTCTGTCATGAGCTCTTTCCTACTGGTGAGATCTTTAAAGAGACTATCATCCCAATCCTCTTCGAGCTGCCTTTCCATCCAGTCCACCTCTTGCATAACTGCTTCCAACTCTCGATCAGACATATACTTATCTTCCGACCACAGATGAAGCTGAGTCTTAAGCCGCCTTAGCTTGCTGTGCAAGCCTATCCATGTGTGTCCCTAGGACGTTTCTTTCTAAGAGTCGCGCACCAAATCATCATATCCTGGGACCTGAGTCCAGTGTTGGTAGAAATGGAACTGAGTTTGTTGCTCATGCCCGGAGGATAAGGAGACCAGGAGTGGGGAATGATCCGATATACCGCGCGATAGGTGCACCCCCCGGGTATTGCCAAACGTTGAAACAACCTGCATGTTGGCTAAACATCTATCTAGACAACTCCACGACCTGCGGTTGCCCCGTTGGTTATTACACCACGTAAAACGATCTCCAACAAACCCAAGATCCATCAGACCCCTGCCTGCCAAGAATTGAGCAAAATCAAGGCTAGCTTTTCTGTTGAAAGGGCCTCTGCCCTTCCGCTCCTCCGGATCCACAACGACGTTAAAATCCCCTCTAACAATCCATGAGAGATTTCCTGGATCAAACGTGTTGATATCATTCCATAGGGTCTCCCTTTGCTGGGCGTCACACTTGCCATAGATGAAGGAGACTAAAAAAGAGAAGGTGTCTAGGGTCGCCTTAGCTGTGATGAATTGGTCCCCCGCTTGCACCAGATCGACCGAAATCCTACTATGCCAGAAAATCCATATATGTTGGTTGGACAGCTCAGCATGCATACACCCCTGCATTTTGATTTTCTTGGAGATCTCACTAATCCTCTTGGACTGTTGCTTGTGCTCAAGAGTGGCCACCATCAGTACCTTATGTTTGAGAATCTCCGACGCCAAGAAATCTGTCTTGACGCGAGCTCTGATACCCCGGGTGTTCCAGATAAGCAGAGGTATCATTGGGAGAAGAAGTTCTTGGGCCTGCCCCAGATTGCGTGGCTTTCTCAAAGCAGGAGACCCCCCGCCTCTTTAGCTTCATGGATTGTGATCTGGTGCACATTCCTGTGCTTCTGGCCATGGTCATCGAGGAGGGAGACCCATAGCCTTGGATCCGGGTATACAATCTTCCCTTACTAATCGGGTTGGAAGTAGCCTTCCTCCTCCGACCACCATCCTCCCGCTGTTGAGCTTCCTTTGGGGGTGAGGGAGAGGGTGAAGTTACTCTTGTCGGCGAAGATCCCTCAAAGTTAAAACCCAGAGGCACCAACTCCTTGGAACGCTCCTCCCCACCAAGCTCTCTTCGGGCCATAACTCTAACCAGAGGAAGAAGATCTGGAAGGCCTTGGGTGAAAACATGTCGAGATAGATGGGCATCACCCCAATCCTGAGGCAGGTACCTCGACACATAGGGGACCATATCCTAACAAGGTGCTAGACCATCCTCCCCGTCCGGGCTTGGTTGTATCTCCAGATCCACAACCCTAGTGAAGGGTTGCAAGCAGTCGGATGGGGCATGCACCTCCTCAGTGTCCTGGCCCAAGGGGTTTTCATGCATCAGGGCTAACCAAACACCACCACCGCGAGCACCCTGGGCGGGCCGCCGCCGTCCATCCTGCCGAAGGCGACGACACATCTGTACCGCATGTCCCTGGAGAAGGCAGTGAGAGCAGAAACTCGGAAAAACATGGTAGGATAGATCTTGAACCCAACAAAAGGAATCCTTCACCCGGAGATCCAGTTTGTCCGCCACTAGAAGAGAAAGATCTAGCTCAATGTAGATTCGGGCCACAGAGACCTCCGCACATTGGCTGGTCTAGGGGTCTAAACACAGGAAGCCCCCCAAAGAGTCACCTATAGTTTTGAGAAAGCCTTCATTCTGAAAGGGGGGCGGAAGCCCCGGGAGACTGACCCACACCGCAGTGAAGGGACTTTCTTTCCCCCGGTGCGCATCCATGGGCCACTTGGTCAGATTAAAACTCCATCGTCCCCAAGCACGAGGGGCACGACACCACACTTGAATGAAGTCCTCCTACGACTCCAGACTGACCCGAGTGCATTCACGCGTCGCCCGAGCCATCCCCACAGAGATCCTCGGGAAGCAGGGATAGCCACTAGACGAAGAAGAACCACAAAGGGCGTCGCAGAAGGATGGATGAGAGGCAGCCACCACGGGAGGAGGAGTCAGGTAGGTACCTCTCTTTGGTAGCTTCAGATCAGCAAGCCCCGGGCCGGAGGCCAGGGGAGCTGACGAGGAAGGGCTAGGGTCATAAGACACCAAAATCGAAGGGGATGCCGCCGGCCAGGCGGAAGCATCCACAACAGTCGAATTTTTTTGAAAAGGGGGTGGCGCGTGCCACACGTTATCTGGGGCCTTCATTCCTCCTCATCAATTCCACATTCATTACATGGCCGTAATGAGGAGGAGATTAGGTGGTGAATTTTCCATTCTTTTCTTGAACAACAAGGCTAGAAGTTGGTTCCAAAATTAAGATGAGAAAGTTTTTTATACTCGGGACAAACTCTTCAATTCATTTGTATAGAAATTTTACCCTTGGAACACCACCAATGAAGTGATGCATAAAATCATCAGTTTTGTCCATGATTAGAATAGAGCTCTTTCATAAAGCTTGAGATAGATTTAGGGGGCTTCTTAGGAAGTTTCCCAACCATTACCTTACTCCCCATCTTCTTATAGATATCTTTTACAATGGTCTTACCCCTTACCATTAAAACATTGTAGACCAGTCCTCAGGTGGTGACTTTTCTGATATGACAATTGAGGAACTTAAAGAAATCTTTGATAATTTTTTAAAAAACTCCCAAAATAAAAGTTCTAGAAAGAAAAGTATCCATAGGAGTGAGTCCCATCCTATGGCTGTTATAATTTATTGTGATAATCATGTTAGATCATTTAGGGTGAAATTCCAACATTTTGGCATTTTTGGGAAGACTAGAACTTGCTTCCACAACTTTGAATTACCAGCCCAGTCCTCCGAGGATGTAAAATTTCTTGGGTATGGTCCTCTTTTGCAAGCTAGCAGTGCCCCATTCTCAAACAATCAAAATTAGAACCAAGGATTTAGGAACAACCCTAACTTGTCTCAGAGAGATAAGGGTGTTATTAAGAAATCTGATGCCTCTGAATTCCCACCATAAATAAGAAAACCTTTTCAAAATCATTTAGGGGTGAATCCTAAAATTCACATGGAAATATAGATGGGGTTTTAACCAATTATTGGTTTCTCAATAAGCTAGGTTTAAGGATGAAATGGACTCTCAAAAATCTACCCTAAACAATCTATAAATCCAAATGAGTCAAATGGAAAGAAACCTCAGAGGAAGGGAAAAGGGAAAGATTCCCAACAAAAGAATTACTAACCCAAGAGAAAATATACTGGTCATTACCACTAGATCATGTTTGATTACACAAGAGAACATTAGGGTTCGACCTATAAAAGTTGACATTAAAGATTTAACTGAAATTGGAAATGAAAATCTGGAAAATAATAAATTTGGAAATCTAGACAAAAAGGTATAAACTGGAAAAATTCATGAACCTTCAATTGGAAAAAATAAATAACTAAGTAATATGAAATGGGAAATAATAAAATAAGACAAGATGAAAGTTGAGTTTGAGGAGAAGGTGAGTAATCGACCTATTTTGAAGAATTATTCCCCTCCCATTCCCTTTCTGTAAAGAGTCAAAAAGAATAATGAACATAGATACTTGAAATTCATCTAGATGTTTATAACATTTAGCATAAACATGCATTTTGTGGAAGCCTTAAATAAAATCCCTTCTCATGTCATATTTCTAAAAGGGTTCTTCTCTAATAAAAGGGGTCAGAGAGAATTTACAACCATTAAGATTACTCAATAATATAGTGATTTCCTTCAAAATATTTTACCTCCAAAGTTAAAAGACTCTAAAATCCTTTTCATTTCTCATAGAATAAGAGAAAGTGCAGGGATCAATTTCCTATGTGACATAGAAGATAACATCAATATTACGCCTAACTCCTTATTTTAGAAGCTAGGAAGCTGAAACCAACTTCCATCTCTCTACAACTGGCGGATAGGCTAGTTACTTATCCTTATAGAAAGGAATATTACCTTTAAGTCAATCCAGGGAAGCTTGATTTTCCCACTGATTTCCTTCATGAAATGGAGTGTGGCAAGCAAATACCTATCATTCTGTGAAAACCTTTCTTAGCTGCCGGTGGGGCTATCATTGATGTTTCAAAGGGAAAGATAACCCTATAGGCTAGTGAAAATCAAGAATAGTTCTATGTTTTCAAGTATTTTCACTTGTTATAATTTAAAAATTGATATATGTTTCCATGTAGGTCTTTATAGTTGAGATTATGTAGGAAAACCATTTCCCTTTTGATGAAATAATTGAAGAACCAATCAATAAACATTTATAGTCTCTTATATTGAATCTGAATCCATAAAAGAACTAGAAAGAAAAGGGAAAATTGAGGTCCAAATTAAGAAATTCATTGATATATATCATGAAGTGGTCCATCCTAAACAAATCCTTGTTGTTGAGAGTGCTCCTCAAGTTGTTGAACATTGTTCACAACCTTCCTTTACACCTATTTTGGGTTTGTACTAGTCTAATTCACTTTCTGATCTTTGTGAATCTGTTTCAGTAGGGTTTTCATCTGTAAATGAGTGTTTTAAAGTAGAGGTAAAGTATGATATTTGTTCGTCCTCTTTAAAAGTTCAAAATAAGTTTTCCAGCCTTGATGAGTGTGTTAAAACTGTGAACTTGGACAACTTTATAGAGATGGACAATAATCTTATCTCTGATTAATTGAAATTCTTGGATGATGCATTCTCTGTCCCTAAGATTAATTTTTTTCGATGATCCAGGGGTCTCTTCCGCTACTTCACACAAAGAAATTGTCTCTTTGAATGTTTATGTTTTTTATAATGAGAAGGTTGTAGAAACTATTGCACCTGATTATGAATTATTGAATGTCTCAATTGTGAGGGAGCATTTGGGGAGTTATAATGATCATTCTGGTGATTTTTATGACCCATTTTCTTTAATCTTGGGTCCTTTTCATGAGATTCTAGGCATGGAAATAATAGGGAATTACCAACTTATTCCTTGGAACTCTATAATATTTAGGGAGAATTATGAAAGATGTTGGTGTACTAAAAATATTTAGAGAACATGGGAAAAATTCCATAAAAAATAGTGAAATACCAATTGTCAAGAACTTATACCCTCAAAGTGATCATGGTTATAATTTAATGAGGAAGTCCAGCTGGGGGCTTGAAAGCGCAAACGATTATCTCCTATCGACCGTTCAAGGTTCCGATGCTCTGCTAATGTGTATAACAACACTCGGGTCGAATCCTTGGCGATGATACTTTTTAATAGTCAGTTGTTTTTAGTTGATTGTATTTTGATTGGGGGGTTTGTTTGCAGAGTTTAATTGAAATGATTTATTGATTAATATTGATCTAACAATTTGATTAAGATTGGGGTGACTTCATCATTAGGTAGTTAATCTTGTGATATCCTTGAGCCTTGCTTTATATTGCATTAAATTAACACCCATGTCACAAGTTGACGTCGATTGGAATTCCTAAGTGTTAAGGCTTTAATCCAAGCCTTAACTTAACTAGGATTATAATCTCAATCAGCACTTGATTGTGTTAGTGTACTTATGTTTCCAATAATTCATGGAATCCATACGTTAAAAAAAATATGTCATTAATCCATGACATGTTAAGTCCAACATACACAATGTTAAATTAAAGAATACTCATCGAGAAAATACTCTCAATCACTTAACATCCCTAAATTTTGACTCACCCCAATGGTATATTTACTCATACATTAAGATGATTATAAATTTGGTTTATTATGTTTATGACGATGAGTTAATAAGTGAATAAAAATAATGGGATAAGAAAAGAGTTGTGCGCTGAACACAAACACACAAACAGTGATGAGAATTAAAAATGGAATTTTGATTGAATGAGGAATCAAAATAAGGGAATGGTTTTCATATTGATTTCAAATATTTTAATAGATTTAATATTTAAGAGCTTAGGGTGGATGATTAAAATATAATATGAAGAAGAAACTTGCATTAAAATTTAATTACAAAACAAAGACTTACAAGATTACAAATGAAGAAAAGCACAAAAGTAAATGAAATCAAAGAGAGAAGGAAGGGTCTCTCAAGTGAAAAAATGAGCATGGAAGGTCCTACCAAGACTTTTTCAAGGCTTTGATCATGCCAATATATGCTCCTCTCTTTTGAAATGCTGACCACATGCAAGGAGAACAGGGGTTGTATTTATAGCCCAAGGAGGTGGACAATTTTCATTCCAAATATTCTCCTCCACTTGCATCGAAAATTTTGCCTTCTATACAGCTGAATATAGATATGATCTCTTCTTCAACGTTGTAGATATTGATGTGTACTGTCATCCCTCAAAATTGGGCGTCCATTGGACTTTTTTAGCCAAAGTTATGGCAGTTTTAATAAACAATGTTAAACTGTCCATTTCTATCCATGCTTTTTCAATGGCTGAAAAGTGAATGGATTTTTGAATAGGAATATTCCTTTAAATAAACATAATTTATTCTAACACGTTTTCCGACCATATCTTATATTTTACAATGAAAAATACCAGCCTTATTTGATGATTAAATCCGGAGAAAGTGAAGGAATAGTGTTCTGATTTTAATTCCAGTCCATAATGGTGGGCTGGACTTCAAAGTTTCATTTGGGAACTTTGTTTTTGGAGTTGGGACTTGAAATTTTTATTAATTACTCCTTGAATTGTTATCTGAATGTTTGAGTAGAATGAACGAATTTTCACTTCTGGATTGATCCCATTAATTCAATCGTTATGGATGATCTAGTTTCTTCATAGATTCTGTGGGCCTTCTTGTGTGGTCCATATGACCCTTCAAATGACATAATTGGCCAATTATTCCTTCTAATGATATGTGGGAAATTTAATAAGGAATTCTAAAAAACATGAACCACACAATTTGGATCAGTAGGGGGATAGTTATTATTAAAACAATAAACATTCTTTAATCTGGATGAATTCAAATAGTGCTCTAAAATTATATTTAACATTTAAACATTAATATTTCACCCAAATTATGAAAATTTAATATAAAATCAGTAAAGGGATTATATAATAAGTAATGAAAATATTAATAACATCAAATCCCCCACACATAGTCTTGTGCATGTCCTCATGTGCAAAAAATATAAAAACATGAAAAAATCATTTTCACTCACCAACAAATATTAAAATTTTGTTTTCCCCAATCAGGGGAGGTTTAGAAAATTTTCTCATCCATATTGAATTATACCACAAGTTGTTACATAAACAATGTTCAAAAAACAATTCATTTTTTCATTCTCAAATTTAGAAATGAAAAATGGTGGCACATAAAACTTACTCCTCTCAAGATGATAAAATTAATTTATGGAGCTTCACTTATTCACCAAACTAAAGTGAAAATCTTAGATTTTGCAAGATATCTCAGCTTCCACTCCCTATCCAAAAGTGCTAAAAAATTAAGAGGTCTTTTTAGGGGGTTTTCTGTGGCTATGGGACGGTAGGAAGATGATATCCAAAAGATAGGAAAAAGGGAGTAAAACACTAACATGGAAAAAATGCACATTTTTTTTTAAATGAGACATGAAAGTAAATGGAAACACATATTTATGAGGGAATGAAAATGTGAAATAAGACACAAAATAGGAAAGAAATTTGAAGTGGATGAGAAGATGAAATATTTAAAACCCACAAAACTTCTTCTAATGACATAAGTGTTCATTTTTTTCTCTTTCTTTTGTATTTTTTTGAAAGTTGACTTGAAACAGATCTCACAATCATCTCCCAACCCATGTTTGATCTCCTCACGACACTAATTTTAACAGTTATAATAACATCAAAGGTTAAGGAAGATTTATTTTTAACCCACCCAAGATAAAGAAAAGGTTTTCATAGGCTCGAAGGGAGAAGGGATTGGGATTGTAATGTGGCTAACAAAGAAAAGGTTTTCATAGGCTCGAAGGGGATTTCAAAATGAGGATTAATGTTTGTTTAATGGGAGGCTATTTGGATATTATAATTATCACGAGGTTTAAAAAATTCCTCTATCATATTAATGAACACGGAAGTAGGAAATTCAGATCAAAGGTCCACAAACCCAAGACTCACAAATGGGGGTAAAAATAACACACATTTTGAAAAGATGGCTATAGGTGGCCTTGGCATGAAAGAAAATGTTGTTCCTCATGGGTGGGGAAAATCATTTTCCAAATAAAAAGTTGAGCATTCATTTTTTTCCGGTTTTGACACAATATTATTTATCCAAATTTATGAAGAAACCACAAAATTTTTGAGATGAAACCATGTATTTTGGCTCCCCAAAATGGTTGGATGAAATTTGAAAATTGGAAGGCGAGTAAGCATTACTCTTTATTTTTCATATTGTTTTTAAATTATTTTTTTTTTTAGTTTTTTAGGTATTTTTTAGTTTTTAATAAAGACACACCCACACAAAAGAGGAAGAGTAAATAAAAAAAATGTGATGAGGAAAGTGGTTAAAAACAATTAGAATGAGGGAGGAAGAAGAAAAAAGGGAGAGAGAGAGAGAGAGGGAGAAGAGGAGGGAAAGAGGTGCCCCTGGTTTGGATTTGGTGGGTTTTCATATCTATCTAGTGGTGGGTCAACTACAGAAGTTGGGGATCTAATGGAAGTCGATGTGGTTCCAGGATTGTGTGCCCTCTCATGGTGATTCTTTAACCGATGTCCATTAACTGTGAATGTCCTTTTTAAAGAGGGGTCTTCGACTTTCCCTACACCAAATGGATAAACATTAGTAATAACAAAAGGACCTTCCCAACGAGAATTAAGCTTACTTGGGTGAATCCGAAATTAAGAATTGAAGATCATTACCTTTTCACCTTCATTAAATACCTTTCTCAGGATGTTTTTATCATGAAATACCTTATATTTTTTTTGTAAAGATTGGAATTCTCATAGGAATCAAGTTGAAGCTCCTCCAGTTCAGTCAACTACAAAAATCTCTCTTCACCAGATTTTTCACAATCAAAATTACAGTTTTTCACAGCATAAAAAGACTTATGTTGGATTTCAACTAGTAGATGACATGATTTACGAAATACTAGACTAAATGGAAACATCCCAATGGGTGTTTTATAGACAGTTTGATAAGCCCAAAGTGCTTCACCAAGTCTTTCAGGCCAATCTTTTCTGGTGGGCTTAACAATTCTCTCAAGCACTCTTTTGACTTCTCTATTAGAAAGTTCATCCGTGCCATTTGTTTGGGGGTGATATGAAGTTGAATTTTTATGTAAAACCACATTCTTTTTCAAAATATATTCCATGGTCCTATTACAAAAATGAGTTCTTAAGTCACTTATCAAGGCACATGGTGTGCCAAATCGGGGGAAGATGTGTGTCTTTAGGAACTAACTAACAGTATGTGAATCATCCTTTCTATTAGGTTTGGCCTTGACCCACCTAGAAACATAATCAACCACAAGAAGAATGTATGAGAATCCATTGGAAGGGGGGGGGGATGGTCCCATGAAATCAATGCCCCAAACATCGAAGATCTCATAGAAAATTAAATGCTTTTGGGGCATTTCATTTCTCTTTGAAATTGTGCCAAACTTTTGGCAAGTGGAACATGATTGACAGAACTCATGTGAGTCCTTGAAGAGTGAAGGCCAGAAGAATCCAGAGTCTAGGACCTTTCAAGAGGTCCTTTGTGGTCCAAAGTGTCCACCTATGGGAAGTGAGTGACAAAATTCTAATATGGAATAATGTTCATCTTCATCAACACATCTCCTAATTACCATGTCAACCCCAGTTTTCCAAAGTTTATTATCTTCCCAAAAATAGAATTTTGAATCAATTTTTAGCTTCAGTTTTTTTCTTTTGAAAATTTTGCATGGAAAACGCCAGAAACCAAGTAATTTACAATTGGGGAATACCATGGTGACTTTGGAGTGAGATATGAAATGCGATCAGTGGTGAATTCAGGATCAATGATTTCTGAATGAGAAGAATTAGAAATTCTACTCAAGTGATCAGCCACAAGGTTTTCTTTTCCTGGTCTATCTTTGATTTCAAGGTCAAAATCTTGGAGCATTAGGATCCATATTATTATCCTTGGGTTGGAATCAATTTTCTTGAGTAATAACTTTATAGAAGAATGATTTGTGAAGATGATGACTTTGGCACCTAAGAGATAGGGACAAAATTTATCTAAGGCAAAAACAACTGCCAAAAGTTATTTTTCAGTGACAGTGTAGTGAGATTGATTTTCATCCAATGTTTTTGAGGCATAATATATGACATGAGGAATATTTTCTCTTCTTTGACCAAGAACAACCCCAACAACTCTATCAGAAGAATCACACATCAACTCAAAGGGTAAGGACCAATCTGGGGGTTGGACTATCAGGGTAGATGTAAGAGCAGTTTTTGAGTTCAACGAATGCCCTCTTGCAAACCTCATCGAAATGGAAAGTGACATCATTTTGGAGAAACCAAGTGAGTGGAAGGGAAATTATACTGATGTTATGGATGAATCACCGATAGAAACCGACATGACCAAGGAATGAATGAATGTCTCAAAAAGTGGTGGGTTCAGGAAGTGATTCGATCACTTCAATTTTTGGAAGGATCAACTTCAATACCCTCTTTTGAAACTATGTGCCCTATAACAATCCCATTTGCAACCATGAAGTGACATTTTTTAAAATTTAACACAAGGTTACACTTGACACACTTTTGAAGGACTAGAGAGAGTGAATGAAAGAACGATTCAAATGACTCACCATAAATGGTAAATTCATCCATGAAGACTTCCATGCAGTGTTTAATGAATTTAGAAAAGATACTCATCATACACCTTTGGAATGTTATAGGAGCATTTCAAAGGCCAAAAGGCATTCTCCTATATGCATATGTTCCAAAGGGGCATGTGAAAGTAGTATTTTCTTGGTCTTGAGGTGCGATTGAGATTTGGAAGTAGTCGATGTATCCATAAAGAAAGTAATAGTGTGACTTTATGGATAATATTTTTAGAATTTGATCAAGAAATGGAAGAGGGTAGTGATATTTTAATGTTTCAACATTCAATTTTCATTAATCAATGCACACACACCATTTTCTCTTTACTCGAGTTGTGACTACCTCTTTATGTTCTTTTGTGACAACAGTTATCCCACCCTTTTTAGGTAAAAATTGAATTAGACTAATCCATTCACTATCAGAAATTGGGTAGATAATACCAACTTGAAGAATATTGGTGATCTCTTCCCTAACTACCTCAAGTATAAGTGTATTGAGTCTTCTTTGTGGTTATCTAATTAGTTTGGATGATTCCTTAAGATGGATGTGATGCATGCAAAGGATAGGGTTGATTCCTGGTATGTCATATAGGGGCCAAACTAAGGCATTTTTCTTTTCCTCTAACACCTGAACAAGATTGGACTCCCTGGTTTTAGTAAGTGAAGAAGAGATAATGACAGGATAAGAGTGATCATGGAAAAGTAATGCATATTTTAGGTGTTCAGGAAGAGGTTTCAGACCCATCTCATCTTTCATTTGTGGGCTAGACAACTCAAGAATGGAGGAAGGGCTTTTAGTTGCTTCATATTTATTTTCCTTAATTCTATCCAAGGTGGAGCAGTAGAGATCAGAGTTGATGTGGGATTCAAGAGAGTTTTCAAGTTCTTCTAGATTAATGGATTCTATGAATGAGAGGTCAACATCAACTTCACTATTTATAACTTGGTTAATCAGGGTGAAAATTTCAAAAGATCCTTTCTCATTATAACATGATGAACATGATGGAATGGGTTTCAATTGATTCTTCTAAGTGTCCTCAAAATCTTGGATTGAGAATGCAGAGTGATCCTCAGATGGGTATCACATGGCTTGAAAAATGTTGAAATTGACCAGTTGGTCACCAAATTCCATGGATAAGATGCCTGAATGGACATCAATCTTGGTTCTAGCAGCATGAGGAATGGTCTTCCTAGAATTATGGGATATCAATAAGAGGTTGTCTCACCTTCCATGTCAAGGACATAAAAATCGGTTGGGAAGATAAGTTCATTGACACGAACAAGGACATCCTTGATTATTCCCTTAGGACTAGCTGTACTTCAATTGGCTAACTGAATGACAACGACTCATTGGGTGCAAGGGACCTAGACCAAGGTTGGAAAAGATGGATTTGGGTATGACATTAATTGAGGCTCCTTGGTCTATGAGTGCATCATTGAAGTTGTAACTTCCAATTTGTCATGGAACTGTAAGGGTCCCTAGATCTTTGCACTTTATGGGAATAGACTGCTGGGTGGAAACATTTTTGAGGATTCTAAGTTTCCTCTTGTGGGTGCACAATTCCTTTAGAAACTTGTCATTCTTTGAGATTTTTTATGGCATCTAATAGGGGAATGTTGACTTTAATATGTCTAAAAATGTCGAGCATTTCAGGATCGAGTTCAAATGACTTATTTGGATTAGAAATGGCTTGAGGAAAAGGAATTTGGTTCCTAAGTGGAATGGAAGGAGGTGAGAGAATGGATTCAAATTCCTTTTCAAGTTTCTTTTTCTTTTCATTTTCTAGGTCAAAATTTAAAGGGGAGTGGGAGGTCTCATCATGAGGCATAGAAATTTGACCAATTTGGGTTTCAATGTTCTTGAGGCTAGAATGGGTGAAGGAGACAAGATCTCCAACAGTGCTTTCCCATGGTTTCTTGGAATAAGAGGCTCGTCTCAGATTGGTATTACCTTGATTTTGGTTCTTGGGAAAGCGATTGTATTGGTTTGGGAATTTTGAAGGCTCACTAGGATAGTGGAATCCAGGAAGAGGATTGTTCCTTTGAGGTTGAGGAATAAAATGATAAGGTTGTTGGAAGTTACCAACACATTGACCATATTGGAATTGGTTTGGGTTTTCATGAGGGTATTTGGGGGGGTGAGAAATGGGATTCCCATATCTCATGTTAGGGTTATATGTAAAAGAGAAGGGTTGAGAATGGGATTGGTTGAAGTTTATAAAAAACTGACCTGATTGTTAAGGGTTGGGGTTCCGTTGAGCATATGCTGCATTGATCTCCATTGGTCCAGATGAATTAGATTTATCCTCTTGAAGTTGTGGACATGTGTCATTTGGATGATATGGGGAGCTACAAATTTCACAGTTCTTGATAGGTCTAGGGAAGAGAGATTGTGGAGAAGATGAGGTTGGGGATTTGGATGCCACAACTAGTTGTCGCACAAGACCTGTAAGTTCACTCATCCACTCGTTCGTCTTTTTCGGCTCTACAGATTGATTCTCTTGGGATTTTTGAACTAAAGAATGTCCTCAAGTATGTAATTGTTGTGTGTTTGTATCCATGTTGATTATGATATCTCTTACAACTGTAGGAGTTTTATCAACAAGAGAACCACCACTTGCAGCATCAATAAGGGTTCTCTCCATAGCCAATAAACCCTCATAGAAGTATTGGATCAATAGTTGGTCAGATATTTGGTTGTGTGGTCTGGTTGAAACAATATTTTTGAACCTCTCTCAATATTCATGGAGTGATTCATTTGCGAATTCATAGATACCACTTATTTCCTTTCAGATGGAAGTAGTTCGTGAAGCAGGAAACAATTTCTCTAAGAAAAGTTTCTTTATGTCATTCCATGTGGTTATGGAACCAGGATGGAGGTTGTAAATCCATGACATGGTGAAGTCATCTAGGTAGATAGGGAATTATCGGAGTTTGATTTGTTCCTTAGAAACCACTTGAGGCTTCATGGCATAACACACCACTTGGAACTCTTTAAGGTGGAGATGTGGATCCTCGCCGTCTAGCTTGTGGAAATGAGGAAGAAGATGAATCAAACCCGATTTGAGTTCTAAGTAAGCCTCTATGTTTGGATATTAAATACTAAGGGGTTGGTAATTTATATCAGGGGAAAAAATTTCTTTATGTGTTTGTTCCCTAGGATTGGCCATATCTAATTCAATTGGTTGGATAAGGACTGGTTCTTGAATTATTTGACTATCCCTAATGTTCTTCCTAATTTGGAAAATTGTTTGCTCAATTTCAGGGTCAAACAAATCCAAAGGATTTTTTGGGAGGCTACGGGGCATTCAAAGATATTTTGGAAGAAAAAGGTAGACAATTTTTTCTTTGTGTTTTTTTTTCATTTTTTTCATTTTTTGTTCAATAGCCAGAAACTAACGACTAATTAATTACACCGTCATTGGAAATGAAGCCATGTTAAAGTGCATCCAATTGTATCCTATCGACCATTCAAGGTTCCGATGCTCTGCTAATGTGTATAGCAGCACTCTGGTCAAATCCTCGACGATGATAATTTTTAATCGTCAGTTGTTTTTAGTTGACTGTATTTTTATTGGGGGGTTTGTTTGCAGAGAATAATTGAAATGATTGATTGATTAATATTGATTTAACAATTTTATTAAGGTTTGGGTGAGGTCATCATTAGGTATTTAAACTTTTTATATCCTTGAGCCTTGCTTTTATATTGCATTAAATTAACACCCATGTCACAAGTTGACGTTGATTGGAATTACTGAGTGGTAAGGCCTTAATCCAAGCCTTAAATTAACTAGGATTCTAATATTAATTATTAATTTATTGTTGTAGTGTACTTATAGTTCCAATAATCCATGTAATCCATACATTAAAAAAAATATTTCATTAATCCATGACATGTTAAGTCCAAAATACACAATGTTAAATTAAAGAATACTCATCGAGAAAATACTCTCAATCACTTAACATCCCTAAATTTTGAATCACCCAAATGGTAGATTTAATAATACATTAATATGATTATAAATTTAGTTTATTATTTTTATTATGATGAGTTAATAAGAGAATAAAAATAATGGGATAAGAAAAGAGTTGTGCGCTGAATACAAACACACAAATGGTGATGAGAATTAAAAATAGAATTCCGATTGAATGAGGAAGTGAAAGAAGGGAAGGTTTTTCATCTTGATTTAAAATATTTTAAGAGAATTAATATTTAAGAACATAGGTTGGATGATTACAATAGAATATGAAGAAGAAACTTTCATAAAAACAAAATTACAAAACAAATACTTATAAGATTACAAATGAAGAAAAGAACAAAAGTAAATGAAATCAAAGAGAGGAGGAAGGGTATATCAAGTGAAAACTTGAGTATGGAAGGTCCTCCCAAGACTTTTTCAAGGATTTGGTTTTGAAAATATATTCTCCTCTCTTCTAAAATTCCAACCACATGCAAGGAGAAGAGATGGTTGTATTTATATCCCAAGGAGGTGGACAATTTGCATTCCAAATCCACCCCTCCACTTGCATCATCAATTTGGACATATAGAAATCTGAATCTTGAGATTATCTATTCTTACAAGTTGTAGATATTGAATTTTAATGTCATACCTCAAAATTTTGAATCCATTGGACTTCTGTATCCAATTTTATAGCGGTTTTAATAAACAATGTTAAACTGTCCATTTCTATCCATGATTTTTCGATGGTAGGAATTTGAATGGATTTTTGAATTGTAAGATGCCTTCAAATAAAAATAATTTATTCTAACAAGTTTTCCTCCCATATATTATATTTCACACTGAAAACTCCCAGTCTTATTTGATGATAAATCAGGAGAAAATGCAGGAATAGTATCCTGATTTTAATTCCCATCCAGAATGGTGAGCTGGACTTCAAAGACTCATTTGGGACCTTTTTTTTTGTATTTGGGCCTTGAAATTTTTATTCACAACTCCTTGAATTGATATCCAAATGTTATATGAGAATTAATGAATTTTAACTTCTAGATTGATCCCAGTAATTCAATCGTTGTAGATGGTCCAGTTTCTTCACAGATTCTGTGGGCCTTTTTGTGTGGTCTATATGACTCTTAAAATGTAAGAATTGGCCAATTATTCCTTCTAATGATATATGTAAAATTGAATAAGGAATCCTAAAAAACAATATCAACAAAATTTGGATCATTAGGGTGATATTTATTATTAAAACAATAAACAGACTTCAATCTGGAAGAATTCAAACAGTTCTCTAAAATTATATTTAATATTTAAACATTAATATTTCTCACAAATTATGAAAATTTCATATAAAATCAGTAAAGGGAGTATATAATTTTTCATGAAAATATTAATAACATTAGGACTTTAAAAATAGCACTACATGGGATGTAACCCCTGATATTTAGTTTGGACTTTTGTTTTCTTTAAAAAATATATCTCTCACTCAGTTGTGTGAATCTCTATTTTTGTGAACCATTATCGTAAGAGGATAGGTGAAAATTACTATCAATAGAGAGATATAATTTTGTGGGTAATAAAACATCAAGAAAAATCTACTTACATGAGAATGGGGTCAATCTACAATGGAAAAATCAAAATGTTTTTGGATTATCAAGAGGGGTTACAAGATTGAGAAAATTCGGATCAAATTACCTTAAACTCAATCTTTGGTTTAAATTTTCTTGAACTTTAAATAATATATTTTAATGTTATTATATTTTAAATTTATAATATCTAGAAAATATTGAAAAAATGAAGTTATCTCAAAGATTTTAGGGGATCATGACTGAATGTACGTAGTTGATAAAGCCTCTATTTCAGGGGAGTTATTGTTTTAAATTATTCATTCTTAATTATTACCATTTGAGTTTAAATATTCCATATGGTTGGTAAATTTCATGGTTTTGAATTTTTTTGAAAGGTGTTGTTGCATTCTGAAATTAATTTGAAAAAAATGTTACTGGTTACTACTATTTCTTTGATAATCATTTATTGTTGAAATCATTTTCTAGCATCCTTATTTTTGTGTGTTCTTGGAAATCACTCATGAAATCACTCTTTACGCATGAACTCTTCTACAATTCATTTATAAACTTAATTTTTTATGTAATAAGATATCAGGAACTTATGCATGCTGTGAATTTTATGATTATTTGTGTTGATAGGTGAAATATTTTTTTGAGATTTTATTGGAAGCCCTTAAACATAAATTTTCACTACTAAATTGAAAATCTATTTTGAAGCTTAAACTTTCTTAAATGTTTTTCCACCTTGTGTTTCAACATTAGGTGAAATGTTGAGTTTTAAGTATGGGGGAGGGGTATTAAATGTGATTAACTATATTTCATTGTTGTACACATCAAAATACCCCTTAAAAGTTTTCAGAATCTCATTCTTTCAAGGACTGCTTCAGATTTTTTTTCCAGTGGGTGAACACTTTTCTCAAATTTGATTGTTGTTTTACCATTTTGAGAAGGTTAATATCTATTACTCCATGGATTTAATTAAGAGCATCATTTAATTTGCCTCTTGAAAAACATTCTTTTGTTAAAATTTTGGGAGTACGTCTTACGATCATCATTGAATTAATATTTTGATTTGAATTAAACTTTTAAGATATGCATAAAAATATACTTTGAAACAAGAATCCTAATCCAGGATGAACTCTTCATTCATTATTCTTTACTCATTTATTATTGTATGAGTTATTTATTCCACTAATATATTTTTACTCCACCTCATCTGATGGTGTGTATATTTATTCCAAGTTCCAAAATTATGTGGATCTATTCTTTGAGAGGTAAAGATAATTTTATAATTTCAGTTAGATGCATGTTGAACTGTATTGAATCCTCTTTAAAATTTCCAATTTCAATAATTTTTATAAAACATAAAACCAAATCCAAACTAAAACCATTTAATTTCAAAAGGTAAATCACCTGACTACTTGAGAGGGTCCATGGGGAACAATATTTATAAAAATCAATTCTTTATGAAATTTTAGTTTTTTAGTATTGAGATCCCTTTTTGTTCCACTAAGAATTTGACTAATTGGTTTATTGAGGACAAAAAAATTCTATGTATGGGGAAATTTGATGCGACCTTTTATAGATAAAATTATCCACGTCATAAGTTTATAATTCAGAGTTTAATAAAAATTGTTATTTTATCAGGAAAATATTGAATTATTGTTTATTTGATGATGAAATAGTTGACCTTTGAATTCCATTATAAATGTGTGTTTTTTGGGGTTTTAACAATCAAGTTTTTTATGCTTTAATATTTATATTTATTTAAAGAACAATTTTTTATTGTATGTTTTTATGAGACTCATTGTAGAAAATCTTTTAAAGTGATTCTAATGTTATGGTTGTCATGGAATTAATTTATTTAATATTCCATAATGTTTTATTTGGAAATAAATTTTTGGAATATAATTTTATATAAAAATATTGAAATTCATCATTTTAATATGTTTTTAATTTTTAATTTTCATTTTTAATGAATAAATTCTCATAGTTTTTTAATTTTTTTGCAAGAAGATTTTCCCTATGATAAAGCGTCAAGCTACCATGGATAATCAACAATATCACCTTCAAGATATCGCATGATTTCAAGTGACTATAAGAACCCATGTACCACAATACAAACAACTCAATTGACCTCATGTTGAAAATTTTCCCAATTTTGAAGCTACCACAATATAAAGGGATGAAGCTACCATGATATATCCCAAGTTGTCGCGACCAAGCTACTATGTGGAGAAGAAAGCTACCATTCTTGATTTTATCGAATGATCGCAAGAAGCTTTCCAATATACCATGTTTATCCACCATAAGAATAAACCTTTAACCTACCTTCCTCAACCCGCTTCACAGAAACTGGCTGTAGATAAATAATCATACGACCAATTGAGATTTGGCAATCGAAGATGCTTAAATAAGTATCAATGCCACTATATTTTTACTAAAGAAAAAATCGAAAAACATTTTGATATCTCTATGAATGGTCTTAATAGAAGATGATGAATAATGATCTGGGTCCAAAGGATGAATGCGGTTGAAGTATCAAATCTAAGTGGGTATGTTCGAAAATCGAAGTTGTCGATGAACCGAGATAATGAATCCATAATCACTGCCCTTGAACTCAAGGGGTTCAATTGATAAAGAAATGTTTATCTTGCAATCTGGGTGTGTCGTAGATCTATTGATGATCAAAAAAACTAATTTATATTGACCAAGTCTCAATGAAGGAAGATGAATGATCTGGGAGTGTGTTTGTGTTTGATGAAATGAAGCAAGGAAGTTTGGAGTTGGAATCAACCCACACTAAAATAACCAATTTTTAAATTATTGTGTTTTATGGATTGTTTTTCTATGTAGGTTAATAATGAGAATGAATAATGAAGGTACATATATGTTCTCAAATTATACGGCTTCAATGTTGCAGATCGATGCACTCCACCTACTCGATGATATACCTCAATGCATGAAGCCAAATTAGGTCAAGTCCAAGGGAAAATGAAGTCGATCAAGGATGTTTAACATTTGAACAAGATTTTTGACAAACATTAATTATGAAAAGTCTGAAATTTTTATGGATTTTAATAGTCGTTGTTTTGAGAGAATGGTTGTGTGGGGATAGAGAAGACAAAAGTAGAGAAATTGGTTTTCCCTAGTTTGAGTTTTTTGAAGTTCTTTCTTCTACAACAAAGGTCATATTGTTTTTGGAAAGATGGTGACAATCAAAGATGGAATCAGATTAGGGTTGTCATGAACTTAGTGATCCTAGCTTGTTCAAATTGTTGAAGCTGAACTTAGGCACAAAAAATGATAATTGGAAGCATTGAAGTCCGAACACTAGTTCAAATGCAGAGGACGAATAATCACCAGACTCACATGAAAGGATTGAAAATATTATGGTGAAACAATCGAAGATTCACCAATTTGAGGAATATTAGATTGTTTGAGAAAAGAACGTGATGAGAGAAAAGGGCACCACCATTTGAAATCAATGTATGCCTGAGCATCTGGCCCTGTGTCTTCATTGAAGATCCAATTTACATGGATGATTGAACAATTTCGGGTAGAAACCGCAAAAAAATTTAACCTAAAAATAAAAAATAACTTTTCCATGGTCCTTGAACATTATGGAAAGGTTATGTACACATTTTATAGGCTGCATTAATGTCATCTAGGACACACCGCACTGGGCTAAAAAAGGGTATTACCAATTCAGAAAAAGTAAATAAAGGTACTAAAATTTGAATTTAATTCATCATGGGATACCCTAATTCTCAAACTATAATACTTAAATATAATACAAGAATAATTATAAGGAATCTTATGGAGAATTGTTGAAACTAATGAAGAATGAATCAACCCTGGAACTTATCCAGGATCATCACACTTGGACCAGTAACTGACACACGTGGGTCTTCCAATATTTACGGGGGAGATTTTCTTTAGTCATGTGATGGAGATTATGATTATTGAGAGGCGTTACATGTGGTAGTCAAGATAGGTGAGTCTAATGCAATTGACTATGATCCATAGGAATATCTAGTTTTATAATACAATTTTAAGGACAAAACTACCAATCAATGACATATTTGTGGAGAGAGGAAACTAACTAAGTGTGGAGCCATATCAGGGGATAGGGAATACTCAAGAAGTAGTCAGTCAAGCTGGAGCTTAAGGAAGGAGGATAATTCTAACATGGAAGTTTCCTTTTATCTCTCCCTTTTTCATCCTATATCACTATATCCAGAAGATCTTATTTAATATATTTTTTTTGATGCTATCTTCAATAATTGATTATTTCAATGGAATCAAATTGTAATGAGTTGAATTATTTTGTCCATTCTGATATTGTTTTCACAATTATCTTTAGTTTAATCATTCATCTAGTGTTCCCATTTTCATTCTTTATGAGTATCATTTATACACCACACTCTATGTCATTGGGTGTCAGTAGTGGAAAATTTACCTTTGAACATCAATCAAAGTACTTAAAATTGGAAAATACTGTGATTATTTTCTCCATTAAGAACTTTTCATTTGATAATTCTTGATTGACAAATAACTTCTAGGGATATTTCATTGCATCGTGCTGATCATCGAGTGATAGTTAGGTGTTTCAACACCTTTTATTCATATCACTGACATAATTGTGATTAACCTGAAGCAAGAACATAAAATATTTTTAATCAATTTAGCTCAAAGGTCCACAAACTCAAGACTCACAAATGGGGGTAAAAATAACACACATTTTGAAAAGATGGCTATATGTGGCCTTGGTATGAAAGAAAATGTTGTTCCTCATGGGTGGGGAAAATCATTTTCCAAATAAAAAATAGAGCATTCATTTTTTTTGGTTTTGACACAATATTCTTTATCCAAATTTATGAAGAAACCAAAAAACTTTTGAGATGAAACCATGCCTTTTGACTGCCCAAAATGGTTGGAAAAAATTTGAAAATTGGAATGAGAGTAAGCATGAATCTTGATTTTTTATATTGCTTTTAAATTATTATTATTATTTTTTAGGTATTTTTTTTAATAAAGACACATCCACACAAAAGAGGAAGAGTAAATACAAAAATGTGACGGGGAAAGTGGTTAAAAACAATTATAATGAGGGTAGAAGAAGAAGAAATGGAGAGAGAGAGAGAGGGAGAATAGGAGTTAAAGTGAAAGAGGTTCCCCTGGTTTGGATTTGGTGGGTTGCCATATCCATCCAGTGGTGGGTCAACTACAGAAGTTGGGGATCCGATGGAAGTTGATGTGGTTCCAGGATTTTCTGCCCTCTCATGGTGATTCTTTAACTGATGTCCATTAACTGTGAATGTCCTTTTTGAAGAGGGGTATTGGACTTTCACTACACCAAATGGATAAACATTAGTAATAACAAAAGGACCTTCCCAATGAGAATTAAGCTTACCTAGGTGAATCAGAAATCAAGAATTGAAGAGCATTACCTTTTTACCTTCATGAAATACCTTTCTCAGGATGTGTTTATCATGGAGTACCTTATATTTTTCTTTTTACATATTATAATTCTCATAGGAATCAAGTTTAATCTCCTCCAGTTCAGTCAACTACAAAAATCTCTCTTCACCAGATTTTTCACAATCAAAATTACAGTTTTTCACAGCCCAAAAAGACTTATGTTGGATTTCAACTAGTAAATGAAATGCTTTAGGAAATACTAGACTAAATGGAAACATCCAAATGGGTGTTTTATATGCAGTTTGATAAGCCCAAAGTGCTTCAACAAGTCTTTCAGGCCAATCTTTTTTGGTGGGCTTACCAATTCTCTCAAGCACTCTTTTGACTTCTCTATTAGAAAGTTCATCCATTCCATTTGTTTGAGGGTGATATGAAGTTGAAGTTTTATGTACAACCACATTCTTTTTCAAAATATATTCCATGGTCCTATTAAAAAAATGGGTTCTTAAGTCACTTATCAAGGCACATGGTGTGCCAAATCAGTGGAAGATGTGTGTCTTTAGGAACTCACTAACAGTATGTGAATCATCCTTTCTATTGGGTTTGGCCTCGAACCACCTAGAAACATAATCAACCACAAGAAGAATGTATGAGAATCCATTGGAAGGGGGGAATAGTCCCATGAAATTGATGCCCCAAACATTGAAGATCTCACATAAAATTAAACGCTTTTGGGGCATTTCATTTCTCTTTGAAATTGTACCAAACTTTTGGCAATTGGAACATGATTGACAGAACTCATGTGAGTCCTTGAAGAGTGAAGGCCAGAAGAATCCAGAGTCTAGGACCTTTCAAGAGGTCCTTTGTGGTCCAATGTGTCCACCTATGGGTAGTGAGTGACAAAATTCTAAGATGGAAGAATTTTCATCTTCATCAACACATCTCCTAATTACCATGTCAACCCCAGTTTTTCAAAGTTTATTATCTTCCAAAAAATAGAATTTTGAATCAATTTTTAGCTTCATTTTTTGTTCTTTTGAAAATTTTTCATGGAAAACACCAGAAACCAAGTAATTTACAATTGGGGAATACCATGGTGACTTTGGAGTGAGAGATGAAAGGCGATCAGTGGTGAATTCAGGATCAATGATTTCTGAATGAGAAGAATTAGAAATTATACTCAAGTGATCATCCACAAGGTTTTATTTTCCTGGTCTATCTTTGATTTCAAGGTCAAACTATTGGAGCATTAGGATCCATCTTATTATCCTTGGGTTGGAATCACTTTTCTTGAGTAAGAAATTTATAGAAGAATGATTTGTGAAGATGATGATTTTGGAACCTAAGAGATAGGGACAAAATTTATTTTAGGCAAAAACAACGGCTAAAAATTCTTTTTCAGTGATAGTGTAGTGAGATTGATTTTCATCCTATGTTTTTGAGGCATAATCGATGACATGAGGAATATTTTGTCTTCTTTGACCAAGAAAAACCCCAACAGATCTATCAGAAGAATCACACATCAACTCAAAGGGTAAGGACCAATCTGGGGGTTGGACTATCAGGGTAGATGTAAGAGCAGTTTTGAGTTTAATGAATGCCCTCTTGAAAACCTCATCGAAATGGAAAGTGACATCATTTTGGAGAAACCTAGTGAGTGGGAGGGAAATTATATTGATGTTATGGATGAATCACCGATAGAAACTGACATGACCGAGGAATTAATGAATGTCTCAAAAAGTGGTGGGTTTAGGAAGTGATTTGATCAATTCAATTTTTGGCAGGATCAACTTCAATACCCTCTTTTGAAACTATGTGCCCTAGAACAATCCCATTTGCAACCATGAAGTGAAATTTTTCAAAATTTAACACAAGGTTACACTTGAAACACTTTTTAAGGACTAGAGAGAGTGAATGCTAGAACGATTCAAATGACTCACCATAAATGGTAAATTCATCCATGAAGACTTCCATGCAGTGTTTAATGAATTTTGAAAAGATAATCATCATACACCTTTGGAATGTTGCAGAAGCATTGCAAAGGCCAAAAGGCATTCTCCTATATGCATACGTTCCAAAGGGGCATGTGAAAGTAATCTTTTCTTGGTCTTGAGGTGCGATTGAGATTTGGAAGTAGTCGGTGTATCCATCAAGAAAGTAATAGTGTGAGTTTATGGAAAATATTTTTAGAATTTGATCAAGTAATGGTAGAGGGTAGTGATATTTTAATGTTTCAACATTCAATTTTCAGTAATCAACGCACACACGCCATTTGTTCTTTACTCGAGTTGTGACTACTTCTTTATGTTCTTTTGTGAAAATAGTTATCCCACCCATTTTAGGTACAAATTGAATTAGACTAACCCATTCACTATCAAAAATTGGGTAGATAATACCAACTTGAAGAATCTTGGTGATATCTTCCCTAACTACATCAAGTATAATTGTATTGAGTCTTCTTGGTGGTTGTCTAATTAGTTTCGATAATTCTTTAAGATGGACGTGATGCATGAAAAGGGTAGGGTTGATTCCGGGTATGTCATCCAGGGGCCAAACTAAGGCCTTTTTCTTTTCCTCTAACACCTGAACAAGTTTGGACTCCTTGGTTTCAGTAAGTGAAGAAGAGATAATGACAGGATAAGAGTGATCATGGAAAAGGAATGCATATTTTAGGTATTCAGGAAAAGGTTTCAGACCCATCTCATCTTTCACTTGTGGGCTAGACAACTCAAGAATGGAGGAAGGGCTTTTAGTTGCTTCATATTTATTTTCCTTAATACTATCCAAGGTGTAGAAATAGAGATCAGAGTTGATGTGGGATTCAAGAGAGTTTTCAAGTTCTTCTAGATTAATGGGGTCTATTAATGAGAGGTCAACATCAACTTCACCATCTATAACTTGGTTAATTAGGGTGAAAATTTCAAAAGATCCTTTATCATTATAAAATTATGAACATGATGGAATGGGGTTCAATTGATTCTTCTAAGTGTCCTCAAAATCTTGGATTGAGAATGCAGAGTGATCCTCAGATGGGTATCACATGGCTTGAAAAATGTTGAAATTGACCTGTTGGTCACCATATTCCATAGATAAGATGTCTAAATGGACATCAATATTGGTTCTAGAAGCATGAGGAATGATCTTCCTAGAATTAGGGTATATCAAGAAGAGGTAGTCTCACCTTCCATTTCAAGGACATAAAAATCGGCTGGGAAGATAAGACCATTGACACGAACAAGGACATCCTTGATTATTCCCTTAGGACTAGATGTGCTTCGATTGGCTAACTAAATGACAACGACTCATTGGGTGCAAGGGATCTAGACCAAGGTTGGAAAATATGGATTTGGGTATGACATTAATTGAGTCTCCTTGGTCTATGAGTGCATCATTGAAGTTGGAACTTCCAATTTGGCATGGAACCGTAAAGGTCCCTAGATCTTTGCACTTTATGGGAATAGACTGATGGGTGGAAACATTTTTGAGGGTCCTAAGTTTCCTCTTGAGGGTGCACAATTCCTTTAGAAACTTGGCATACTTAGGGATTTTTTATCGCATCTAATAGGGGAATGTTGACTTCAACATGTCTAAAAATGTCGAGCATTTCAGGATCGGGTTGAAATGAATTATTTGTCTTAGAAATGGATTGAGGAAAAGGAATTTGGTTCCTAAGTGGAATGGAAGGAGGCGAGAGAATGGATTCAAATTCCTTTTCAAGTTTATTTTTCTTTTCATTTTCCAGGTCAACATTTAAAGGGGAGTGGGAGGTCTCATCATGAGGAATAAAAATTTGACCAATTTGGGTTTCAATGTTCTTAAGGTTAGAACGGGTGAAGGAGGAAAGATCTACAATAGTGCTTTCCCTTGGTTTCTTGGAAGAAGAGGCTTGTACTAGATTGGTATTACCTTGATTTTGGTTCTTGGGAAAGCGATTGTATTGGTTTTGGAATTGGGAAGGCTCACTAGGATAGTGGAATCTAGGAGGAGGATTGTTCCTTTGAGATTGAGGAATAAAATGATAAGGTTGTTGGTAGTTACCAACACCTTAACCATATTGGAATTGGTTTGGGTTTTCATGAGGGTATTGGGGGGGGGGGGGTGAGAAATAGGATTCCAATATCTCAAGTTAGGGTTATATTTAAAAGATAAGGGATGAGAATGGGATTGGTTGAAGTTTCTAACAAACTGACTTGATTTTTGAGGGTTGGGGTTCCGCTGAGCATATACTGCATTGTGCTCCATTGGTCCAGATGAATCAGATTGATCCTCTTGAAGTTGTGGACATGTGTCAGTTGGATGATATGGGGAGCTACAAATTTCACAGTTCTTGATAGGTATAGGGAATAGTGATTGTGGAGAAGATGAGGTTGGGGATTTTTATGCCACAACTAGTTGTCGCACAAGACCTGTAAGTTCACTCATTCACTCGGTCATCTTTTTCAGCTCTACGGATTGATTCTCTTGGGCTTGTTTGACTAAAGAATGTGTTCGAGTATGTAATTGTTGTGTGTTTGTATCCATGTTGATTATGAGATCTCTTGCAGCTGCAGGAGTTTTATCAATAAGAGAACCACCACTTGCAGCATCAATAAGGGTTCTCTCCATAGCCAATAACCCTCATAGAAGTATTGGATCAAGAGTTGGTTAGGGATTTGGTTGTGTGGTCTGGTTGCAAAAATATTTTTGAACCTCTCCCAGTATTCATGGAGTGATTCATTTGGGAATTGACAGAAACCACTTATTTCCTTTCAGATGGAAGTAGTTCGTGAAGTAGGAAAGAATTTCTCTAAGAAACGTTTCTTCATATCATTCCATGTGGTTATGGAACCAGGATGGAGGTAGTAAATCCATGACATGGTAAAGTCATCTAGGTAGAAAGGGAATTCTCGAAGTTTGATTTGTTCCTTAGAAACCCCTTGAGGCTTCATGGCATAACACACCACTTGGAACTCTTTAAGGTGGAGATGTGGATCCTCACCAGCTAGCCTGTGGAAATGAGGAAGAAGATGAATCAAACCCGATTTGAGTTCTAAGTAAGCCTCTATGTTTGTATATTTAATACCAAGGGGTTGGTAATTTATATCAGGGTCAAAAATTTCTTTATGTGTTTGTTCCCTAGGATTGGCCATATCTAATTCAATTGGTTGGATAAGGACTAGTTCTTGAATTATTTGATTATCCCTAATGTTCCTCATAAGTTGGCAAAGTGTTCTCTCAATTTCAGGGTCAAAACAATCTGAGGGATTGTTTGGGAGGCTATGGGGAATTCAGAGATATTTTGGAAGAAAGAGGAATAAAATTATTTCTTTGTGTTTTTTTTTTCATTTTTTTTGTTTTTGTTCAATAGCCAGAAAATAACGACTAATTAATTGCACCATCCTCAGCAATGAAGCCATTTTAAAGTGTAGTCTATTGTATCTTATTGACCATTAAAGGTTCCGATGCTCTACTAATGTGTACAACAGCACTCAGGTCGAATCCTCGACGATGATACTTTTTAATAGTCAGTTGTTTTTAGTTGATTGTATTTTTATTGGGGGGGTTTCTTTACAGAGCATAATTGAAATGACTGATTGATTAATATTGATTTACCAATTTTATTAAGATTAGGGTGAGGTCATCATTAGGTATTTAAACTTGTGATATCCTTGAGCCTTGATTTATATTGCATTAAATTAACACCCATGTCACAAGTTGACGTTGATTGGAATTACTGAGTGTTAAGGCCTTAATCCAAGCCTTAACTTAACTAGGATTCTAATATTAATTAGTAATTTTTTTGTGGTAGTGTACTTATGGTTCCAATAATCCATGTAATCCATACATTAAACAAAATATTTCATTAATCCATGACATGTTAAGTCCAACATACACAATGTTAAATTAAATAATACTCATTGAGAAAATACTCTCAATCACTTAACATCCCTAAATTTTGACTCACCCAAATGGTAGATTTAATAATACATTAAGATGATTATAAATTTATTTTATTATGTTTATATTTATTATGATGAGTTAATAAAAGAATAAAAATAATGGGATAAGAAAAGAGTTGTGCGCCGAACACAAACACACAAACGACGATGAGAATTAAAAATAGAATTCCGATTGAATGAGGAAGCGAAAGAAGGGAAGGTTTTTCATCTTCATTTAAAATATTTTAAGATAATTAATATTTAAGAACATAGGGTGGATGAATAAAACAGAATATGAAGAAGAAACTTTCATTAAAACAAAATTATAAAACAAATAATTATAAGATTACAAATGAAGAAAAGAACAAAAGTAAATGAAATCAAAGAGAGGAGGAAGGGTATATCAAGTGATAACTTGAGTATGGAAGGTCCTCCCAAGCCTTTTTCAAGTCTTTTTTCATGAAAATATATTCTCCTCTCTTCTGAAATTCCAACCACATGCAAGGAGAAGGGAGGGTTGTATTTATAGCCCAAGGAGGTGGACAATTTGCATTCCAAATCCACCCCTCCACTTACATCATCAATTTGGACATATAGAAATCTGAATCTCAAGATTATCTATTCTTCCAAGTTTTAGATATTTAATTTTAATGTCATCCCTCAAAATTTGGCAGCCATTGGACTTCTGTAGCCAATTTTATAGCGGTTTTAATAAACAATGTTAAACTGTACATTTCGGTCCATGATTTTTCGATGGATGGAATTTGAATGGATTTTTGAATTGGAATACGCCTTCAAATAAAAATAATTTATTCTAACAAGTTTTCCTCCCATATATTATATTTCACACTGAAAACTCCCAGCCTTATTTGATGATTAAATAAGGAGAAAATGCAGGAATAGTGTCCTGATTTTAATTCCCATCCAGAATGGTGAGCTGGACTTCAAAGCTTCATTTCGGCCTTGAAATTTTTATTCATGACTCCTTGAATTGTTATCCAAATGTTAGATGAGAATGAATGAATTTTCACTTCTGGATTGAGCCCAGTAATTCAATCGTTGTAGATGGTCCAGTTTCTTCACAGATTATGTGGGCCTTCTTGTGTGGTCCATATGACTCTTAAAATGTAAGAATTGGCCAATTATTCCTTCTAATTATATGTGGAAAATTGAATAAGGAATCCTAAAAAATAATAAAAACAAAAGTTGTATCATTAGGGCGATATTTATTATTAAAACAATAAACAGACTTGAATCTAGAAGAATTCAAATAGTTATCTAAAATTATATTTAATATTTAAACTTTAATATTTCACAAAAATTATGAAAATTTCATATAAAATCAGTAAAGGGAGTATATAATATGTCATTAAAATATTAATAACATTATGACTTTAAAACTAGCAGTGCATGGGAGGTAACCCCTAATATTTAGTTTGGCCTTTTGTTTTCTTTAAAAAATATATCTCTCACTCAGTTGTGTGAATCTCTATTTTTGTGAACCATTATCGGAAGAGGCTAGGTAAATATTACTATGTATAGGGAGATATAATTTTGTGGGTAATAAAACATGAAGAAAAATCTACTTACATGAGAACGGGGTCAATCTACCATGAAAAAATCAAAATATTTTTGGATTATCAAGAGGGGTTACAAGATTGAGAAAATCCGGATCAAATTACCTTAAACTCAATCTTTGGTTTCAATATTCTTGAACTTTAAATTATATATTTTAATTTTATTATATTTTAAATTTATAATATCTAGAAAATATTGACAAAATGAAGTTAACTCAAAGATTTAAGGGGATCATGATTGAATATACGTAGTTGATAAAGCTTCTATTTCAAGGGAGTTATTGTTTTAAATTATTCATTCTTAATTATTACCATTTGAGTTCAAATATTACACGTGGTTTGGAAATTTCATGGTTTTGAAATTTTTTGAAAGGTGTTGTTGTATACTGAAATTAATTTGAAAAAAATGTTACTGGTTACTGCTATTTCTTTGATAATCTTTTATTATTGAAATCATTTTTTAGCATCCTTATTTTTGTGCGTTCTTGGAAATCACTTTTGAAATCACTCTTTATGCATGGAATCTTCTACAATTCATTTATGCAATTAATTTTTTATGTAATAAGATATCAGAAACTTATTCATGCTATGAATTTTCTGATTATTTGTGTTGATAGGTGAAATATTTTTTTGAGATTTTATTGGAAACCATTAAACAGAAATTTTCACTAGTAAATTGAAATTATATTTTGAAGTTTAAACTTTCTTAAATTTTTTTCCACCTTATGTTTCAAAATTAGGTGAAATGTTGAGTTTTAAGTATGGGGGAGGGGTATTAAATGTTATTAACTATATTTCATTATTGTACACATCAAAATACCCCTTAAAAGTTTTCAAAATTTTATTCTTTCAAGGACCGCTTCAGATTTTTTTTCCAGTGGGTGAACACTTTTCTCAAATATGATTATTGTTTTACCATTTTGAGAAGGTTAATATCTATTACTCCATGGATTTAATTAAGAGAATAATTTATTTTTTCTCTTGAAAAACATTATTTTGTTAAAATTTTGGGAGTATGTCTTACGATCATCATTGAATTAATATTTTGATTTGAATTAAACTTTTAAGATATGCATAAAAATAGACTTTGAAACAAGAATCCTAATACAGGATGAACTCTTCATTCATTATTCTTTACTCATTTATTATTGGATGAGTTATTTATTCCACTAATATATTTTTACTCCACCTCATCCGATGGTGTGCATATTTATTCTGAGTTCCAAAATTATGTGGATCTATTCTTCGAGAGGTAAAGATAAGTTTATAATTTCAGTTAGATTCATGTTTAAGTGTGTTGAATCCTCTTTAAAATTTCCAATTTCATTAATTTTTATAAAACATAAAACCAAATCCACACTAAAACCATTTAATTTCAAAAGGGAAATCACCTGACTACTTGAGAGGGTCCATGGGGAACAATATTTATAAAAAACAATTCTTTATGACATTTTAGTTTTTCAGTCTGGGGATCCCTTTTTATTCCACTAAAAATTTGACTAATTGGTTTATTGAGGACAAAAAAATTCTATGTATGGGGGAATTTGATGCGACCTTTTATAGATATAATTATCCACATCATAAGTTTATAATTGGGAGTTTAATGAAAATTGTGATTTTATTGGGAAAATATTGAATTATTGTTTATTTGATGATGAAATAGTTGACCTTTGTATACCATTATAAATGTGTGTTTTTTGGGGTTTTAACAATCAAATTATTTATGCTTTAATATTTCTATTTATTTAAAGAACAATTTTTTATTGTATGTTTTTTATGAGACTCATTATAGAAAATCTTTTAAAGTGATTCTAATGTTATGGTTGTCATGGAATTAATTTATTTAATATTACAAAATGTTTTATTTGGAAATAAAATATCAGAATATAATTTTATATAAAAATATTGAAATTCATCATTTTAATATGTTTTTAATTTTTAATTTTCATTTTTAATGAATAAATTCTCATAGTTTTTTAATTTTTTTGCAAGAAGATTTTCCCTATGATAAAGTGTCAAGCTACCATGGATAATCAAAAATGTCACCTTCAAGATATCGCATGATTTCAAGTGACTATAAGAACCCATGTACCACAATACAAACAACTCAAGTGACCTCATGTTGAAATTTTTCCCAAGTCTGAAGCTACCGCAAGATAAAGGGATGAAGCTACCATGATATATCCCAAGTTGCCGCGACCAAGCTACTATATGGAGAAGAAAGCTACCATTCTTGATTTTATTGAGTGATTACAAGAAGCTTTCCAATATACCATGTTGATCTACCATAAGTATAAACCTTCTACCTACCTTCCTCAACCCTCTTCACAAAAACTGGCCGTAGATAAATGATCATAAGACCAATTGATATTTGGAAATCAACCATGCTTAAATAAGCATCAGTGACACTTTATTTTTACTGAAGAAAAACTCAAAAAACATTTTGATATCTCTATTAATGGTCTTAATAGAAGATGATGAATAATGATCTGGGTCCAAATGATGAATGCAGTTGAAATCTCAAATCTAAGTGGGTATGTTCGAAATTCGAAGTTGTTGATGAACCGAGATAATGAATCCATAATCACCACCCTTGAACTCAAGGGGTTCAATTGATAAAGAAATGTTTATCTTGAAATCTGGATGTGTCATAGATCTATTGATGATAAAAAAAACTAATTTAGATTGACCAAGTCTCAATGGAGGAAGATGAATGATCTGGGAGTGTGTTTGTGTTTGATGAAACGAAGAAAGGAAGTTTGGAGTTGGAATCAACCCACACTAAAATAACCAATTTTTAAATTATTGTGTTTTATGGATTTTTTTCTATGTAGGTTAATAATGATAATGAATAATGAAGGTACATCAATGTTCTCAAATTATACGGATTCAATGTTTTATATCGATTCACTCCACCTACTCGATGATATACCTCAATGCATGAAGCCAAATTAGGTCAAATCCAAGTGAAAATGAAGTCGATCAAGGATGTTTGACATTTGAAAAATATTTTTGAAAAACATGAATTATGAAAAGTCTGAAATTTTTATGGATTTTAATAGTCACTATTTTGAGAGAATGGTTGTGTGGAGATAGAGAAGACAAAAGTATAGAAATTGGTTTTCCCTGGTTCCAGTTTTTTTGAAGTTCTTTCTTCTACACCAAAGGTCACATTGTTTTTGGGAATCTGGTGACAATCAAAGATGGAATCAGATTAGTCTTGTCATGAACTTAGTGATCCTAGCTTGTTCAAATTAGTGAAGCTGAACTTAGGAACAAAAAATGGTAATTGGAAGCATTAAAGTTCGAACACTAGTTCAAATGCAAAGGATGAATAATCACCGGACTCACATGAAAGGATTGAAAAAATTATGGTGAAACAATCGAAGATTTACCAAGTTGAGGAATATTAGATTGTTTGAGAAAAGAACGTGATGAGAACAAAGGGAACCACCATTTGAAATCAATGTATGCCTGAGCATCTGGCCCTGTGTCTTTATTGAAGATCCAATTTCCATGGATGATTGAATAATTTCGGGTAGAAACCACGAAAAATTTAACCTAAAAATAAAAAAATAACTTCACCATGGTCCTTGAACATTATGGAAAGGTTATGTACACATTTTATAGGCTGCATAAATGTCATCTAGGACACACCGCACTGGGCTAAAAAAGGGTATTACCAAGTCAGAAAAGGTACATAAAGGTACTAAAATGAGAATTTAATTCATCATGGGATACCATAATTCTCAAACTATAATACTTAAATATAATCCAATAATAATTATAAGGAATATTATGGAGAATTATTGAAACTAATGAAGAATGAATCAACCCTGGAACTTATCCAGAATCATCACACTTGGACCAGTAACTGACACATGTGGGTCTTCCAATATTTGTGGGGGAGATTTTCTTTAGTCATGTGATTGAGATTATGATTATTGAGAGGCGTTACATGTGGTAGTCAAGATAGGCGAGTCTAATGCAATTGACTATGATCCACAAGAATATCTAGTTTTATAATACAATTTTAAGGACAAAACTACCAATCAATGACATATTTGTGGAGAGAGGAAACTAACTGAGTGTGGAGCTATATCAGAGGATAGGGAATACTCAAGAAGTAGTCAGTTGAGCTGGAGCTTAAGGAAGGAGGCTAATTCTAATAGAGAAGTTTCCTTTTATCTCCCCCCTTTTCATCCTATATCACTATATCGAGAAGATCTTATTTAATATTTTTTTGATGCTATCTTGAATAATTGATTCTTTCAATGGAATCAAATTGTAATGAGTTTAATTATTTTTTCCATTCTGATATTGTTTTCACAATTATCTTTAGTTTAATCATTCATACAGTGTTCCCATTTTCATTCTTTATTAGTATCATTTCTACACCACACTCTATGTCGTTGGGTGTCAGTAGTGAAAAATTTACCTTTGAACATTAATCAAAGTACTTAAAATTGGAAAATACTGATGATTATTTTCTCTATTAAGAACTTTTCATTTGCTAATTCTTGATTGATAAATCACTTCTAGGGAGATTTCATTACAACGTGCTGATCATCGAGTGATAGTTAGGTGTTTCAACACCTTTTCTTCATAGCAATGACATAATTGTGATTAACCTGAAGCAAGAACATAAAATATTTTTAATCAATTTAGATTCATATAGTTCCCAAATTAGTTAACACTTTCTCATTCATATACCCATCTCATAGTTTCTTTCACTCAATTATATCTTATCTTTTATTTATCATCTTCTCACTGGTTGCATAATTTCATTTCTCAAACCTGAAATTGTTGTTTACTTGTGCTTATTTTTCTGTTTTATATTTTGTTTAGTTTTTTTATGGTTTACCAACCTTATCCTTCCCTATGGGTTGGCCGTTCTCATAACTTTCTAAAGTAGTTAGAAAGTAAAATAAATTAATAATTTGATAGGGTAATCAATGACCTAGCCTCATCAACTATTCTATAAACTTATTTTGAATTTTATTACTTAGATCCACTTAATGTTTTTTTATAAATACTTTAATGTCACCTCAATCTTGAACAACCTCCTATTCAGGATACATTTCTCACTTATAACAATTTATTTATATTTATAAAATTTTATATTTAGTATAATAATGCTAGATTCAATAATCTCTATATGTTCAGTGATCTCCCCTTCCATCACTTTTTCGTGAGAATTATTCATAAAAGAGTAAATTAAATCCCTTTTCCATCACTTGAAGTTTCTATTCCAATAACATATTCTTCTTGGTCATCTATTCCAACTAAAAAAATCATGTACACTAACTAACATTATTTTATTCAAGTTATTTTACAATTTTATCCATAATTTTATCTTTCTCCTTCATTCTCACTTTCATATTTGTTATCTTTGTTTAACAATCATCTCCTTTAGCTTCTAGTAAAATTATCTTATCTATTAGGTCATTTAATTTTTTCATGTTACATCTTATATTATTTTTACTACATTAGTATAGAAATTTGTTCATGGGTCCTATTATTCATCATTTATTTCAATATATGACATTTATCCTTCAAGGTATAAATTTAACCTTGTCATACTCTCTCTTTAAAATGATAAATCATCTTTATTATCATATTTTTCATCTTTTACCAGCTAATTTATGGAGTAACTCATTGAGTCATAAGAATTACCTCCCCTGTTGAAATATTTCCTCTATAACACTCTTAAATATTATTCCATATCTCATTGGATGTTTTACAATGTGGTAAGATTTTAAACTTATTTTATATAAAAGATACTATGGTTTATTCCTTGACATTGGCATAAAACCCCAATGATCTTATAGTTCATAGAAAATAACTCCTTTGTTGTTACATATTTCTAAAATACTCAAAATAATCTATTATGAAACCTTATCATGTTTAGTCAAATAATACATGAATCTCTCTTTTCTGGTTGTAAATAAACAACCATAAAAAATAATACTTGTGTTATGAACCGATGATTCCATAAAATACTTTGGATCAACATCGAATGAGGAAATAAAAAAACCTTACCTGTGATATAAATTGTTGGTGGAAACAGATCTAGGGCCCTAACAATGGTGAGGTCTTAAGAGGTGGTAGGGGAAAATTAGAATATTAATTTATTAAAAATTTTCCCTCTAAAAATGCTTTTTTATATCTTAAATTTTTCTTTTACTACCTTTATGGGAACACCTTTATAATTTATATGGTCAAATATTTAATGAAATGATATATGCACAAAGGAAAATAATTTTACTTGGTCTTCACCAATGTGAGGCTAGTATGTGGGGTAATAGGAGTTTACATAATTCTAAATAAGTAATACTCAACCTCAGAAGTATCATACAAGACTTTAGGGAATCTATGATACCGTGGGTTTCCACTTGTTACACTGTCTAGTCCATAACCTATGGGGGAATATTACCACCATATGAAATATCCAATTATTATAATGTTCACTCAAAATACATATAATTTAACAAATCAAGAGAATATAGAAGTTACCCTTTGATTTTTTTTTAAAATATTGCTCCATGTATTTCCTTTATTGAAAAAATTTCTATTATTCTTATATATTCAATGGTAACCTCTAGTATACATATACATTATGATGTGTCTATTGAATATGATGATACCAATCCTCCTCCTCCTCCTCCTCTTCACTATATCATCATTATAAGAACTCCCACTATATTCTACACTTCATATACAAATATGAAATATATGCACTCTCTTATTATACCCTATACTTGGGTTCCTTCCCTCACAATCTTCTTATTTTATTTATTTTTAGAATATCCCATTTTTCTTCTCTAATTTTTATACCTTATATCACTTCCCCTATTTAATTTTTCAATTTAAACTTACATACAATGAGAATCATCCACGTAGCTTACCAAACTGCAACTTATTTGATGAATGTTTCCTCCTTTGCTAAAATTTGAAATTATTAAATGTATTTTCAAACCCAAGACCATGGAATTACATTTTGTTTTAATTCATTGATGATCCTATAATATTCTTTTTAATTTTATACTATATGTTTTTCTTTTTGGAGTAACAAACTGATTCTGAATTGAAGCCACCATGGCCCATATTCTTTACTTTTAAAGAGGGACTATTGAGTAATCTAAAAGTAAAGAGATTACTCATAAAATTAACTATTTTTAATTGAACAAAAAATATTTCAATTGATGACTTCATATGTGTTAGTGGAATATAAATCTTTTAAAAAGATCATGTCACACATTGTGATATTATTCAATCTTTTCACAAGATATCCTCAAGTCTCTTTCAATTCATACCAAAACCCCACATCACCTCTAATTATATCCACTAATTCTAATGATATAGAAATATCACTACTTGAGTTCCACACATGACCTATGTTACAAAAATTTCAATCCCAATGATATGATTCCATTCTTCATTTAAAACTCATGAATAGTTATGCTTCCATATGTATCTCTCTCACTATTAATATTACACCATTATTTCTATCAATGATATAAATGAAACCGTGTCACTATAGCCTGAAGATGAAGAATCAAAACATAAGCATTGTTATACTCTAATCCACTAACCATGTATTGTCTCACCACCTACATTAACCATATACCCTCTTGTAATATGAGGCATGCAATACATGAAACTCCATGCAAGGTTTTTTACACACTATAAAAAACTATACTCAGTTTTATGTTATTTATAACATTTTAATCAAGTCATGTAATAAATCACAATTCTTTCTTCTTTTTACTTCACTTACATTATGATAAATAAATATTTTTACCATATCGCTTGTAGTGATATACTATATCATGACCACTCATACGTTTTCATATACATAAGAATTTTAACATTATTATTAGCTCTTTGTGATTTGATATATTTTCTTTATTAATTACAAAACACTTTATTATGTTTCATTATTCATGGTATCAATATATTATTTTAAAGTGTTATTAAATATTGTTCATGATTGATTATTTTGATCATATATTGACTTTTATTATGCATTTTAACTTGAAAATTCACTTATAGATAGCTAAGATCATTATATATGACTTATATGAAGACTAACTAGTCTAATCCATTCATTTATGTCATTTATAAGGCATTTACAAAAGTTTTAGTTGGCCTAAATTACAGTCAATTTTTGGGCCAATATCCATCTATGTAACATTGTAAATTTATGTTAAGTGAACTCTCTAATATCATATCCACTAGGCCAGGGGATAGTGACTAAAACTAAGGTATCCAAACAAAAATTGAAGATATTAACTAAAAAACAAGTCATCTACTTTTAATAATTCAATATCATTTATAAAATAATAATAAAACATCTAAATTTATGAAATTTAATAATGAATATAACACAACCCATAAACCCAAAAGTAATAATATATCCCAACAAGAAAAATATTATAAATATCAACACTAGTAATAACAAGTGACTGCTTAAATATGAATGAAACTTCACCACCACCAAGTTATCATCATCCCAAAGCATCTTATAGTTGCACCTATCGATATACATGAACATAAGAGATAATTTTTATGTTTATATACCAGGAGAATAATAATACTAAGTATAATCATCCTTAAAAATGAGTCAAACTCTACATAAAATAAAAAACTATATATGAACAATATAAAGTGTTTATGTACTAAACCAACAAACATAATTAAATTTTTATTTAAAGTTATACACATATCACCTAAATCACACTCACCAAATAATAAGGAATATATATATATATAAACCACACCTCATAATTAGTTGAATAAAAGACCCCTCACATACTATATCTAGCTAAAGGCCTACATAAAGCTAATTACTTCACCCAATACCTTTATTTAAGCTAGATTTACCCAAAAGGTGTAACAATCATGAAACTCTATCTTTTTAGAGATATACTATAGCACTCCACCCTTAATAGATATGAAACTCACCCACTATCTATGTGAATTGTGACCGTATAATGTAACGTGTCCTCATTTCCTTCCTCAATAATATATATAGGGAAAATAGTATCAATAAAACACATGTCAGAAATAACATAAAATAATCATACAGTATACCACATTCCATAATTCCCTATATTCAATGGAAAACATAAAAATATGTATTTGATATCACTCTAAAGTAGTACCTCCATGGAAAGTAAAACTCAAACCCAAAGTTATGGGTGAGAAGAAATAATAAATAGTTGGATGTAACAATACCAAATAAATCAATATCATCATCTATAAATTAAAACCTCACAAACTATGTCTGATGAATGATCATAGTTAATTTTCGCAACAACTATGCCCCCTAACCTAAAGGTACACTTTAGGATTAAATGATATTCACGTTATAATAAATATATACTACAATATACACATCACTATATTATAATTTTTATATAATTATTATGGAATTTTTATAACATCATCATAAGTTACATAAAAGATTTACAATAAATCCATCAATTCACCATGAGAATTTTGTATCATATCTATAAAAGTCAATAATATTATTATAATAAAACATCAACTTCATTAGGATTTTCCATCAAAATTTTATATATAGATTTTTATTATAATCACTAAATTTTCCTTATACATAAAATAGTAAAATTAATCTATAAAACTTTATTAAAATGTTAAAAAAAATATTCTATCAGGTTTAGGAGGTTAAAATAAGCACAATAAAAATTTTGGCATCAAATTTAGACCCTAAATGCACCCCCACATTTCACATTACAATAATAAAGAATAAATATCAAAGTTTTGTTTTTTTATTTTAGTTTAAAATATATTTAGTTTAAAGATAACAATAAAAAAACAAAACACACAGAGGAATAAAAAAAGAGGTTTAGTCTCTAGCCAAGTCTTAATCCTCTCTACCTGAAAATCACCCACTACCAAGAAAATTATATAAAATAACTATGATCCGTAGCCTAGATTGAGTGTAAAATAACAAATTTATCTTGGTCACACAATACCTCTTCCACAAAATTGTGGGAATAACAAAGACATCTCTTCCACAACACATGGGAAAACATGAACGGAAATTTTGAGAAGATATATAGTATCTTACAATTATAGAATAAGATATGATGTGTGAGTTCATAAATATAGAGTACACACACTTCTCCTAATGTAAATTAATTAGATAAACAAAGAAAATAAAAGTGTAAGAAGATGTTATTTACTCTCTCTAATAAGCTCTGCAGCTCGCGGCTCATTGAGTATAGCTTGAGTGATAACTCAAGTAAAGTTTATAAAACTTGTAGTAGAAAAAAGTGGCGTAAAATCTTTTTTCATGACTGTAAGAAGTAGTCTAGGTGTTCAACGTGCTTCACTTCCTCTATAGTTGGTCATTGGTAAAGATGCTTTGTGTAAGTCACAACAATCTTCTTTTGATCTTGCAATTTTTAGCTCTAGTTATTTCTGTGTATATTGGTTTTCAATTATTGTAGAGTTTCTCTCTGTGTTCTAAGTTGTACGCATGAGGGAGTCTACTTCTTTTATCAACAACATGCAGAAGTGTCCATGTGGAGAAAAATCATCCAGATATGTTGTATTCTCATTCTCAGGGATGACACCTTCTTTATTGAATATCTGTAAAAAAATTAAGAACAATCATTAAAATAATCAATTTAATTAAATTTTACAATATATAATTTAGATGTATTTAATTAAAAGTAAATATAATAGTGGTGATGAGTATTTGTAATGGTGAGACACTCTCTGGTGGTGAGTCATCCTAATGGTGACTGAAGTTGGCGGTGAGACATTCAAAAAATGACTCATCTCGGTATTATGTAATATCAACACTTTTTTCGAATTTCCATTATGGTGGAAGGTCATCTTTAATGGTGACTTAGATTTGGTGCTAGATATTTTTGACACTTAGCCAAAAATCAGGTTCAACAGCAAGTCATTCTCTGGTAGAAGGTAATTCCCGTACCTTACCAATTTTTTTTGATAGTGAGACATAGATAACGGTAGGTGTTTCCAGTACTTATCCAAAATTCTATGATAGAAGTGACTCAACCTCAATGGTGAGAATCCTTGGTGGTTACTTAACCTCAATGGTGAGTTAGACTTGGCAGCGACTAATTCTTGGCGATGACTAATCTTCAATGGTGAGTTATCCTTATCCAAATTTCTCCAATATGCCTTATAATATGAAATGATACCATAAGACATAAAAGTCATTAATATAATAATAAACATGATTTTGTGATCATTTAAACAAGGGTGAAAAAAATATCCCCCTTTTCGATGATAAAAAATCATGAAATTTTATAAACATGGTATCAAATATTAAGATAAAAAACAATGAAGATATATAGGGTATTAAAGGTAAAGAAACAACACATGATATTGAAAGTAAGTATTATCAAAGAACATATAGTATCAAAGGAATAATAATATATAAATTAAAGAAATAAATTCCATAAAATCTTCTCCCCTTTTGGGATTATAAAAACTAAACAGAGAAACATGAAATTTATAGGAGTAGAATTTAAAGAAATAGAATAAGAAGAATAAAAATATTTTCATTTAGAAAAATCACTGAAATTACACCTAAAAATTAGAAACAAAAAGTTATACAAAAACATCCAATGAAAGAAAAAAAATTCCAAGATCAATGATTCTTTATAGGATGAGATGAGGAATTAGGATGTTCTTTGACCTTCCCTTTTTCTGAAGTAGAATGTTCAGGATTGGAACTTAAAGGATATTGAGGAATAATAATAGGAACATCAACTAGGGATTAGGTAACAATTGGAATGGCTAGAGGAACATCAGTTAGAGAACATGGCTCTCCGATGATGATTGGTTTGAGGTGTTGAACCACCTCTCTAGGAGAGAGAGAGAAAAAGGCTGAAAATGGGATGTCAAGGGTGTATGGGGGTCTTTGGTAACATCATACTAGAAGTACTCTGGAGTAGTAACTAGAGGGGTTATATGATCTGTAACTATTATGGTCTCATGATCCACAGTAACAGTGCGATGAACATTCCAAAATGGTTTCATAAGATTTACGAAATCTATGATGATATTACCACCTCTCTCCATTACAATGAAGAAATCATTCTTCTCTTCAATGAAATTATTTAACAGAGGGGTCATTACCTTCAATTGATTTAATTTCTCTTTAAATGTTTAAATGACTAAAGGTATTTTCATATTTTCTTCCAAATACTTGAAATTAGCATTCAACTCATGGTTAGTATATATCTATACAGATAATACTTGATGGATTTTGTGATAGTGTCTCTATCATCTTTCATGTATTTTACATATTCTTTAACTAACATTACACGATCATTATTAAATCATATTTTAATTAAAGTCTCATGAGTTTGGTCAAGAACATCACTTGAAGTAGCTCTATGATATTATTTGATAACTGTTCTGATCTTCTCAACATTAATAGGATCATGAGACCTAAAAGTAGAAGGAGATGAAGTCATATTCTCCATCCATTCAAGTGAAGTATCCATAGAAGTATCAAAGAATATCTGCATCCCTTCTAGTACAAATTTCACAAACTCCAGCTCACTAAAAAATCTTTTATTTTTAATCTCTACTTCCTAAATTTGGTGCGTCATATTTGGTTGAATATACTGATTCACTATCTCAAAAAAATACCTTGCATCCTTTTTTACTTAACCTTGTGACATACAACACTTTATTTCTTAACAAAGCACTAAATTATGAAATAATATTTTATCAAAAGGATTCTAAGTCACCTCTAGTGACAACATCCATTGGAACAATAAGAAAAACAGGAGCAACAACTCTCTCAATAGTAGGTAAGGGTGTAAACACATGAGAAGAAAACCTATCCAACTATCCTGCAACATCAATCTGATTAACTAATGATCCCTTAATTCTCTAATATTAGGTCCACCATTATTTTTTGGACTACCAAAAAAATTATTCCATTCTTCATACATTGGGCCCATCCAACTGTCAGTAGACTTACTAAGAGACTCAACAACAAAAAAATATACTATTTTAAACACAACCACCACTGATAAAACAATAAGTGTCTCAAAATATCTCTATACTTTACATGGTAGCTCATCAATATCAGGGTCAACTCCCATATTCTCAACAACTAACTACTCAACAACAACAACAAATTTCATCTTCTCATCCACTGACTGTTCAATGACAGTCTGTTCAACTTCCATCTGAACACCATCTATAGGAAAAATAGGATTACCAATAGTAGGATGACTATATATACTTGGGTATTTATACCCCTCAACTGATGCATCTTTTTCTCTTATCTAGTAGCTAGTTCCACTTCTTTAACAAGGCTAGGTGGTTCTCTCTTTTGATCTAGAAACAAAACCTTCAGGACAAGGGACAAGAACCTAAAGTATTTCCACATCATCATATATAATTATTCCATTAGAACCATCAAGTTCATATCCTCCATCATTATAATCATCATATCCATTAACATTACCATCTTCATCATCTCCTCCTCCTTCATCATAATCTTCTTCCTCATCATTGTTTTCATTCTATTTAGATTATTTGGAAGAAATCTTAAATTGATCTTCACCTGAAACTTATATCTCTTCCTCATCACTACCTTGTTTAAAAAGATTCTATCTGATAAAGAGTGTCATAGGAGGTCTAGGAGCACCATATGTAATAAAAGGAGGACTTTTTGACAGGTTTAGATCACTTCCTTCATCCACAGAAAACTCTTACTCCTTATTACCAAAGGCAACAACTTCCTATTTCTATTCATCATAATACTCCACCACTTCAACTAGTTTCAAACCAGGGTATATAAGATCTTTTATCCTCAAAGGATGGTCAACTAGGTTGAACTCATCATACAAAATTTCATTATCATTAACCCAATTCTTCTTCCATGAATCCCAACTAATTTTCATCCTTATACAAATCACACTAGTGATGCAGAAGCCTCCACAATCCACTATTGATTCTTCACATTATTCAACTAAACTCTTAGCATCCAACATGGTCAATATAAAATTTGGGTATATCAATGAATTTTATCTCGAGTAGGGATTGGTTATTTCCAACACGTGAAGCATCAAGTATCTGTAAAGTCTAATATTCCCACCTCTCTTTCTATGACATAATAGGTAAACATATTGGTACCTAATGGTAGAAAATATCCTTTTTCTTGGAAAAATAATATGCTGAATGAAAATAAAAAGAAACCTACATTAACTATCAATTTATGAGGTAACTGGTCTTCTCAAAACTCCATTTTTATTTAACTCTACCAGATAATATTCATAGAAAAAAGTATTATTGGACTATAGAATAGTTCTATGATAATATTATACCATTATGTCATGTAAAACCTTTAAACATTCATCCCATTGTATTGAGGAAAATATAACCTTTCAAAAATTGATTTTATTCCTCACCCAATCTTCATTTTATTCAAAACATAAATCAACGAACTAATAAAACTGATATAACAACCTAGGATAGAAAGGTCTCTCATTGGAAGAAAATCAATCCATCCATCATTGGTCTTATAACACTTTCATCACAAAATATTTACTAGACATAAACCTCTCTTCTTGAACTTCTTTCTCGGGTACTACAAACCTCTTTGCAAGCTCGGGATTCACAGGCTCAATATAAGCATAAATGGACTCCCCTTTTTTACTTCTTTATGAGACATGATTTGTACAGAGAAGGCTCAGAATCTCTCTTCATTTTGACCATAGATATTGGCTTGATAGGTTTGGGAGAAGGCGATAGAATGTTGACAGTTGGGAGGTCACATGGGAATCAATATAAAAGGTGCTAGGAAATAAGTGTGTTGTAATTAGATAATAATATAATTTATATCATTTGGGAATTTTAGGGATTTATAAAATCAAAAATAGAAACACCGAATAAAATTTTAATTGAATTAAAAAATCAATAACTAAAAATTTTGAAAAGTTAAAATAGAAATGATAGCTTAAAAATTAACAGTGATAAATTTCAAAGGCATGAGATTTCCAATGGTAAGTAAACCAATAGTTAGAAAAAATGGTGAGAAATTATAATGGTGAGTAATTCCAATGGCAAGTAATTCCAACGATGAGTAATTCCAATGGTGAGTAATTCGAATGGTGATTAATACTCAATGGTGGGTCAAACTCAATGGCGGGTAAAACTCAACGGTGGGTAAAACTCAAAGGTGAGTCCTAGAAAATTAAGGTCAACTGAAATTAATCATACCTAACTCATGTATTTTGCAATTAATTCTCTCAGAATTTAAAGTCTTACTAAATATATCAGCAAGATGATGTTCTGTACCAATTTATTAAAGAGTGATATCACCCTTTTGAAAATGATCTCTCAAAAAATGATGTCTTACATAAATATTCTTTGTTCTAGAATGAGATACATGGTTCTTAGAAATATTTATAGCACTAGTGTTATCACAATTTATAGGGTCATGTCAAAATTGATATCCATAGTCTACTAATGCGTGTTTAATCTAAAAAATTTGTGTACAAAAACTACCTGCAGCTATGTGTTCAACTTTAGTAGTAGACAATGCAATTTTTTTTGGAATTTTACTACACCAATAAACTAGAGACTTGACTAAAAGTTGACCTATTCCAGAGGTGATTTTTCTATCTAACTTACTGTAAAGACCCGTAAAATTCAAGGAAATTTTTTTCTTAATTTTCTTTATAATTTTACAAGAGCGCGGTTTCAGACGGCACCTGATTCCGAGGCCCGGAGTGCCCGGAATCAATTTCCGAAGTTTGGCTCGGGTACGTTCAGTGAATGAATGAGCGGGAATTCCTAACTTTTGATCCGGTGCTCGGAATTGAAATCCGAGGGCACCGATGAACTCGCAGCGCCGATATTCGCTTAAAGAGACCTTTTCGGGAGTTGCGTTTGTTGCGGGCTGAAAGTTAGTTTTGGAGATTAAAAGATAAGTAAAATAAAATTTTGTTTGAATTTTATTTTATTCGTGGTGGTTAGACTCTCTCATGGGAAGTTGTTGGTGGGGCCCACAACCAACCAACTTCCCATGTGTGGTTATGAGGGAGGTGGGTCCCACACGAGCCCCCACCTTTTCAAATTCCCTAACCCCTCTAAACCCCCTCTTAATTTATGTGACACTCCCCTACTTTAATTCTTGCCAACTTAACTCTTCATTTAATTTTTGACAACTCTAGATTTTAATTAATGTGTTGAATTCAACTTTTGAATTTTGAAAAGTTGGCAAAGTGAAAATAAAATAAGGTGTAGCTTATTTTATTTTGGGAGTTGCTGTGTTGTGTGGAGATTTGAGAGAAGAAGAGTTCTACACTTTGAAGAACTTCATCTTCCTCCTTGAAGAACGCGAAGAACACTGACACGCCGTTCTATCTTCTCTCCACGTCAAAGAAAGGGAGACACTGCTTCCTCCTCGGTTTTCCTTCGTCGACATGAGAAGTTTCTCCAACGACGTATAGCATCGGACGCATCCCTTCGTCAACGGATTTGACGAACGACGACCGCGACGCCCGACCTCCACGACGTCGTCTTCCGCGGAACGTAGACAAATCTTCGAACCTTATACCCGAGGTAGGGGTTGTTGATTTTTTTTTGGTTTAATTATTTTATTCTTGATCGTGAATTTAGCAAGTCTAACGAGTGGATTTGAATTATTTTTAAAGTTGCGTTATTATTTTAACGTGAGGGGGCCGGACCGCACGAACACGGCCGAACCCCCCTCCATCGTTCTTGTTTATTCTTGCGGGTGGAAGCAAAGTGGCGTGGTGCCGTCGCACCACGCGGATAATCGTGCAATTATTTTACGCGGCGCCGTCGCGCCACGCCGAGGAAGAATCTTCAAGAACGCGACGCCGTCGCGCCGCGTTGAAAGGAATCAAGGCACGACGAAGGGGCGCAATGCCGTCGCACCGCGCCGGACGACGAACACCGCGGCCGGTTCCGGGCCGCGGCGGAAGAGAAGACCGGCGGCCGGGCCGCCGGCGTCGGGAGCCGAAGGGGGGACCGGAATTTCCGGTCCCGTTAGAGAAAACCGGCCGGCCAGCTGGCCGGCCGGATACCATTAAACCGGGGGAATTAATCCCCCGGCCAACTCATAAAAACCCCCCTCTTTATGAGGGGGGAGGTTCTTTGAAGGGAGGGGGGCAGCCGGCCCCCCCGGTTCCGCACCAGCAGGCCCCCCACGTGGGGGGGGGGGCGCTTTTAAAAAAAAAACGGCGCGGCATAGCCGCGCCGCCACTTGAAAAGCGGGGGAATTGATCCCCCCGCGCGGCCTCCTCGCGGCGACAAGCCTCCGCGGCCCCCACGCCGCTGCGCCGCCGCGCCGCCGCCGCGCCGCCGCACCGCCGGCCGGCCGTCCGGCCGGGCCGCCCCAGGGGGGGGTCGGGCCGGGTCGGCCCGGACCCGGACCCCCCCGTTTCGAAGCAGAATCGGTTTTTGGCCCATATCTTGAGCCTCGGACCTCCGAATGACGAACCGTCTGCGGCAACGCTATCCTTGGATCGAGACGGTCGTTTCGGTATATCGCACTCAAGGTTTCGGATTACTTTGAGTTTGGCCGGGTTGGTTCGTTCACGAAACCAACCGGGCCTGCGCAGCGGAAACGCTCATATCTTGAGCTACGAACGTCCGATTGACGCGCCGTCAGTCACGTTGTGTTCCTCTTAGTGAGACAGATCTTTTGGCATACTCCGCCCGAGGTTTGGACGCAGGTGGAGTACGATCGGGTTGGTTTTTCCTTAAAAACCAACCGGGCCCCGGAGACGAAAATGCCAATAACTCACAGACCGGGCGTCCGATCGACGCGTCGTCTGTTGCGTTGAGTTCCTGTTGACGATACGGAACTTTTGGATACATCAACTCTGGTCTTCGTGATAGTTGATGTATCAGCCTCTCGGCTCGTGGAGCGGACCCTCCGAATGAGCTTGCTGCGTGCGGGAACCCTAGTGTTGGCTGCGACTGTTACTGTGACTACTACTGCTACTACTGCTACTGTGACTGCGACGACGACAGTACAGAAATCCTGTGTGGATTCGACGACGACGACTACAGCACTCAGCGATCCTACGTGGAACAGTGCTTCCGAACCTGTGTGAGCTGAATCTTCTGTTTACCTTGGGCGGTGGAGCGCTTGGTTGTAGCAGCATATCCTTGGCAGTGGAGCGCTCGGTTGTAGCGGCAGACCTGCGATACTGGAGACGAGCGTACAGAGTACGGAGACCGTGAAACCGGCTGAGACCTGAAGACTGCTCGACCGACTCAACTTGGAGTGAGTCGACTAGCCCAGTGGACGGAGCGCCCGGTATTCGGCGGCAGACCCACGGCGGACGGAGCGCCTGGTAGTTGGCAGCAGACCCGCGGTACTCGACTGGAGGAGTACCTCTGTAGGCTATCTGGGTGAGCGCCCGGTATTTGGCAGCAGACCCTCAGCGGACGGAGCGCCCGGTAGTTGGCAGCAGACCCGCGGTACTCGACAGGAGGAGTACTTCAGCAGTCTTAGGTTAGTGAGCAGTACCTCGGAGTCGTGACAGGACCACTGTACACTTCAGAGATGGGACTCTTCAACAGTTACGGTTTCGTTAATGAAAATCCTGGTTGAGCTGAAACCTGTTGTTTTCCTGTGTGGATTGTGTTGTGCTATCCTGTGTGGATTACGTTTTGCTTTCCTGTGTGGAATACGTTTACTTTCCTGTGTGGACTGAGTTGTACTTGGGCTCGGAGGTTGGAGCGTATTTGAATTTGATGACTTAGGTATATGTATGGGCATATACCTAAGCAGTGACGGTTGTTACTTCGTGATTGTACCTTTCTTCGTGATTTATCCATTGTGGATTTGAGAGACCTTCAGGGGTTTCGGGGTCCCTACTGAGTAGCTTATACTCACCCCTGCACGGGCTTTGCCCGCACTACGTTGTGTTGGTTGCAGACGACGGACAGCATTGACCTTAGCTGAGGCTTGCAGAGCGGGACGGTACCCAGAGGTGGACCACTGGGCGGGACGTGCTCGGAGCAGACGGCGAGACCCGTGGAGCAGAGGAGCTATCTGTACCCACCCTACAGGTGGGATTTCCAGTGGACAGCTCGGAGTAGCGACTTTTACTTTTCAGTTGCTGTTTTCCCTTTCGAGTTGTACTTTACTTTCAGTTTGGGTTTGTATTCTGGCCCATTTACTTTTCCGCACTTTCAGTTGTACTCTGCTTTTGTTTAGTGTTTACTTTCCACTTGCTTACTCTGTGGTGTTTGTTTACCTTACAAAGGAAATGCCTTCCCTTTTTACCGGGATTTACGCCTTGGTGCTAGTCGCCAGCCCCTGGCCTATGGAAGGCGGGCTTGGGGTAGTCACGGAACGGACCCCGAGGGCGGGTCGTGACAAATTGGTATCAGAGGAGTTCGGTTCTACCGCGAACTCTGATCTTTTCTTTGTGAATCAATAATGTTTAGCGTATTGAGTGTGGTTATCAGTCCAGGGAGTCCAGTGTTGGTGCGGCGGCCGACGTATCCGTACACCAGGTCCCTGACTTCTGATTTCCGACTTAATGCACGAAAACATTGTTTGCGGGTGTGTTTCAAAGTTTTCTTTGTGATTACTTATATCAGCTCACCAGGTATACTGTTCTAACCGTGGCGCACCTGTTTCCTTTACAGGATGGCCCCACGACGACAGCCAGCTAGGGTTCCGAGAGTCGAGCGAGACGACAGCCCACTGAGCGACGAGGCCTCGGTGCAGGGCCCTTTTCCAGTAGTGG